>JAOSBK010000205.1:6369805-6400392 GCA_027568895.1 Erythroxylum shatona | reverse complement strand
AGGGTTGATGTAAACTTATAAAATATATGGTACAACGGTATAATTACAGTATGGACAATTTTGCAAATTTTAAAAATTCAAGGATTATTTCATAAATTTAAAAATTACTCGATACTAAGTACCAATACAGTATCGTACTAGAACTCAATCTGATACCAAATCTGATATGGTATGTGCAACATTGGAAACAACTATGAGATTTAACTTAGAAAGAGGTCAAAGATGAAAGTGAGTTATTATGTTAGATTGATGATTTTTAAAATGTATATTAAATTTAAAATTTTAAACTTTATCTAAGTTTATAATATTAACTAAAATTATTAAAGGTAACATTATAATGTTCAAATTTTTAGTTTGTTATAAAACTAGATTATTATTAATTATATAGTTAATGGTGTCATTGTAGCTCACAACATAAGTCAATGTTTTAAAATCAGATGAGAAGTTAAACTGGTAAAAAAAGAGGTTTAAGGTTTAAAAGTTCAATAATTATTACACTGTCATAAAAACTTGTTAAAGATCGAATAAATTTGAAGAATTTGAAATATGATGGAAGGAGATTGTTCTTATTCATCGAAAAAGTTGAAGTTTAATTAAAAAAGGATATTTTTCAACAAAATTAATTAGTTTATTTTAGTTTATAAAAATTGATTAGTTTTCAAAAACTGACTAATTAATTAATTAATCAGTTTTTAATAACAAAATTATTAAAGTAAATTGAACCAAAAAGTTAAAAACTAAACTCAAAAGTTAAATAATTTAAAATTTTTGTGATTAAACTAATCAAATTGGTTTAGTTTTTTAATCGTTAACATAAGTGGAACCTTTTGACACATCAACATTTACATTACAGATAATATCACATGCCATCATTTTAAAACAAATTAAAAAATTAAACAAGTTTTAAGTTTCCTTATTTTTATTTCGACTTTTTTTGGGTTTATTTTTTTATTTTATTCAAATTCAATTAAATTGCTCTTCTTTTCCATGCTTCTACTTCTCTTCTCATTGACCAATTCTTTTCTTTTTTTCCTCATAATTTCTCTTGTAATTTGAATCATCGTCTGAACTTCTATTCTTTCTCTGAGAACATGTTTCTTTTTTTTTTGTGTATTGCTATGTGCTTATACATATACATATACATATATATATATATGAAGTTGGTTTGCTTTATTAACTTGAGTTCTTTTTTTAATTGAAGTGTTGCCATGATCATAAAAGGTGGAGTTTTGAGTTTTGAGTTATGAACAAATTGTTGGGAAAATTATGAATTAAATCCCACAGATAAAATAAGGAAGGAAATAATATGCAAAAATTTAAGGTAGTTCACCCTCTAATTTGGCTACATCTATGAGCCAAACTCTGAATAAAATTTCCACTAATGAAAATAGTAGGTACAGAGAGTGAAAAATGATACAACAAAATAGTGGCACTCACACATAAGGTGTTTCTCAAATTTACTATCATTAGGATAATATCCTCACTATTTTGTCACTCACCCTTTTTAGAAAAATGTTTTCTAAAAATACCCCAAAAATTACTCTCTCACATAAAATGGCTCTCTAAAATTCACTCTCAAACTCACCACAAATCTCATGCATGTTTGATATGCATATATGTTAAGAGAGGAGGAAGGGAGGTTTATTTATAGACCCTCCACCATGTGACAACTTGCATAGCAAGTTGTTGTGTAGCAACAAATAGCTTACATGCAAGCTGTTGAATGCAAGTTGTTGTCAACTTGCTTTTTACTTTTTTTAGGTAAATCTAGAATGATAGTACCATGTATGTCGGTACCCCTTACAATTCTCCCCCTTCTGACTATGTAGTATTTACTATCATTCCTGCAAATGATCAACAGAACTCTAACTTTCCCAACTTTTATCATCACATTTGATTCATTCTCATCCGTGTGAATCTTCTCAAGCTGTAATAGCTTCTTCTTTAACACCTCTTTGATCTAGCAATTTCTCACATCAATATGCTTTGATCTTGAATGGAATAAGGAAATTTTCCTAAGGTGAATAACACTCTGACTGTCGCAAAACAATTGATATCTATCCTGCTAAAAACCAAGTTCATCTAAGAAGCTACTTGTATGCTTTAATTGTAGCAATAAATTTTGTTTCAGTGGTGGATAGAGCAACACATTTTTTTCAATCTTGATTTCCATGGCATAGCTCCCCCTGCAAAGATAAGTAGATAACTTGAAATACACTTTCTCGAGTTAACATCACTGGCCATGTTTGCATTTATGTAACCAATTAACATAGGCTTGGTAGTTCCAAAACATAAGCACATTTTGAAAGTGCCACGTAAATATCTGATAATCCACTTCATAACATCCCAGTGTTCCTTTCCAGGGTTTGAAAGGAACCTACTGACTACTCCAACTACGTGAGCAATATTTGGTCGTGTACATACCATGACATACATCAAACTTCCAACTGCAGAAGCATAGGGGACTTTTATTATCTCTTCCTTCTCTTTATCCATCGAAAGGCATTGCTTAGTACTCAACCTAAAGTGATTAGTAATAGTACAACTAACCACTTTAGCTTTATCCATGTTGAACCTTTGAAGTACTTTATTAATGTACTTCTCTTGTGATAAACATAATTTCTTGGCGCCCCCATCTCTAATAATCGAAATGCGAAGAATCTGTTTTGTTGGCCCCTAAGTCTTTCATGGAAAAAAGACTTGCTTAACTGCTTCTTCAAACTGTTATTCTTGTTGATATTTTGGTCAACAATCAACATATCATCAACATAAAGTAAAAGTATAATGAAATCATCACCATAGAATTTTTGTACAAAAACACAATGATCTGAAGTAGTCCCTTTATAGCCTTAATCCCCTATAACTATTTCAAACTTCTTATACCACTGTCTTGGTGTCTGTTTTAAACCATAAAGGCTTTTCATCAATCTACACATATAGTCCTCTTTCCCTTTTTCCTTGAAACCCTCTAGCTACTCTATATATATCTCTTCTTCCAAATCTCTATAAAGAAAAGTTGTCTTGACATCCAATTGCTCAATTTCTGAGTCTAGACTTGCTACTAAATTGAGCACTATATGGATGGATCTCATTTTCACAGTTGGTGAAAATATCTCATCAAAATCAATACCTTTTCTTTGGTTGAATCCTTTAACAACCAATCTAGCTTTGAATCTTGGATGAGAATTATGTTCATCATGCTTAATCTTGAACACCCATTTATTTTTCAAAGTTTTCTTGCCTTTTGGAAACTTCACTAGATCAAAAGTTTTATTCTCATGTAAGGACTTCATCTCATCTTGCATGGCTTCAAACCATTTCATCTTATGCTCATCTATTATAGCCTCTTAAAAATTCTTAGGTTCTCCCCCATTAATAAGTTACACATGCTAATCACTGGACTATCTAGAAGTGGCTTGTCTTACTCACTTAGATATCCTTATTGGAACCTGAGCAGTTTTTGGTACTAGTGGTTGATTATGGACATCATCTTTATCAAAATATTCATCTAACTGATTTTGAATGGGATCATCATCATCAGCTATGTTCGGCTGGTGATTTTCAAATTCATCTTTAAATTATCTTGGCATCGTTTTTGGAGGAATTAACTATAAGCCTACCGGGTCACCATTAGCTCTTGGAACATCCCTTTTCACTTTGTCAAGATCTTCAATGCTTTGATCTTCAAAAAATATAGCATCATAACTCTGAATCAACTTCTTCTAGACTGGATCATAAAACCAATAAATGTATTGATCTTCTCCATAACCAATAAATATATACTGGCGAGTTTTGATGTCAAGCTTGGATCTCTTATCTTTAGGGATATGGATATAAGCTTTGCAACCAAATACCTTTAGATGATCATAGGAAATATCCTTTCCTGAGCATACTTTCTTCGGAACATCAAACTGTAAAAGGATGCATGGTGAGCTATTTAATAGATGAACTGTTGTGAATAGAGCCTCAACCTAAAATATCTTAGGTAACTTTGCAAGTGAGAGTAGGCATTTAATTCTCTCCATCAAATTCCTGTTCATCCTCTTAACTAAACCATTCAACTGCGGTGTCTTAGTAGGAGTAGTCTGATGTCAAATACCATGCTCTTTGCAATAGATGTCAAATGGTCAAGTGTGCTCTCCACCATTGTTTGTTCAAATGCATTTCAACTTCTTCGCAGTTTGTCTTTCAACTGAGGCATGGAATTGCTTGAAAATATCTAGCACTTTATCTTTAGTCTTCAAAGTGTATACCCACGTCTTCCTAGAATGGTCATCAATGAAAGTCACAAAGTATTAAGCACCACTTAGTGAATTTGTCATTGGCCCACATATATTTAAGTGTACCAAATCTAACACATTCTTCATTCTGAAAGGAGGGGAACTTTTGAAAGCAACTATAGTTTGCTTTCCTACAAAACAATCAACACACTTCTTTAAATGGACCGGTCATCTCCAAATAATTCATTCTTTTTCACCGAGTCATCCCTTTCTCGCTTATATGACCTAGTCCTTTTGGTTATAATTCAATTGTATCATCTTTCTCCATTGGATTCATAACATCATTGGAGACCTTTGCCTGCATCAAATACAACTTTGAGCTCTTCCTACCTTTGGCGATTGCCAAGGAGCCTTTAGTAAGTTTCCATTTGACATCTTTGAAAGTGTTGCAAAAACCATCATCAAGTACGCTAAACTGAGATCAGATTTAGGCGAAGATCAGGAACATATCTGACATCTTTTAGAGGTGGTCTTAAGTTATTATCTGTCTCTAAGTAAATATTATATATTCTGGTGATTTTGGCTAAATTGTTATTTCCTATTTTAACGACACCAAAAGCTCCTTGTCTATATGATGAGAAGAGTTCTTTATATGATATGGCATGAATAGTGCACCACTATCACCTATCTAGTTAAACTCACAGGATGCACTATTCACATTATTATCATATGAGATGATGTGAAACTCATCAATGGTGGTAGCTGCTGATACGTGTTCATCATCACTGCTATCATCTTTCTTGACTTCTTTGCCTTTGTTCTTTTTTTCTTTAAACTTCTGACAGAACCTTTTAATATGACCCTTCTTTTTATAGTGATGACACTTTGATCTTCCTCTCCTATTATCTCTAAAATTTGGACCTCTAGATTTACTCGTCCCCCTGGAACTTGTGACCAGAACTTCTAACTGTGTTGAAGAGGCCAAACTCTATGATCTCCATCTCATCTTTTTATTTATAATTCCACTTTTTACAGATTCCATGTTAACAATATCGTCAACTGTAGATTGGTGATTGAAATCTTCAAAGTCTTCTAAGACTCTGGCATGGAGGTAAGCATGAAAAGGGCAAGCACTTCATCATCGAACCTTATGTCCATTCCTAATAATTGATCCATGATCTCCTGAAATTCATTCAAGTGATCTGCCACAGAGGTACCTTCTCGATATTTTATCTATGTTAATTTTGTCAAGTAAAAAAAATTTATTGTTACCAATTTTTTAGGCATATAACTCCTCGAGCTTCTGCCACAACATTCGTGCATGAGTCCTGCTGCAGATATGATTATACATATTGTCTTTAACAAATTGTCAAATGAAACTACATACCTGCTCATGCTCAAATGCCCATTCCTTGTTTGATTTACTTTCAAGTTTGTTGTGGTAAATACCGGTAAATGCATTTTTGTGACGAACAGAGAATCTTTCATCTTATTCTTCCATATGTAGTAGTTAGAGCCATTTAGGCTAATCATCTTGCTTTTTTTTGCCTCCATCTTTGATGAGAAATGCTTTGACATAGAACCAAACCTGGCTTTGATACCGCTTGTTGAGAAAAATTATGAGTTAAATCCCACAAGTAAAATAAGCAAGGAAATAACACATAAAAATCACATGTATGTCGGTACTGCCTTACACAAATCCCATCGTTAATTGTTGGATCCATTTCCCTAGTCAATTATATGTAAACTAAGTTGCCAATATGATTGTGAATTAAATACAGGAGCCATGTGGATGAGGATTAATAAGTTTGGGAATTCAAGCATGTGGAACATGATAAGAGCACCATCATTAAGTGTGTCACTATTTAGGTAATTTGATTACTTATTTTTAGGTTAAAAAGTGGTTACTATAGTAGATTTTTTGTTTTTAAAAAGTATTGACTTATAATATTGCTTATCACATATATACTGACGTGTTAAAGGATACTGTCTATATAGAGAAAATATTACTGTCATCAATTATAAAATCAACGATAGACTAATTTCATAATAAATTAAAAGTTTAAACATTTATTGACATTTTTAATAGTTCTCACATATATTATAAATATAATTTACTCCCTTTTATTTAATTTAATTTCTTTTAATATTATCAAAAGGAGAAGAAGAAACAAGTGAAGAAGATGATAAATGTGTTTTACATGGGTCTTAAAATTTTAATTTAATATATGTAAATTTATTAAAATTAACCCTAATTTAATATTTTAATATATTATAAATGGATCTTGATTTTAATTTAATATTTTCAAAATTATTAAATTAAAAATAAATTATTATGTTATTTACAAAAACAGATTTTGCAATAACTATCCTTTGAATGTGCATTGAATAGACGGTGGAGTACTTGTAATAGTCCACAAACTACTTGCTAATCACTTGTCAAATCAACAACTTATAGTCTACGTGAAAAATTCGATCAAAGGAATGTTGGGAAAATGATTGCTAATCTTTAATCCCTTCTATCGTTATCTAAAACAACCTTTCAACTTCTAGACTCTTCAATCCTTATCTAAAACAACCTCTTGACTTAGTCTTTCTTCCCTTAAAATCCTCCCTCATGTTTTGAGAACCCATCAACAAATCAAATTTCAATTGTGATTTGGAATCCAAAAAATACGATTTGGGGGCTTTATTTGTAGGGATTCAAAAAGATGAATAGGTACACACAGGAAGAAAAAACTTTCTTATTTTCTTCTTTATTCTACATCTATTCTGGGTAATTATATATTACTACTCCAAGCTTCCGCCATGAGTGCACGTGTTGGAGGCTAGTTGTGTTAACCTTAGGGAGCGAACGACATTGTCAATTGCCCATAGGTTGTGTTGGAATTCACTTTAAAGGCAGTGGCTCATCCACAACACAACTTTGATTGATAATTTTTTGTTCTTTATCTCTTTATTTTCTAACAATTTGAAAGTTAATCCAAATCTATGGCTATTTCTCTAAAAAAAGCTCTTCTTACCAAATTTGATGGAACCAACTATAGGTGACGGTCACAAAACTTCTAATTCTCTTTGAACAACTCAAAGCTAATTATGTATTGTTTATGGATGTTCCATTTGATGAACCTGAAACCTCTCAACCTCCTACTACTCCTCTCACCACACACATTACTAAAAAAGGCACCACTTCGATTTCCACACCTATTACTGAAAAGTCAAAAGTCAGATAAAGAATATAGGAACAAGTTTGATAAATACAACAAAACTGTGAGAGATCACTTGCTGAATCACACGATGACTTCATTGTTTGATTTGTTTGTGAACTATAAAGATGCTAAGCTGATTTTGGATACTTTAGAAAAACGTTATAGTGGCGATGATGCTAGAAAGAAAAATATGTGGTATTTCAAATGGTTAATGACAAATCTATGATGAACTAAGTTCATAAGTACGAGAATTTGGTGATTGATGTACTATGTGAAGGGATGAAAATGTTTGAGATGTTGTAGGCAAATGTGCTATTAGAGAAATTTCCACTCTTCTAGAGTGATTATAGGAACCAATTGAAACAAAAGAAGAAAGATCTGGCTTTACACGAACTAATCAGTCATATGAGAACCGAGGAGGCCAACTGACTAAAACATAAGCAAAACTCTATCTCTTCTTTTTTATTAAAGGTCACCTTGTAGAATCTGTTGGCGGATTTAAGGACAGGTTCAAAGGGATGGAAAAGAAATATCAAAAGGATGGGCAACAAGAAAAATCAAGACAAATCAATAATGGTGATGGAAAAATCCAGAAGAAAAAAGTAGCTTGCTATGTATGCAACAAACCAAGCCATAAGGCATATCAATTCTCTCATAGGAAAAATCAACAAAATTCAATACATAAACCTACAAATCCATTTACCCCACAGGTCACTGCTAAAGAGGAAGAAATCATTGTCATGATGGTAAAGGCATACCTAGTGGAAAATAAAATGGATTAGGTGCTTGACATTAGAACTTCAAAACACTTATGTGCCAATAAGGAGCTGTTCCATGATCTTAAAGATGTTGCAGATGGTGAAAATGCCTACATAAGAAACATCACGACTATTGGAGTGCTAAAAAAAGGGAAGATTTTCCTTAAACTCGCTTTTAGGAAAACTTTAGCTTTAAATGATGTTTTGTATGTGCCTTCACTACGTAGGAGTTTAGTTGCATGTTATATACATAACAAGGTTCCTCACAAAAAGTTAGAAAAACTCCTTATGAATCCTGAAGAACTTCTCTTCACCAAGGGAGATAAATGGTTCCGGACTACCTATAATAGCAAAACTTTCTGAAGTTATTAGAAATAATGAATGGAAATGGCAAGAAATACCTATAGAGATCATAGGTAACCTTGAACCCATACAATACCAACCAAATAGCTCCAAACCATAATATTTGGAATGGTTACTTAGCCCTTCAAAAAAGTATACCAATGGATCAACCTATAGTTTCTTGAGACCTTCAACACAGACTGTATATTGGCATAATCTGGTTTGGTTCAAAAACAACAGCCCTAGGTGTTCCTTCATACTATGGTTGGCTTTCCTTAAAAACCTTCAAACACGAGATAAACTTCTTTTTCTCTATACTCCTAACCATTGTTCTCTATGTATATCAGACAATGAGTCTAATGAGCATTTGTTCTTTGAATGCCCATTCTCTAAATCAGTATGGGAACATTGCCTCAACCACTTTCAAATACTCATCCCCAACCTGACAAGCCTTCAATCCATCCTTAATTGGTTTAACCAAACAACCTCATACAGTAACCTTTTCCCTATTATGTTGTCCACTACTATTTATAACATTTGGACTGAAAGAAATACAAGAACTTTCAAAGATGTAGCCATAGATGTGGAGAGCTTACACTCCAGAGTAATCTTCCAAGTTTTGGAACATCTCATTCCAAACACATTGGGAAGGTAAGTAGAGGTAGAAATTATACACTAACACTGTTTTGCAGATTCTCTATTTTAGATATGGTTTCAACACTTATAACTGCACATATACTCCACAGATGGAAAAGAGAGGATGGGAATAGCAAGCAATTCTACTTCAATTCATGAATCATGGAGCTTTGGCATGAAATGGTTTTGGTAACAAGGAGTCGTAGGTGTACAACTTTCCTTACATCAATGTTTGCAAGGTAGATGATCAGAAGCTTAATACTTAAAGAATCATTTCCTATGGAAGCTCTAGTGAGAATGGCATATGCAATGAAGGCAACCTTGCAAGTTTTAAATTGATCATTCAAGCTTCTTTTAGCAAATCTGATTGCGGTTTGTTTGCTTGGGTTTTGTATATGAGATTTGAAATGTTGTGTTACTATAATGTTTGTGACTGGCTTCTGGCTACTGGGTATAAGGGCTACATTATCAAGGTTTCATGGTAGGAAGTAGAGGAGGAGCGTTGGTGGTATTGCTTGTTTATCTTTGAACTATTACTATTTTGCACAACCTTATTTCTTTTTGTTGATAAGAGATTTCTTTCAGAAAATCTCTAGTGATGTACATATCATTTTCTATTTGTACAAAATTTATTGATTTACCAAAAAAATTGTAGCAAGGTTTTGCTTTTAATCTTAAATATTTGAAAGTATGGGGGTGTTTAGCTAAAGTTGGTTTCCCCGAATTTAGAAAAAATTAATATTTGAACTAAGACATTTGATTATGTTTTTGTTGACTATGCTCAAACTAGTGCAACATATAGATTTATGTCTTTAAGTGACAATTCTATTTATGAATCTAGAGATGCAGAATTTTTTGAACATGCCTTTCCTTTAAAGAGAAAAGATGATATCATTTTTGTTGATCCTACTAATAAAGTTGTTGTGCCTATCTCTTTACCTTCTACTCTTGATTGGCATGAAAATGAACCTAAAAGGAGTAAGAGGCGAAGGATAGAAAATACTTTTGGACCATATTTTTGTTACTTCTTTCTTAATTGAAATTTAAGATTATAATATATTAAATGAAGATATTTTCAGCCTTTTTAACAGAGGAAGATCCAAAAATATATGAAGATGGTGTCACATTCATAGATGCTAGTTTTTGGAAAGAAGCCATTAAAAGTGAACTTGACTCTTTAATAAAAAACCATACTTAGGAGTTAGTTGATTTACCCAAAGGATGTAAACTTATTAAATGTAAATGGATTTTTAAAAGGAAAATGAAACCTGATGGATCTATAGAAAAATTTAAGGCTAGATTTGTGGTTATAGGTTACACCCAAAGAAAGACATTGAGTATTTTGATACTTACTCTATTGTGACTAAAATTATTACCATTAGAACTTTTGTTGTTCTTGTTGCTGTCTATAATCTTGTAAGACATCAGATGGACGTAAAAATGACATTCCTCAATGGAAATTTAGAAGAAGAAATATATATGAAACAACGTGAGGATTTTGTATCTTCTGGATAGGAGAACAAGGTATGTAAGCTCAAAAAGTCTTTTTATGGTCTAAAACAAGCTCCTAAACAATGGTATGAAACCGAAAAGTTTGATAAAACTTTAACAAGCAATGGTTATATTATGAATGGGTCTGATTCTTGTGTCAGTTCAAAATTATTTGGATCAGATTATGTAGTTATATGCCTTTATATTGATGATATGCTAATCTTTGGTACTAATGTGAATGTAGTTAATGAAACTAAGATGATTTTATCTTCTCAATTTGATATGAAAGATTTAGAAGAAGTTGATGTGATTCTTGGTATCAAAATAAGAAAAACTGAAAATGCCTTTTCCTTATGTCAACCTCATTATATTGAGAAAATGTTAAAGAAATTCAATTGTTTTAGTGTTGTACCTGTGAGAATACCATATGATCCAAGCATATCTTTTAAGAAGAATAATGGTCCTAGTGTTTCACAAGTTACGTATACTAAAATCATAAGAAGTTTCATGTTTGTCATGAATTATACTAGGCCTGACATAGCCTATGTAGTTAGTAGATTGAGTCGTTAATTATACTCATAATCCAAGTAATAATCATTGGAACGCACTTCACATATTACTTAAATATCTCAAAGATACTGTGAACTGGTGTTTACATTTTAGCAAATTTCTTGCAGTATTAGAAGGTTTTTGTGATGCTAATTAGGTAACTGATAATAATGAAATTAGTTATACAAGTGGCTATGTCTTTACTTTGGGTAGAGGCATCATGGAAAACATCAAAACAAACATATATAGCACACTCCACCATATAATCTGAATTCATTACTCTTGAGTTGGCAGGTCAAGAAGTTGAATGGTTGAGGAACTTGTTGACAGGTGTGCTATTGTAGGGGAGATCTATTTCCCTATAATTTGACTCATAAAAGACCATTGGGGTAGCCAAAATTTGTGTTTATAATGGCAAAAGGAGACACATTCGTATTAGACACAGTGTCATTAAACAATTCTTGAAGAATGGAGTAATTTCTTTGGAGTATGTCAGATCCTAAAAGAATTTGGCATATCCTTTTACAAAAGGGTTAACAAGAAGAGTTGTTCTTAAATCATCTAAAGGAATTAGGCTTAAACCCATAGATCAAAATTTAAGGTTTGATGAATAATTTTTGGTTGTTTCAAATTTGGTAGTTCCATAGCCCAGTGTTGGGTGGTTCTATTTTGAATAATCTTGATGAATACTACTTGGTAGAGGTTAGATCGGAAGGTCTATAATGGTTTCATAGCCCTTTGGTTAGGTGGTCTAAAATGATTAGACTTAATGAAGCCACCTACATGGGTATGAAGGTGTGGCCGCCTTCTATGAAAAACTTGAGTTATCTTTCTAAAGCACCCATAAGAACCCAAGGTATACGCATAGCCATCTAAAGTATTTGTTATATCACAGAGTAGTAAAAATCAAGGGTATAATATGTGTTGTGTGGGTCTTAACTTGAGTTCTTGAATTTCAAGAGCAATTCACTTCACTAATTAAGTTGTTGCCTCACTTCCAAAAGATATTGATGCTTAAGTATATGACCCTTTCTTTACATAGAATATGTATGCCTTTCTGTCATCAAGCCATTTATGGGAGATTGTCGGGAAAATGGTTGCAAATTTCTAGTCCCTTTTATCTTTATCTAAAACAACCTCTTGACCTTTAGTCCCTTCTATCCCTATATAAAATAACTTTTTGACTTGATCTTTCTTAACCACCAACAAATCAAATTTCATTTAAGATTTGGACTTCAAAAAATAAGAATTTGGGGCTTTACTTATGGGGATTAAAAAAGATGAACATGTATACATGAAAAAAAAAAAACCTTTTTTCCTCCTTATTTCTACATCTACTCTGGCTAATTATAGTTTAATACTCCAAACTTCCACCATGAGTGCACATGTTGGAGCCTGGCTGTGTTAATTTTGAGGAGCGAACGGTGAGCTTGGAGAAAAGACAAAGTTATTTGTGGCAAGTTTTTAACATGGTTAACTTTAAGATTAAGTGGTAAAATTAACTCTTTAAAATAATTTATATAACTTTGAAATATCAAAAATACTTTCTAAATACTCAAAATAAATAAATAAAATTTATTTTATAATTACAAGAATTTATAACAGACTAAAATAAATTTATTAATTTAGTATATTTTTTACTCTTAATTTCAAAATACAGGATAATAGTTATTAATTAATAAGTTAATTGAATTTCTTAATAATATTCAAACTTTACTAAATTTTGACGTTGTATTATACTTAATTCATTATTACTATATACAAAATTTTAAAGATTTAAAATCAAGTAATATATGTTTGAAAATTTTATCAACTGTGATGTTTGCAATCCGCAATTGCAAATTGCACTTTCGTATTATAAGCTTACAATGATAAGCTTAAATGTTAAATAAAGACATAAAATGCTATTATATATGAATATTTTCTTTTTATACGCAATTGAGTTGTCATCCGCTTCTAGAGATCTATACAATTTTTGGAGGTAGTGAAACCACCATCCACAACAAGGTTATGACCGCTTACGTACTTGGATTCATCGCTAGCAAGGTACAAAACAGCCTGAGCAATGTCTTCAGTTTTCAAGGTCACGCCCTTGAGATTCGCTAAGCTCCTCACCCTTTTCTCCACTTTCTCTACCTCCTCCTCATCGTCTCCCTGATCATCACAACCCCTCCAAGCATTAATAAGCATGGACGTTGCTACCCCAAAAGGAGACACGCAGTTAACTCTAATCCCATAACTGCCCAACTCACAAGCTGCATTCTTTGTCAAACCAACAATGGCGTGCTTGGAAGCTGCGTAGGCGTGAGGTCCAAGTCCTCCCATTATACCTGCTACACTAGCTGTGGAGATAATGCAACCACTTCTTCGTGGCACCATAACTTTTGCCGCATGTTTCATGCCAAGTGCAGCTCCTCTAACGTTGATTCCCATGATCTTGTCAAACTCATTTGCGTCGAAATCGACAATGCTTTTGTGTTTTGTTTGGTTCCCAAGAATCCCGGCATTATTTACAAGGATATCGACCTGGCCATAACGAGAAACCGTGAAGTTGATCAAGTTTTGTATGTCCTTTTCTGAACTTACGTCGCAGCGTAGAAAGATGGTCGAAGATGAAAGTGAATTGGCTAAATGGGTACCAGTGGCATCGTCGATATCTGCGATGACTATCTTAGCTCCATGCTTCACAAAGAGCCTCACTATGGCTTCTCCTATCCCTCCGGCACCACCCGTTACGATTGCTACTTTTCCTTCCAACCTATTGACAAACAAGAATTATGAACAAGTGCATTGACGTACCGAAACTAATGACTTATTGAATTAGGGTCAGGATATGTTGAGCAAACTCTCATTTATCAAACTATGTATACAGAATATGTATACTTAGACCGGGTTTTGAAGTTGCAACCTTTTTAGTTGGCCGGACGAGGATTCCTTGCTTATAAAAGGAATTGCTGGGAGTGTTTTCTCTGGGACTACTACTAGATCAAGCATATTTGATAGGATAGCTGCAGAGATAGAAAGCTTTAAGTTTTATGATATAGGGTTTTCTGAACCAACCAACACAAAATATCCTCTTTACCTTGTAGTTTCACATACCACTTAAGAAAACTGGGTTGGCTCTTCTTAATGGCTAGACTACTAATGAGTGGTCTCCTGTATCCGTTTATACTATTGGATAAGAGAAAGAAAGAAGAAATTATCAGGAACTCATGCCTTTTTCGCACTTTAGGCGATAAGATTGTTTTGAGCAAATCCGTTAGGGACAGATTTGGCTTGAGCCAAAAAGTTTGGAGATAAAGATTGAAAACAGTTAGCCAACTATGGTATGGTATCTGGTTGATTCAACGCAATGAACTGAACCAAAAACATTAAAAGCTGTAGTAGACGTTTCGTTTATGAGAGAAAGCACCAACAAAATGCTTCATTCTTCTTTTTTGTGTTGCCTTCATTATTAGTATTATTGGGTGATTTTGGTCTAATCGGTTGGTAGATAATAATTTTGATTTTAAAATATTTTAATAGGTTTGCACAGATATATGTTTTAAATAACTTTTTTTTAATTAAAAAACTTCTTACGATTGAAATTAAATTTTTAAAAATTAAATAATAAAGAATTAAATAATAATTAGTGTAAAATAGCCGGTGGAGTGTAAAATGAATATCAAAATAATCAAATACGAATCCAACTCTCAGTTGATATTGATAACGATGGACTTAAAGGATGGCAGGTTTGGGCCTATAAGCTGCTTGTCGGCTCCAGAAGCTCAATATTGTAGATTTAGGGCTACGATCCGTTGCAGAACATAAGTCGCACAGCGTCTCTTTTAAGAGCCTTTGGTCTACCGCTGTATCTGCGCGAGTGTTCAGCGGCAAAACGAAGGATGATGTTAACAGGTGATATTCCTCCAAACCAAACCATCTACATTAAGAACATCAACGAGAAGATCAAGAAAGAAGGTTTCTTTTCCTGCAATTCTCTTTGTTTCTCGCGAATACACTACATTTACTCTATGCCCACTTAACCCTAATTCTCGTCCTTTTAGTTAACACTGTTTGCACTCGCTTTGTAATTATATTTTCCGTAATTGTTATCTGGGTTTGGATTTTTTTGGGAAAATACTTTTCAATTCCATTGCTTCGTTTCATATAATTCCTTTCGTTTTATGGAAATCGTTTGGTTGGGTATTTTCGGTTGATGTTATGGAGAAATGGGAATTTTACGACTCTTGTTACTTTTGTACATCTTTTGTTTTCCTTTACATTCATGAGCATCTAGCATGACTGGTGACACGCTGCACTGTCTATTGTTATCATTGGCAGAATTGAAGAGATCCCTTTATTGTTTGTTCTCTCAATATGGAAGGATTCTGGATGTTGTTGCTTTGAAGACTCCAAAGCTTCGAGGGCAAGCATGGGTTTGTTTTAGTGAATTGACGTCTGCCAGTAATGCTGTGAGACAAATGCAGGGCTTTCCCTTTTATGACAAACCTATGGTATATATCAGCTCCATTTAACCACTTATTTATTGTTTTTAAGTATGTCCTCTGGTTACATGTATTTCACAACAGGTAGCTCCCATTTTCTGGTTTCCTATCTCATTGGTGGACTTACATGATTCATGAGTCTCCAAATTCCTTAGACATAGTTGACAACTTTCCTTAAATCAAAAATTGAAGTTCGTTCTGTTTATTGTGCACAAGTTTATTTTTCTATACAAATTAAAATACAGTTGGTAGATGGCTGTAGAACCTTAAGTATAGCAGCATGCAACCTGCACTTTTATATTTGAAAATTTTGTACCATGGTGATGCTCAAATATCATCATATTCCCATGGAAATGCATAAACTATTGTATGTTAAAGAGTATAATAGAATAGTGGTACAACGGTGTCCTAAAAGAGCACAGAGAACTATGTTCTTTTAATTTACATAAAAGACATCTGATAGGCTTTACCTAAAATAATGAAGTCTTAATGAATGCCATTCTAGCTCTGTATGCTCATTAACCATGCATCTATTGGGATCTTACTGCATTTCTTCTTTAATTGTCTTATTGGATATTTTGTCTTTACAGCGGATCCAGTATGCCAAAACAAAGTCTGATTGCCTTGCAGAGTTGGAAGGAATATATGATCCCAATGCAAAGAAGAAGAGGAAACAAGAAGAGAAAGGTGAATAGTCATTAATTAGGATTTATTTGCAAGATTAAAGTTCATAAATTTTAGAATGGATGAATTTTCCTGTTTTGTTTTGTTGTAGAAAATTAAAGTGCTTCATGAATTTTTTGTGTAAGTTTTGCAGATCTAAGCTACTAATGGAACTCTAAATAGAACTTGAATATGGGTATTCAGTTTAAGAATTCTTTCTGGAAAGGGCTAATGAGTAGAGTTGCAAACACCATCATGGGGATGATCTTGTTTTAACATTGTTATTTGACAATCCATTTCCTGACAGTTGCTTCGAGTGCTTTATATGGGTGCAGGAAACAAGCCCATCATGTGATTAAATTTAGTGTTGCATTTAGAGTTTCCATATCAAGCATTATGTTTTAACAATATTGATGAACTAAGAATTGTAGTTTCAGTTGGCTATACTACAAGGCTAATAAACCAAACGAGAATAATTAATACTTGCTTAAGTCTAGCGATCTAGTCCATGGATCTACTATCATAATTGTTGACAGAATAGGGAATGTAATGGAGAACTTATTGGGCAGTCCTTTGTTATATGTAAAGGAACTTTACTGTTACAGCCTTTGGCAACTACTCACCACCATAGAGGATAAAATGACTTTGTTCCTTCAGATGATTTAGCTTCTTGGTATTTTGGCACAATGGTTTACACATGTTTTTACATCTTCAGCGGAAAGAAAGAAATATGCAGAAGAAAGACAGCAATCGGCAACAGCTAATGGTGCAACTACTGAGAGTAATGGCGCGCCAGTAAGTTGGACAATTTTTCTTGTATTCCTCGTGGACTTGTCAATTGGTCATGTCATCCAAGATTATTCATTGTATCATATAATGCTCAAAATGGCACTTGACATGTGTTATTAAAATTTTCGGCATGATTTAACCTGCTGTCTTGGGAAATTAAGGATTCAAAAGAATCCAAGTATGTATTCCCAGTAATCTGGTTATCAATTGCTGCTTATATCAACTGAGCATTTGTTTCATCTGCAGAGTTCTTTCCGCCATGCAAATCAGGGTCCACAAGAGTCAGTTCCACCAAACAATATACTGTTTATACAGAATTTGCCCCATGAAACTACTAGCATGATGTTGCAAGTGCTCTTCCAACAATACCCTGGCTTTAGAGAGGTTCGAATGATTGAAGCAAAGCCTGGTATTGCATTTGTAGAATTTGAAGATGATGTGCAATCCTCCATGGCAATGCAAGCCCTTCAGGGTTTCAAAATTACTCCTCAAAATCCAATGGCTATCAGTTATGCCAAGAAATAGCTGAAAATAATTCTTTTGACCTAATTTTCCATCTGAAACATCACGTAGGAGATGATGGTTGAAGAGTTAGTTTTAGTTTTCTGTACCGTATCCATGTAGGTTTTGGGGAAAAAAACTTCCTTGGTAACAATCTTCGCAGTTCAAGTCCATGAAAGCTACTAGTCATGGCTGTTATGGATCTTTTTCCTACATGTTTGTTGTAAATTTCCTTTTAAATTTTTTTAATATAAATGCAGTTATCTACATTGCTTGCTATATTTCTGAGAACATAGATTTGGACAGTTGCTTTTGGATCTGTTTAGTTGACCCCTGGAAATCATTAACTTGATGTTAGTTTTGCCTTGGAAGCAACTTTTAGGCTGCACCTGTACATTTTTTTTAAAAAAAAAAGCACCTGTAAATAGTTATTATATATTAATCGATTGCTTTCCATGAATAATAATAATGTAATCATAAATAAAACAGTGATTACTAAGGCATAATTAAACACTGGTCAATGGAATTTTTTATACGAAAACCAAAAATATTGTTGTTTATTTGTTAACATTTTAAACTAAAATTATTTTTGTTCCTTGTAAATAACTACATAAAGTGGTTGCTTATTTTCATACATTATTATTTAAGGAATCAAAATTAAAGAAAAATGTAAGAATTTTGAAATTTTAATTTTTAAAGAAATTTTTTCTGTGGATGCTTTTGAAAAGATAATTGATGTAATTAAATTATTAATTTATATTAAATTTAATTGTCATAAGGAGCTGGAACTGGAGTCGACTTCTTATACCTACATTATAATAAGATTGGTGAGTTATTCAATCGAAAGTCAAGTCTTGTCTGTTGGGGAGCAGAAGCACCCTAGCCATTGATTAGTTGAATTGCATCGGAATTGGGAAGATGAAAGGGCAAAGTTACGTGTGGGAGGGGGCAATTCCGCTGCAGATCCACCTCCACGAGTCGGAGGTGACGACGATGCCGGCGCCGGCGCCTGCCCTTGTGTTAGCCCCGAGAATTGGGTACCTGCCGCTGCTACTTCCTCTTGTAAAGCCTCATTTCGCTTCGGCTCTTCCACCAGGTGTAGACACTCCATGGTTTGATTACAAGGGATTGCCTCTCAAATGGTATGTACCTACTGGTGTGCTTTTTGATCTTCTCTGTCATGAACCTGAGAGGCCCTGGAATTTAACGGTATTTGTTTTCCTCCTTTCAAATTTTCTCTATTTCGCCTTCTCCTTTTGGAATTTCATTATGAACCCCATAGTGGTTCAGGTTCTAGTGCAACTTGGTCTCTTCGTATTTGTCTAGTTCCAAGCGCTTAAACTTCACATTTAACCTTTTTCAGGTACATTTTAGAGGGTATCCAAACAATTTATTGATGCCTTATGAAGGTGAGGACTCTGTGAAGTGGAACTTCATCAATTCGTTGAAAGAGGTTAGTGCACTACCAGTGTACAACCTTTACTGTTTTGTTAAGGCTTTATGGGTTATATTGACTTTAATATACTTCTCATATCTGCTATCTAATCCTTAAATTATTGGGATAATTTAAAGAGATATTGTTTTTAGTTTTGAATTATGTGGGTGTTCATAGACTTGGTTAGAATTGGTCCAGTAGTTACTGTGAAAGCATCTGGGATTGGAAAAGCTCTAATGAAGCTAGCAGCTCTGGGTTTTCATTCACAAGTAACGCCTGGAGCAAATTTTTTCATTAAGCCTTCATCAATTTAGAGAGACTATCCAGTGTCATGGTAGTTGGAGAATTGGATATTTTTCTTTTTTGTGTTGCATTAGTTTTCTTTAACACACATAGTATTATTTATTAATAGAAGCAAAATCCAAGTAACCCTTATCATCTTTTCCTATCTGATGTCCAGGAATATTTTCATTTCTGTCTTCGCAGAGCTAACCATAATTCTTCTTTGTTTTTACTTTGTTTTCCATTCTCATTCACAGAACAAATAAGCCGAGACTTCTTTGCATTTCTTGACAATTTGACAAAATGTCTGTATATGTTGACATGAAGTATAGGAAATCTAGCACGGCTTCAGCTCAAACATTGATATTTCAAAGTAGAAGATAAAAGTTATAAACTCTGGAAGGATATATGCATTTTCCAATGATCATGTGGTTTTATGGATTGTTAATATGGGGTGCATTTTGTATCAGTACATCTCTGTGTTCATTTTTTATTTATTATCTGTGTGTTCCTTTTTTAATTACTCTTCAGTGCAAAGTTTATGTTTCATTATTTCCTTTTCTAAGAATTACCCAAACATGTCTCCAGGCAGATTATATAATTAATGGAAATTGCAAGAATGTCATGCATATGTCTCAATCTGATCAGTTGGAATTATGGCGTTCCGTAATGAATGGTATGTTTGTTCATTGATTTGAATTGTAAGTTTACCATATGTATTTGATTAAGCATAATGTGTTGTAGCGCCCCAAGTCCAGATTGATCCAACATCAATTTTCTTTTGGGGTTTAAGAGAACTACAGGTCTGAAAGTAGCCAGTTAACTAGTTGATTTAGTAGTCTTTTCCATAGGTTTATATAGGATTCCACCTTTCTTTCCTCTTCGATATGAGATTTGACATCCACTTCCCTCTTTCAATTTGGCCCAATAACAACTTCCATTTGAATTTAAGAGAACTATAGGCCTGAAAATAGTTAGTTAGGCAGTTGATTAGTAGTCTTTTCCATAAGCTTATAAAGGCTTCCACCTTTTCCTATCCTTTCCGACATAGGATTTGACACCCACCTCCCATGTGGTATGTCACGTGTTTTAACTTTATTCCAACAAAGTGGACTGAAGATGCCATAATCCTTCTTGCTATTGCCGGTCAGGTGTTTGGATCAATCACAAATGCAGCATTATGAACTTCCTCACCCATCAATCCTTTATTTCATGGTAGTGCCTATATAATTTTGTGATGTAATATACCCTTTTCTTGTTGCACCATCATTTTCCTTGGGCCTGTTCAACCTCATAGGCCCAGTTATCTATATTTGCAATTTAGTGGCTTCTTAAACTTGTTCATTTCTGAACTTTAAGTCTTGCTTTTTGTCAGGTAGTTTAGAAGCTTACCTACGTGCATCTTCAAAGCTTAGGCTTGGAACAGTAGAGGATGAATATACTTTGGACCTGGATTTTTGCAAACCAAAATCCCCCAAAACTAGTGAGGTAGATGTAGCTGGACAAGTTAAAGCAGGTGAGCAAACTTATACCTAATGAAAGAGTTATGGATAAGAATTATATTAGATTAAAATGGAGGTCTATATGAATGATATTCTTCGAATACACGAAGAAGATATGTTTTTGAAGCTCATATCTTGAAAGTTTTGAAATGGAATGGAATACTCTGCGGCAGAATATTTTGGTCAAAAAAGTTGGGTCACTATCTTAATGTTATGTTAAAACAATGCATAAAGAATATTTGCTGTAGTGCTCTTGACTAATTTTGAATTTCAACCTCCATTTTGAAGCTTGCAACAATTGTTGGATGCAACTGTTTGAGAGCTTTACTATTCCATGGTAGTAGTTAACAATTCACTGCTTGCCGTCTTCATATTTTGTTAGCACCCTTCCTAGTTATCAGCATGCTGGTATTAGTATTAGTAAACAGCCACTAAGACATTCAAACCCACATCCGTAGGGGTACAATGGGGAAGGGAACAAATACAAATGCCACATAGGCTGGAGGTTAGGAATTAGTTACAGAGAGAGAGTGAGAATGAGGAGGTACAGAAGATATATAGGATTCGGTATAGAGAGGGGGATATAATCATTCATATTCTGAAAATACAGATTTTGTATTGACCTGGGAGCTATCTTCCAGGAGTTATATTGCTACTGTACCTTACATCTACGTAAATAATACAAATTTCTATTGATATTCCTATCATATTTGAATTTGCAAGGATATATATACCATGGTATTAAACGCTAGTATTTTGGATAAAGATATGAATTAATATTGACTTTTCTTCATTTTATATGGAGCAGAAAAATGTCATTTGGGACTAATTTACAGAATTTGGTTATGGAAATAAAAATATCTTCTTTTTGCACTGTATGAAAGTTCACTTTTCCACATGGTGTCAGGTAAAGTTCCTGTGCGATTATATATTTGGACTGTGAGCACAGATTTTGGGGATTCGGAAGATGTGCCTAATATTGACAGTTGGGACAAAATCTCTTATGTAAACCGCCCTGTTGAGTTTTTGAAAGAAGAAGGTTAGTAATACTTTTATGAACTATAACGTGAGGATTTTGCCAACTGTTTCACTGTTACAAAAAGATTTAGCTCGACTTCAAGGGAAAAGCCCCATCTTATGTAGATGTAATATATAGGCATATACGGATTCCATGATTAGTAGGTTACCGTACAGTTGTCTATTAATGTGATCATCCTTGCAACGGCCGTTTCAAGACATGTCGGAACATTTAGAAGCTTATAAAATCCCTAAGAGCACAACCATGAGCCAGTTTTCATGAGTCGCTGTGCTGTTTTAACGTGAATTTTAAATAATACATTGAGCTTGTGCTGCAGGTAGATGCTTCACCTTGCTTGATGCGCTTAAAACTCTTCTACCAGAATTTTTTAACGGAAATTCCATGTTAAATGAGGAACCATGTGGTCTCGAGGATGAGGAGGATAAACAGAATGCTCCAGAAGAAGAGTCGATTAGCTTGAGAAAAGCAAAAGAGGAGAAAGAATCATCATGTCAAATTGGTGAGTCCTGCCGAAAAGGTGGTGATGCTGAAATCAAACTTGTCCGCATCCAAGGCATTGAGCCAAAATTGGAGATACCATTCTCCTGGATCGTGAACAACTTGAAGAATCCCGAGCATTTTCTACATATTTGTCTTTATCTTAAGCTTCCACTAATAAATAGCGCATGACAAATAACATTATTGTCTGCTTTATTGTTATTTGTTTGATCTTTTCAAACTAGGGTTGGCCACAATCTTTTGTAGTCATAATGTACAGAATTACATGCATATTTATTGGGAAAAAGTGAATTTCAGTTTGAAACATCCCATTTCAGCTTTTAGCTCAGAATTCATTCCCTTGCTTCTGACCTCTTTGACTGTGTTTGATTGAAAGTAAAATTTTTAATAGAATGAAATGAAATAGAATGATTTATAATATAATGAAATATAAATGAATGTAATATTAAAAAATTATTGTTTGGAAGGAATAGAAAGGTTTATAATGCAATATAATAAAATATTATTTGAATGATGAGTTTATAATATAATATATTGTAAAACTATTTATCATTTTATATTTCATTCTAAACACTTCAAATATGAGCTTTTTTGTTTTTACTACTTAGGATGGAATAGAATATAATATGAAACTTTTATCTTTCGTTCATTTAATTATAAACTCTCATCTTAAATAAAAGAAGAATATTACATTTCATTCTTTTCCATTAATAAGCTTCACCCAAAATGCCGGATTTTATTTGTCAAAAATGGTATTATAATCTCATTTCAGTTAATTTTAATACACATTTACGTAAGTTTTGTATAAATATACGAATAAAGTTTAATAAAATAAGGTAAGAAAGCATATAAAAGAAAAGTCAAATCTTAGCGAACAAGGTGGCAGCAGCAGACAGAGTGCCCCATTCGACACGGTAGGACTAGGAAAGTAGAGCCATCTTCTAGAATCCAAAATTAATATGGGATGATCCAACCCACCCACTTGTCCTCGGCTACAACCCTATCTCTTAATAAAACATAATATATTGTTTCTAAAAGTGACCGCTTGCAATTTCAGAGTGTAGGTGAGTTAGTAAGGAGTTCTCTTGATTTAAGTAAGGTCACAGATTTGAACCGTCCTAATATATGTAGCCGTTTAAAAATTTGAGGTCAGAGCTTTACTTTCTGTAAGGGACCTATTTAGCTCAAACTGAAATTAATCTGAATGTAGATGACTTAAAGATGCCTTCTTATAATTAAAAATCTTCCTAAAATACATCGTAAGTAAAAAAAAAAAAGTGACCAGTAAGCATCAGACTCCGGTCCAACAATCTTCGTACGTTCAAGTTTTGGTGGTTCTGTTAATTCGCCGGTTACTGCAAAAGCCACTTTAAAAATGTCTAAATATAACAAATCAAATAATTAATAAATTGATAATTTGTTACATAATTTATTTAAAATATGTCATTTACAAATTATTATATATAATTGATAATTTGTTTAATTCTATAAATATGTATATGTTTTTATATTTTTGTAAAATTTGGTGCCGAGCAAGACTCCGAGTCCGAGGAGCAAACGTTGTCCCTTGCGACTTGCGTGGAATCTGGCTTGGATTTAGTTCCTCGTCATCAAAATGTAAAACAAAAATGATCGATACCAAAAATGTAGAGGAAGGAAAGAGGAAAAGAACCAAAAAAAGGGGGGCTCCAAATCCTCTGTCCCATTTGCGGAGAGCGCGTCCGCCCACCAATGAAAAGAAAATGGATAAAAGTGTACGTACTCACTACGTTTGTATCTATGTCAGTTCAGCCGCCATCCAGTCAAACCCACGAGTTTTGACCAACAAAATTTTTATAAATTTCAATTTTAAATGAATCTCAATAAAGATTTTAAGTTTTTGAATTTTAAATTTAGTTTTTATTAGATTTAAACTCAATTTAAAATTCTATTAATAAATTATATAAAGATAATTTACAAAATATCTTTATACTTCGTCCCTTCCTATTATTATATACAAAAACTTCCTTAAGTCTTGTGTAAGATACTCATAGATAAGTTAGTGTAATAAGTCGGCGGACTTGCAACTTCTTATTAAATAGTCCACGGTCAACCATTTCCATCTAAGCTACCCAGAACCTCCCCTGCAACCCCAACATCAATCTTTGTTCAAACGTAACCATCTTCTCTTCGTCCTTCGTTATTAACAGCAACGGCTTCACTTCTTTGAGGAAAAACCTAACCTTCTCTCTCTCTCGCTCTCTCGCTCTCGTCATGGCTTCTTCTTCTGGGAGCTTAGATACCTCGGCCAACTCACACCTACCCGCTCAAAGCTTCAGTTTTTCCACTCACTCGTCCTTCATGAATTCTCCCACCACCTCTTTTTCCGACCTCCTTGCTTATGGTGACGATGAACCCAGCAACAATATGGTAACTGGTAATCAACAGAGACGTGGGTTGTCTGATCGAATTGCAGAGAGAATTGGGAGTGGTGTGCCCAAGTTTAAGTCTACCCCACCACCTTCTCTGCCCCTCTCTCCGCCTCCTGTTTCTCCTTCTTCTTACTTCGCTATCCCACCTGGTTTAAGCCCTGCTGAGCTGTTAGACTCTCCTGTCTTGTTGAATCCCTCTTCTAATGTAAGTAGTTGCTTTTCTTGTTGGACTTGAATCTTTTAAGATGGCTTTCGAGAGAAAGTTGTTTAATTTTCTCATCTTTCCTGTCTGTTTAGTTTTGTGAGAAATGGAGAGATTCTATGTTTAGGTTCGTTGATGGTTGGATGGAAACATTCGATTGGTATGTTTTCATTGGTTTCCTTTTTTTTTTTTTGGTATAACAGATTCTACCATCTCCAACAACTGGGACATATGCTGCTCAGGCTTTCAATTGGAGGAAGGATTCAGCTCAATACCAGCAAAGTCTCAAGAAGAATGATAAATATTCCTCTGATTTCTCTTTTCAGCCACCGGAAAGGGCTTCCAAAACCTCATCAGCAATGTTACAATCCTCAAATGCTGCTTTTCAATCTGTACGTGTGCATATTATAGCGTAAAATGCTGCTGTTGTTTGTGTCTCATTCGGTTTTCCTGTTTTTTTAAAAAAAAAAATGTTCTGTTTATCGTCCTTTGTTCCTTTCTAATGTTCTTAACGGAACAGGAGCAACCATGGAGTTTCCAAGAACCTAAAATTGCAATTAAACAAGAACACCCCTCGATGCAGAGCTTCACTTCTGAGATTGCTGCAACCCAAATGAACAATCAAGCCAGCAACGGTCTTCAGTGTGATTATGGAAATCAGCAACAGCAGTATCAGTCTGTTAGAGAGCAGAAAAGATCGGAAGATGGATACAACTGGAGAAAATATGGTCAAAAACAGGTCAAAGGAAGTGAAAATCCGAGAAGCTATTACAAGTGTACATATCCCAATTGCCCAACAAAGAAGAAAGTTGAGAGGTCTTTAGATGGGCAAATTGCTGAAATAGTTTACAAGGGCAGTCACAACCATCCAAAGCCTCAGTCCACTAGGAGATCATCCTCATCAGCTTCTTCTCGATATCCAATTCAAGCTCCTAATTCTACAATGAATGGGATTCAAGATCAGTCACTTTCTCATGGTAGTGGACATATGGACTCTGTTCAAACACCTGAGAACTCCTCTATATCAATTGGGGATGATGATTTTGATTCACAGAAGAGTAAATCATACGGTGACGACTTTGATGAAGACGAACCTGAAGCTAAAAGATGGTAAGTTCTGATAAAAATCAATCCTAGAGTGTAAAATTTTCCGGCCGTTGGTCCTGAAATTATTGCTTGTCTGTATCTTAGGAAAAGAGAGGGTGAAAATGAAGGGATTTCAGCAGCAGGAAGGACAGTGAGAGAGCCAAGAGTCGTGGTTCAAACTACTAGTGACATTGACATTCTTGATGATGGATATAGATGGAGGAAATATGGACAGAAAGTGGTGAAGGGAAATCCAAATCCAAGGTAAAAA
Organism: Erythroxylum shatona; assembly: GCA_027568895.1. Classification (NCBI taxonomy): domain Eukaryota; kingdom Viridiplantae; phylum Streptophyta; class Magnoliopsida; order Malpighiales; family Erythroxylaceae; genus Erythroxylum; species Erythroxylum shatona. The sequence continues at coordinate 6,374,021 of JAOSBK010000205.1, read as the reverse complement.
TCATTTGCTTGTGAAGTTTCTTTTTATCAGAACAGAGGCTTAGGCTTTTACCAAGGTTCGATTCCTTTATAGTTTATAAACATCCAGTTCCAAATTAATGCGGGAAATGTCAATACACTATCAGTGCAACATGCTTCAAATTGAATCCCAAGCTTCAATGTTTTGTTTCTTTGGGTCTTACAGTTTATATTTTATCCTCTAATCCTTGGCATTGGTTATTCCTTTGCAGGAGCTACTACAAGTGTACACATCCAGGATGTCCTGTGAGGAAACATGTTGAAAGAGCATCCCATGATCTCAGGGCAGTGATCACAACCTACGAAGGGAAACACAACCATGACGTTCCAGCAGCTCGCGGTTCCAGTCATTCTGTCAATAGGGTGTTTCCTGAAAACAACAGCAGTAACACCACCGGCAAGAGCAGCAGCTCCATGGCAATAAGGCCAGCAGCTAGCAATCACAATAGGAGTCCACCAATCATCTCTGAAGGAGAGACATCATTTACATTTGATATGTTGCAGAGTCCAGGGAGTTTTGGGTTTTCAGGATTTGGAAATCCAATGGAATCGTACGTTAGTCAATCTACGGACAACGTTTTCTCCAGGACCAAGGAAGAACCAAGAGATGACATGTTACTCCAGCCATTGCGATGCTGAAGTATGCAAACATGCACATAACTAAAAGAACAAGAAGGGCTAGTCTCGTCAGATTAACGGAAACTAGGAAGCAATGTTTGTTTGTTTGTTTGATGTAAATCACCTTGCAAAGAGAATTTGGCAAATTTGTAGATATAGTTAGGGACTGTTATTGTTAATCCCGAAAAACTTGATTCTTTTTTATTGTGTTTGAGGCGAAGCTGAAACCCAAGCCCCAAATCAATTCTGAATCACTGATGGATACCATGTGTTGATTTAATTTATTTTAATTTAAGGTGAATTTATTTTTTTATAGATAGAATGTCATGAAGTTAATGTGCAGTCATATGAAAGCATAATGTTTTAAATGTTTAACAAATGTAGCTTTTGTTTGATTGTGCTTGTATCAGTAGAATTTTTGTTAGTAGAGTTTTTTTTTATAGATCTGAATTTCATAAGAAGTCAGTCGAGTATATGACAATAAAAAATAAAAAATATTTTTAATTTTAACTATATTTTATTTTGTTAAAATTATTTATGCATATAAATATTATTTAAAGTATATTAAACAATATGCAAAATGCACTATATTAATTACTATATAATTTTAAGCTAATGAAACATAAATGAAAATATATCTAACCAAATCTTTTATATGAATTATAACGCAAGTAAACTAATATTAAAATTAAATATTAAAATATATAAAAAGTCAAATAATATTATATAAATCTCAAAATAAATATTCAAGTTAAGTAAATAGTTAAATACATAATAAAGGGAAGATGAGTTTGTGAATTTTGTGGAAATTATGTATAAAATATAAGGACAAAAGGAAGTAAAACTACACTCATTAATTAATATGAAAAATCTATTTAAAATAAAAAGTTATATTTTAGCTGTCAAAAAAGTCATATCTATTAAAGAAGTATTTTTTTATTTTACAGTTAAATATTTATTTTTATTAAAAAAACTTTTGTGATAGAAAAAAAGTAATTATTGATCTTTCAAAAGTCTATCCAAACAAGCATTTTAATGTATTTCTACCAAACCATTGACACAATTCACCTAATGTTTTAAAATATTTTTAGATAGATAGACAATAAAAACCGTTTGATCTTTTTTTATTTTTGTCATGATCTTTTAAAAATTGTAACTTATTTTTCATAATTTTGTTTAATTGGCATATGAAGTGCTCTACAATATTTCATCAATTTGTATATTTAAACATATTAAAAATTTTTAAATTTAAATCTCAATACAATATTATTTTAAAAGCAAGAACAAACCAAAAATCGTCAAAATATAATGAAATGAATTGTGTAATAGGAAAATGATATTAGAAATATTGTAAGTAATAATTTTTAAAATATTAGAACTAAAATTTAAAAAGATTACATAGATTCTTCATAATCAACGGATTGCTCAAACAAATAGAAATAAAAATATTTTCAATTTGGAGATGCAACGCGGAGGATTGCCCGGTTAGAAGGAGTAGGATTAGGAGATGCGCGGGAGAACACCGAAAGTAGTGATGTAAAGTTTGAAATGGTCAAAGAAGAGGGGCTGATTAGCTGAAGGAGATTGCTCTGTGGTCAAAGTCAACACGTAGACATTCATTAGTTTGGTTTTGTCTTTCCGTGTATATCCGTCCTTTTTGTAGGGTCAAGTAAAAGATACCAGTGACAGCGAGGGTCGATCAATTTGTCCAAATTTTTCACTTAAAACTCTTCTTTTTTAAAAGAGATCTTAAGTTCGAGTCACGTAGGGAAAATAGGCATGTTCTTATTGATGATCCTCTAGCTAGCCTCCTAAGCAAAGCTTTTTGATCGGATCAACTACAGACGCCTCGCTTCTAGCGGCAGTATAGGAGCTGGAGCTACTAGAAAACCTGAGAGCTAATGGGAACCTGATGTTGAGCAGGAGGGAGTCAGCGATCAATCATCAACTGAATAATCTAGTATGTGAAGACTCCTTGTGCGCAGAAGTGTACAAGCTACGTAGGAACTTGAGGAATCTTGGAGTTTCAAATTTACATCCTCTAGACTCTTAGAGTAGAATCGTAGGGGCTTAAGATTAGTCTGACTAAACTAAGATATTTAATGTAATTATAAAAAAAAAAAGTAAAAGATGCTGGTCTTTCTGCCACAAGTGCATTAACTTCTTGTGTGGAGCAAAAATTGATGGGACCATCTCGTTTTTCACTATGGACGTGCAAATAACATGTTCCACGCAACCAACCAGCAAGAAGCCATTCATATTCCATACCCTTGTAATAATTATAATGTGCAACCCATCTTTATTGCACATTCAAGAACGCGGTGTTGTAGTACTGTGCAGATGTTGAAAAAGCCATTATTATGTTGGACTTATTTATTACTATTTATTACCAACTTGAGCATAAGTTGTTAAATAACATTATTTAAGTTAACGTTGACATGATGCTCTTCTCCAACATAACAACTTGTTCTAGCTTAAATCTTTTAGTTAGACATTGAAGTTAACTTTCTAATTTCAAATTGTTAATTTGGTATGTATAATAAAGAAAATATGACAGAGTGGTTTAGTGAGAGAAAAAACAGAGTTTATCTCTCTTTCACATTAATCTTATTCCGTAAGCTTGATCTGCAAGCTTAAATACATTTACAACTATCCAGTCAAGAGAATTTAGCTCATTAACAAACTAACTATTTACAGTAAGAAGAAATAAACGAAGGAAACAGATGAGCTTTACATCCCCCCCTCAAGTTGGACTTTGATGAAAATTAGACAAAGCCAACTTGGACAACAGGCGATAAAACGCAGGCGCAGGCGCAGGAAGAGGCTTAGTGAAAATGTCAGCAAGCTGGAAAGACGAACCCACATGAACCGGCGAAATAAAACCATGTTTGTACTGATTGCGCACAACTTGACAATCAATGTCCAGGTGCTTCGTCCGTTCATGAAACACGGGATTACAAGCAATATGGATGGCCGATTTACTATCACAATGAAACGGAATCGGAAGGGGAACCGGAATCCGCAAATCAGAAAGTAAGTAGCTGACCTATTGCAACTCGCACACCGTAGACGCCATAGCCCGGTACTCGGCCTCCGCAGAGCTACGCAAAACAGTGGACTGGCGTTTAGTTTTCCAGGAAATGTGACTGCCCCCCAAAAAAATGCAGAACCCAGTTAAAGACTTCCGAGACATAGGACACGTCGCCCAGTCAGCGTCAAAATAAACCTGTAGCCGTAAATCAGAAGACGTCGAAAAACAAAGACCCAAAGAAGGATTCTGTTTCAGATATTTCAAAACATAAAAAGCATGATGAAGATGAATCTGCCGAGGAGACTGCAAAAATTGAATGAGCTGTTGGACACAATAAATAACATACGGCTGAGAAAAACCTAAATATAACAAACGACCGACTAAACTACGATACTCCAGCGGATCCACCAACAATGGACTACTATTATCAAACTGTTGGAGTTATGTAAATATAGTGCCCTGGAAAGCAAGTTTATTTACATGTAACTTTATCTTCTTCAGTTACAGTTTTGTAATGAAAATATTTATTATTAATAAAACAAAAGAGTTT
>JAOSBK010000205.1:6356447-6369705 GCA_027568895.1 Erythroxylum shatona | reverse complement strand
AGCTAACTTGATCCTTAGTTTGCATAAGAAATGTAAAAGTGACCCTACTGCAGTCTTCAACAATGGTTAAAAAATAAGATGCTCCTGTTAATGATGGCCTGCGATAAGGACCCCAAACATCAACATGAATTAGTTCAAAAAGATGCTCACTATGGCTGTCACTAACCGGAAATGGCATGCGAGACTGTTTTGCTTTTGCACAAACATCACAAGCAGTATCAGAATGGCCCAAGGTTTTATTCACAAAAGGAAACTTTTGTACAACCTCAAGAGAGGGATGCCCCAACCTTCGATGCCACAATTCAATAGAATCAACATTATTAACATTCTCTACAACCTTACTCAAACAATGAACAGCAGTGGTATTATTAGCTCTATGTACAAAATCCAATTCGTCCAAAACAGTACTACAGAAAGAATCTGCATTAAAATAGTACAGATGACCGATAGCTTGTCCAACAGCTACCCTTCGGTTAGATTTCGAGTCCTGTAAAACACAACAAGATGGGTAGAAAGTGAAAACACCATCTTTACTCCTTAAAAGTCTGTTCACAGACAGCAAGTTATATTTGAAACATGGAACAAAAAAAACGTGCTTCAACAAAATATCCTTGCTAAGTTTGATGTCGCCCATCATGGTAACCTTCTTAATTGAGCCATCTGGTAAGCTAACACTAGATGGCTTCAACATTGAAACCAACTTACTAAATAAAGAAGCATTTCCTAAAAGATGTACACTAGCGCTAGTATCCACTATCCAACAAGACCCTTTATTTCCTAGGATCTGTTCAAGATCATAATTGGTACCTGCAAATTCAGCACCAAAATTCACCTTTTCCATGTTCTGCATCTGGAGCTCTGGTTTTTCCTTCAATATCTTTGACAACTCTTGTTGGATAATAGCCCTCATACTCAATCCATCAGTATCATCTTCACTATCATCTAATGGTGTTTCTGCCAAATTCACTTGTCCGATTTTTCCTCCAGACTTCTTCCGTTGCTTTTTAAGATCTACGTACCATTCTGGATAACCATGCAATTTGAAGCATGTATCCTGAGTATGTCCACTCATCTTGCAAAAAGAACATTTCTTATCTTCTTTATCAACTTTCCCTTCCTTTTTCTTGCCACTCGTTTTCCCTACATGAACATTTGCTGTAGATCTAGAACCCACCATAAGTGCACTCCCATCTGTTATGTCACCAAAGGAATCCGAAACCTGCCTTTGTCTCTCAACATTCATTAGCATGGAATACACTTTATCTATGTGAGGATACGATTCCATCATGAGAATTTGATTCTTAACATGATTGTAAGACTCATTCAATCCCATTAGAAACTGAATGATTTTGGCACTATCATTAATCTTCATAATCTTGCCCGAAACACCACATGTACAACAACCACAAATGCACTGAGGTACAGGTATAATACACTGTAATTCATCCCATAATTTGCAGAGTCTGGTGAAATACATTGAGAGGCTAGAATTACCTTGTGAAATGCTACCAATTTCCCTCCTGATTTGATACTCTTGTGGTCCCGTAGAATCACCAAAATGATTTGCAAGTTTATCCCACAGATCCTTGGCAGAAGACACATACAAAAAAGCATCATGCAGATCTATCGTCATCGAGTTCAAAATCCAGGACTCAACCATAGCATTGGCGCTCATAATCTCCTCATAATCTGCCGCATCCTCAGCTGGTATCTGGATATTGCCAGTTATATAACCAAGTTTGTGTTTCGCCGCTAGAGCCTTCTTCATGGACGTACTCCATGTCCTGTAATTGAAACCGTTTAGTGGTGTAGTTACAAGACTAGCACCTGGATTATCCGATTCTTTCTTCGGATTCATGGTCATCTTGAAGACAGTTCTTGAAATGCCGTTCACCTCACTGTCACCGAGAGAAACTACTGAAAACTGTTACGTTGTCTCTGATACCATAAAGAAAATATGATAGAGTGGTTTAGTGAGAGAAAAACAGAGTTTATGTCTCTTTCACATTATTCTTATTCCGTAAGCTTGATCTGCAAGCTTAAATACATTTACAAAGAATTCAGCTCATTAACAAACTAACTAACTATTTACAGTAAGAAGAAATAAACGAAGGAAACAGATGAGCTTTACATATAATACTACAATGAGATGCTATAATTTCCAATTTATCAAGCACCCGCCTCCTTTATCCATCACTGTGTCTCATGTTTCATCGCTTCTTCTTGCCATTTCTCTTTATGAATCTTGATGGTTGCTTCTTTCAAACATATATATAATGAAAGCGATAAGCTCATATCCTATAAAAAGAATGTCACTATTTTTATTTTTTCATAGTGGAACAGGGAGCAATATGAAATCGCATTCTTCTGATCTATGTATGAGTGGCGAGCCTTTCCATTTCAAGGGTTACATACGGCTATCAATTCCTTCCTTCTCGTGCTTGTATTGAGTATAGACTTATTATCTCTTGGTTTTTCAAGTTTTATAACAAACTACGAAGGCTCGATAGGTTTAGATACCAATTGGTAGTCAGTGATTGAAAATTTACAACTTTTTTTTATAGAGTTTAAGCCTATAATTACATATATTTTAGACATAAATTGAATGTTGTCTGAAATTTTCATGAAATTAGGCATGTACTGTCCAAATTTGGATATTTCATTTTTGCAAGCTTTAATTAGTTGAGTACAAAACGTGAAACCCTACTTATTAATTTATGAATTTTATAAATTAAGCTTGGGCTGAGTCAAACTAAAACTCGCAATTGCTCAAATTTGTCCATATTCAAGAGGGGACAACGGAGAGCCACGCAAACTCAATTGAATTAATTATATATTATGATCAATAAGTGCCACAAATTCTTTTATTTATTTTTAAGTTTTCTAATGCAACATATTTATTCATACTAGCCACTTTACAAGTGAAAGATGGCTTTTTGTTCCTTAATTATCCTTGTAAATCTTTTTAAACCTTGTCTATGTTTTGAGTAAGTCACTGAATTAATAATTACATGCAAGCAGGACCTTGAAACTACTTGGATCATCATGTGACCAAATGGAGGGATTAACGTGGGACATGCATGGAAGAGCTCTTACACTATAATCCACGGAAATATGTCTGAACCATACCCATGAAGCCAACATTGATTTCTTAATCTTACCCATTTATTCTTTTTCTCTCTTTATCTTCTCCATCTCGTACTTTCCTTGGAAAGACAACGTTTTTTTATGTTGGTTAAGGAAGGACATGTCACAATTGAATGATACAATGTTCATGCAACTCCATGAACATGTAGGCGTTGGTCTCAAGGAGGAGGCTGGGGTTGGCAACCTCAAATTTTTGTGCCATGGTGTGGGCAGGATCAACTCCAGAGGATTGTGGCTTGGTGATGACCCACTTTCTTTCTCTTTCCCTCTATTACTCTTACAGCTCTCCCTCATTTCCATCTTTACACGTTTCATTTACGTACTTCTCAAGCCCTTTGGACAACCTTCTATTGTTTCTCAGATTCTGGTAATTATTCTTCGTGTTCTTATGCGAATTCTTTATGCGGGTTGTTTCGATTAGCCAAATAGATCATTGCATTTTCAATCTTGCATGCGAAAGATATGATTTTGAACCATCCATCTGTTAGTGAGCTTGATTCTTGACAAATAGAAGCTTGAATACGATTCAATTTGGTTTAATATGGAAACCCTTTATGGTCTGGACCTTAATTTATGCTTGTTATTCATTTCCAATTTCTATTCGTGACCGTTTACGACTAACTTGACTCTTGAAGGAGAGATCGATTCACATTTGGTTTCAAATTGTTTTAAGCTACAGGAAGTAACATAGGAAAGATTTGATTCTCATTTTCAGAATTACTTCTGCAAGTAGTACTGAACGGATCATTGTTAATCTGAAAAATGATGGCTTTAATTGTTAGTAGATACTCCACATTGTTTGGGAAAAAATTATTCTGTGATTTTTGTTCACCAGGGAGGTCTGCTTCTTGGTCCTTCGATCCTTGGGCAAAATGCAACATTTTCTGAGAAAGTGTTTCCATTAAATGGGAGGACTTTGTTGGAGACTCTTTCAGTGTTTGGTATGATGCTCTTTATTTTCCTCATTGGGGTGAAAATTGACCCCTCAAGCATATTAAAGTCGAATAAACAGGTGTTTGCTATAGCAACTCTAGCCCTCTGCATGTCTTTTGGAGTGGCTTCATGTGTAAGATTGATAATCTGCCATCTTCTCTCGTTAGATGGTAATTTGTGTAATGTGCTTCACAAAATTGTGAAAATGCAGTCCATGACAGCCTTCCCAGTAATTGCCATCTTTCTTGCCGAGCTAAATATCCTGAATTCTGAGATTGGACGCCTTGCTTGTTCTTCATCAATGGTTGCTGATCTGATCTATGGGTCCATTATGTTGCTGTATTCTCTGGCCAAGATTACTATAGATAAATCGGTCAAAATGTCAATTGGGTATTTCCTATCAGTTAGTCTACTTCTGAGCTTCATTGTATTTGGGATCCGTCCTGCTATTTTGTGGGCAATTCGACATACACCAGAAGGAAAACCTGTGAAAGAGGTTTATGTCTTTATAGTCCTCGTAACACTGATGTGCTGTGGGTTCATTGGTGAAGTAATTGGCATAAATGCTATTCTCTCAGCTTTCATTTTGGGGTTGGTTATACCAGATGGACCACCTCTTGGAGCTGCATTAGTAGAAAGGCTAGATTGCTTCACATCAGTATTGCTCATGCCCATCTTTTTTACTCTATGTGGACTCAAGACAAACGTTTTTACCATAAAGAAGTGGAAGACTGTTTGTGGGATTGTACTGGTCATTTTTGCTGGCTTCATTGGAAAGCTTATAGGAACAATAGCACCCCCACTCCTTTATAGAACGCCTTTCAGAGATGCCCTCTCTCTAGGTCTGATCATGAACTCCAGAGGCATAATCGAACTTCTTATTTTGGATGTTTGGAGAACAGAAAATGTAAGAATCCTTCCACTTTGGCTATGCTCTTCATATACGAAACTGTTTGCTTTATCTAGTTCATGCCTAGAATCTACTCCTATATGCTAAGTCAATATAGATGATTTGCATAAATGTGCAGGTCATGAACGACGAATGTTTTGCCATCATGATTATCTCTGTGGTAGTTGTAACAGGAGTAATCTCACCCCTTATCAAGTTCCTGTATGATCCCTCAAGAAGGTTTCTGGCCTACAAAAGAAGGACTATACAACATCATCGATGGAATGAAGAACTTCGAGTACTTGCTTGCATCTACAGCTTGGACAATATCCAGACAATACTTACCCTCCTTGATGTCTCCAATACCAAAGAGAGTCGCATTAGTTTGTTTGTTCTTCATCTCATTAAACTTGCCGGACGAGCCTCCTCCTTATTGATTCCCTATCTGCCACGGAAAACGCCTTCTGATAATCCAACATTATCAGAACTCATCTTCAATGCGTTCAAAAAGTTCGAACTTGAAAACCAGAGTCATATTACTCTGACTTGCTATAAAGGCATTTCGCCTTATGAGACAATGCACAATGATGTCTGTTCTCTTGCTTTAGAACAGAGAATATCTTTTATCATCATCCCTTTTTACAAGCAGCGCCTCAATAGGATGAAGCTAAAGTCGGTTCATTCTTACAGGCAACTAAACAAGAATGTGCTTGACAAAGCTCCTTGCTCTATTGGGGTCCTCATAGACCGCGGGAACCAGAGGCGACCTCGATGCCTGGTCTCAGAATCTTTGATTTATCAGGTTGCTGTGCTATTCTTTGGGGGTCCAGATGATAGAGAAGCACTGGCATATGCTGGACGCATGTTGGAGCATCCTCATGTTGTTGTCACTCTTCTACATTTTACTAGTTCAACTAGTACAGATATTGTATCTGGTACCGTGAGGAGCAAGACGCTTGATGCTGAAATCTTAAATAAATTCAGGTCAGGTGTGCAGTGTAATGCCCGTGTTTCTTACCTAGAAGAGGTGGTGCATGACAGTAGAGATTTTCAGGCAGTGATTGGAACACTAGGGAATGCTTTTGACCTTGTTATGGTTGGGAAGGATCATGCAGACTCAAAGTTCATATCTGCCCTAGGGAAGTGGACTAAGCATTCGGAGTTAGGAGAAGTAGGAGAGCTAATAGCCGGATCAGATTCCAAACTTGCAGCTTCTGTATTGGTGGTGCAACAACAAAGAAGAGTATGGGGCTTGCGGGATCCAGAGGAGTCCTTACGACTCAGAACTGTAAAAATTTGATGGATAGGAGGAGCTTTTCCATGCCAACTAGAAATGACTATACTACTTCATCTATGATTCTTTAAAGATCAATTAAAGAGAAAGAGAAGAGATGGGAATCCATGTTCAAAGTGGACTACTACATGGCATGCCTTTTCTTTTGACTATTTCTTCATTAATCACCAAGTGTCAGCTAGGCTGGAACGATTAACCAAGTCACATTCATATTATATTCGATCCAATGATATGCTTGTAATTCATCTCACATGTATGCATAGTTTTCAGGCTGCATGGTCTAGCTCTAACCTGAACCATATTTAATGGGGACAATTGACCTGCCTTGGAGTAGCATATCAAATTCTTCTTCCAGTTCATGTCTTCTTCACATCTTTTAAAATTAAATGAAATAATTATATTAATGCTAGCACAAATTCACCTTAATCTCTTCTTATTTTTATTGATTTAAATCTTATCACTTTGTTGCAATTCTATTGATTTAAATCTTATCACCTTATTATAATTTTCTTAGATATATGATAAGCTAAAGCACTACATTTAGCACTCATTATACACCTTCATGTAAAACATAATCGGAAAATACAAAAACATATCAACTACACTCCATATTTATTCTTTTGATGGTATTAGAGCTCACCTGAGTATATTCTTCCCATTTTTCTTCATCTTCTTCAGTCCCTCTGGATTATGCCATTGAAACTAGTCTATCGACACATGCATACTTACAAGTCTCAAACTCACTCCCAAAATGAACACAAAAACCCTACACTACCAATCACCAACCTTACCAATTTCATTATTGCTATTACTTTTGACAACAACTATTTAACATGAAGAAATCAAGTTAAATTTATACCACTCACGAGTGATTTACTTGGATACATTGACGGGTCAATCTCTCCACCACTCAAACACGATGGCCCTATTGGCATTGCTAGTACCTCACCTCCTTCAGATTCGTCTACTATTGCCTTACCACTACCCTCACCTCCAATATGGTCTCACTAACTCTATGACACTGCTCAAGCTCTTTGGACTACACTTTTCTCCAACAAATTCTCCTCCAAAAATCATTGCTCAAGCATTCTTCACACAATCAGAAAAGGTGTCCATCATTGATTACCTGACATCTCTCGCATTAACAACTGAAAACTTAGCACCCACTAGTGACCCTACTTCCTCTGAATACTTGGTGCTCTTTACATTTAATGGCTTACCTCCCGATTATGAGTCATTTATCACTGACATGTAGAATCAAGAAATCACTATTTCATTCTTAGAATTACGTGCGAAGCTTCTGCTTTATGAACAACGTTTGTTGTCTCTTCATCAACCGCCACCTGATGCGACATTTGTAGCTTCTCATGGCAGCGGTTTCTCAGCTCGTAGAAATAGTGGACAATTTAGACAAAGAACTCGACGTAAGGGAAGCTATGGCCATTTAGCAGAACAATTTTGGTTTTCTCCACATAACTATTGGGTCTGGCCACGAAGCCTTTCACAAGGGCCTAGTTCATATAATGCCTCACTCCACGAAAACCATAATAACTCAGCCTTAAGCCCTTATTCCTAATAGGAGTGGCAATGGGTTGGGTGGAATGGGGCCTGTCCAGGCCTGATAGCTTCTACTTAGGCTCGAGGCCGAGGTAGTAGAACCCGAATAAGTTCGACTCGGCCCTGCCTGATTTAATTTTTTATTTTTAAAATTAAAAATTAAAAATGATACCATTTTTTACAAATGACGTCATTTGTTTTATAGTTATTGGGCTTTAGACCGGGTCGAACTGGGCAACTTAAGTCGAGCTGGGCTAGATGCTCAATTAAAAAGAATCAGCTCCAACGCCCAAACAAACAATTAGAGTATAATGATACTGAAACGGATCAAAAATAAATCCGATCGGATGATCGGATTTATTTCAGGAGTTTCAAAAGTTTCGAAAATTTAGAACTGAAATGTCCTTTTTGAAAATAATAGGTATTGGTGATTTTAAACTTATTCAATTTTTTTTTAAAGAATCCAATCAATAAAGATTGACCCTAATTAAAATATTTCATGGTAAATTTGATAACAAGACGGTTGTGGAATATTTTTGAAATTTACTTCTATTAGTTAGTGAATTAAACTCATTAAAAGGAAAATTGATCTTTTTACATGGTGTTAATGAATTGATGAGTCATTAGAGACGGTCAATGAGGAATGCCACATGTAATGCATTAAAGGGTATAAAAGGGTGTAAATATAAGATTGCTTAATTCCAAGATGGGATGTTTGTGAACAACAATGTCTTGAGAACCATTGTTAATGGTGTTTATGTATAACACTTAACATTAGGAACTGTTTTGAAGATACCTTTTTAGGGCTTTGATGAAAATCCTCAACATTCACAAAATTCGGTTGGGACCATTTACATGAGCAAAATGTCAGCTGAATAAAAAAATGCTCTTTTACTTGATTAGGGACTCTTTAATACCTAGACAAGAAGGCAAGAGCGTTACAAATATTAAAGACATGTTTTTCATAAACCTTATTGACCAAAAAAATGAAATTAACCTACCATTCATTATCATTCAACATATAGCTATCAGTCCCTAATCTAGAAATCGTGCATTAGGTTATGAAGCCTTTATTACAAAAATCTTAAATGAATTCAATTCAAGGTTTCTTTGAGAAGCAAGTGGGTTGCTCCCGGGAAAGTAGACAAGATGGATGCATAAAAGCTAACAAAACTCGGTGTTCTAACCAAGGAAGGCAACCTTGTGTTGTAAAAGGATAACTTTATCAAATTTTGAAAAGAAAGGAGCAATTGGATAGGATTAGATGTACTACGTAACTCTATGAAATTTTAAATTAGAAGATGAAGACAATTTATTAAGATACGTTAGATAAAATGTGCTTTGGTATGGTCCTATCATTTCTAAGTTTACCTTCTCATTTTTAAATTATTCATCATTTATGAAGTGTATAAATAAGGGATCAATATTTCTTGTGCGTATGTGGTTTGAATACTGCACAGAGTTCCAAGCAAGTTCTCCATTCAATCTTGAGCTCTCTCACAGGTTTTATCATATCGTATCGTTTTGTTTATCAAAGAAGCATTTAAGGTAACTTTATTTTAGTATTTTGTAAGAGTTAGGGAACCTTATGTGAGGTCCTTAAGAGTGTAGCCTAGCAACAATCCGGTGACTGTTAAGGCACTGCGAACTGTAAGTGCTGTTCTTCGATAGTCGGGGGTAGATGGTATATTAGGATCTACATGTACTATTGAGTTGGCTCTCAAGTTAATAGAATCATTTGAAAATTTCACAGGGTTGTAACTTTTTCCTTCTATCTAGTTAGGGAGGTTTTTCACATAAAAATCACGCATCTCAATTCTTTACATTTTGATCTTTATTACTAGAATTTGGCTAAAAACTTAAACAAAAACAAGTTTCCAGAATTAAGAACTTGGTTAATATTTCCTACTACTCAATTCATCCCCTATTGATGATTACTTGGGAATTCCCACCGACCAAAAACATTTCAAAGAAATCTTTTAAAAAATCATATCAAAGTCAAACATAGAAGAGAGGTGAAACGACAGTAGAAACTATAACCAAGCAAGTATGGGATTTATCATCACCCTAAAAGGATCAAGGGATGCTAATCTGTCCATCAGCCACTTCATGTATCCTCACCTCAAACAACAAGCTCTTTCGCATGTTTCCAGAGTTTGGTGCTGCAAGTAAGCAGGGCAAGCTCTTTAAACGACGGAGGCCAATATGCAGCTTAGCAATTTAAGTCGACAGTGATCTAACCATCTGAGGCGGGTTTTAAAAAAAAGGGAGATCTTTACTTGAACTGATATCTAAAACAATGGTTTCCTATTTAAGATTATGTTAGGTCAGGTCGGTCGTGCTAAGCCCAGGTCCAACTCCAGGATGACGTGCGGGCCGATCGGCCCATTCTCAAGATGTTGAGTTAAAACACAACAGAGCTAGTTGACGTTGGATAAAACACGTCAGGTACTCACTATATAAGTTGATTATCTTCTCACGATGCAGGTACGTCTCTCATAATTCTGATAACCACTGTTATTGGATAAAAACCTAACGCAGTAAACTGACTTAAGCATCGGAGGGGCTTGCCGGTGATCAACCCCCGGCGTGCCTTTTATTGTTTTGCAAATTTCTCTTAACTGAAGCTAATCAAGATCATGGATCCAAACAGCGACGTCCAGCCCCAACAGAATCAGACCGAACCAATGTTGATCAAAAGCAATTTTTATTTTTTTTTAATTTGGAATCTCCTTTGTTTTTTAGTAAAAGGCAATCAAGGAATTGTGATTTACTTCAAATCATATAAAATTTTAAAATTTCTATGAATTGTATTGTTCCGGTAAATAACTTGTGAGCAAAAAAAATTCAAATAAATGCATATATACAAGTCAGCTTAAAAAAAAAAATTAAGATGTTCATAACTTGGAGAGAATAAATTGAATTCGTGAACGATATTTGACTAAAGGTTAATTAAATACGTTTACTTTGCACACAAGTTTATGAATTTACTTTTTTTAGTTTAAAAAACCTCTTATTTTTGCCTGATTTTAAGAAGTTTATTAATCAAGTTGCGTATAAATCAGAGGAAATGGCTTCCTATTAAAAAACGAACAAATTAAAATACTTATATCCCAAGTTTTATGGAATTCTGTGATTTGAGAACATTAAACACCTGTTTGGTTTAGCTTTTGAAAGCTCAAAAAGTACTTTTTTTCACCGCAAAAGCTATTTTAAGAAAAAAAATGAGTGTTTGACTGGAAACTTCAAAAGCACTTTTGAAATAGAAATAGCTTTTTTGTATCAAATGATGCTTATGTGGCATGTAGAGAAAGCCTAGTTGATATTGATCTTGACGATAACCTTTTTAAAGACTTTGCTGTCAATCCAGAAATTGGAAATATTAATAATGAGATTGGTTCATCAACTCCAACTCTAGGAACTTCTACAAAAGGAAAGGGGAAAAAAAGAAAGAAACATGATACTAGAACAGGGGCAACAGAAAGGTTATGTAACCATTTGGACCGTATATGTGATGCAGTAGAGAGTAGAACTTCAATGAGCTCTGGTTATAGCATTGCTGAGGCGTTGAACATCTTACGAAGTATAAATGAAATAGAAAGGGGAGGTGAACTGTTTATGTTAGCTACGAAATTATTTTTGAAGAAGGAAAATAGAGAGATGTTTATTGAGCTTAAGGATGTTGATCTTCAAATCGAATGGCTTAAGAAAATGAAATGATTGTGATTTTTGTAATAAACTAGACATGTCTTTGGATTTTGCTACTTCTAATGTGTTATATTGGATTTTTGTTTGGTTAATTTTGTTGTAATGAATTAAATTGCACTTTATTATTATTGTGTTATGATTATTGCTATGTTATCTTGTTATACAATAAGCCTATTATTTATCTTTTTATATATTTTGATACAGATGTCATCTTCTGATAATGATTCTGACAATGATCATGAATATAATGAAGAGATTGAAGAAGAAATTTTGCATAAGGTTCAAATTGGAGTTGCTATGACCATAGACCATCATATTAAATATTATATGAAAAAACCATTTAGAACATCCCCTCACACTGGATGGATGTTTGTAATGGAGTTGCTTAATGACCATAAAGATAGATGTCATCAACAATTTAGAATGGAGAAGGATGTTTTTATCAAATTATGTACATTGTTGAATGAATCCTATGGATTAAAGAAAGGTACAGAAGTTACAATAGAAGAGGTTGTAGCTATGTTTTTTATCACTTTAGGTCATGGACTTTGCAATAGAATGGTTCAAGAAAGATTTCAATATTCTGGTGAAACAATTTCTAGATGGTTTGAAATAGTATTAGAGATTGTTTCACGTATGTCGATTGATTTCATAAAACTAAAAGATCCAACTTTTAGAGAAATTCTAAGCAAAATTAAAGAGGATAGAAGGTATTGACCTTATTTTAAAGACTGCATTGGAGCAATTGATGTAACACATATACCAGTTGTCGTTCCAAGGTCTAATCAAATAAAATATATTAGGAGAAAAGGCATTCCTATGCAAAATGTAATGGCTATATGTGATTTTGATATGTGCTTCACTTTTGCTTGGACTGGTTGGGAAGGCACAGCACATGATGCTCGAATTTTTATGGAGGCTCTGCGTAATGATAGATTACACTTCCCTCATCCGCCTAGAGATTTGTGACGGATAACTTAACCCTTTTTTATTTATTCTTAATAATTTAGTGTTTCTTTATTTATTTATTTTTTAATTTGAAATGTAGGAAAATATTATTTAGTAGATGCATGATATCCTTACATGCAAGGTTATTTAGGACCATACAAAGGTGAGAGGTATCATCTTCCTGATTTTCGACGCGCTGGTCTTCCAAGAGGAAAGAAAAAAATATTCAATCATGCATATTCTTCTTTAAGATGCATAATCGAAAAAACATTTGGCGTTTGAAAAAATAAGTAGAAATTTTTACGTCAAATACCCAGTTTTTCTTTTTCAAAGCAAGTTAAAATTGTAATTGCTTCAATGCTATTCATAATTTTATAAGGTTAAATGCTCAAAAGGATGAAAGGTTTTCTCCCAATGATGAAGATGATGAATTACTTCCTACAAATGAAGAAATCAATGAAAATGAAAACGTTGAAAGAAATCATTTAGACGAGCCACAAAATAACGAGATGAATAATGCGAAGGAACATATTGCAAATCTTCTTGTATTACGATAAAATGCATAGTTTACCATGTATTTAACTATTTACTCAGCTTAAATATTTATTTTGGGATTATAATATTATTTAACTTTTTACATATTTTAATATTTATTTTTCATATTAATTTTATTTCCTATAAGAAAATGAGACATCTCTTTAAATAATTTCCTACAAGATGGTTATCTAATATTTCCTACAATATGGTGCTTTGCATATTGTTAGTATACTTTAAAAATTATC
>JAOSBK010000205.1:6325598-6340706 GCA_027568895.1 Erythroxylum shatona | reverse complement strand
ACAAAATAAAAAATATACAACAGATTATAAATTTAATTTCTTTAAAAATAATTAATCTTATACATAATCATTATCAACACATATATGGTCATATTAACATTATAAGCTATTTTTATTTTTAAAAAAATTGAAACTTCAAAATCAACATAAAATAATATATTCGTATAAACAAGTACTATAATATATCTAACACATATATTCTAAACTTCATGCAAAATAATACCATTACTTAAAGTTCAATAACAATTCAACAAAAATACCTATAGGTATTTTGTCAAAGACTTGGTATGCAAACATTTGTTCATTCCTAATTGAACAAAAACTCCCATATTTTTCCCTTTAATCTCTAACAAACACAAACCCAATCATTTACAATCACTAATTAACATTTTAAATCAAACAACAAATTAATATTAACCTAAAATAAACTCCACCGATTATAGAGGAAGGAGAGGAAGAAACCACATTACCTTCGGATGTAATCACTGGAGCAGGGGACGCCGGCGACTCAAGGCTCAACAACGATGGTTAGAACAGACGGCAGCGATGGCGTTTCACGGTGGCCACAGGCGACATAGGCGACGGAGAAGGAGAGGAGGAGAGGAGAGAACGCGCGAGAATGGGAGGAGAGGAGGCGTCTGCAAGTTTTAAAATGTTAACCAAAACGACGTCGTTTTGGTTAGTTTTTTAAGCGTTAAATGTCGCCATTTATCGACGAAATATACGCCGTCGATAAATGGTTGCTTCCCGTCTTCTTTTTCCGACGTGTTCTATATTCCATCGGTAATTACCAACGGAATTAATTTCGTCCCAGAATTTCCGTCCCTATTTACATCATTTTCTTGTAGTGTATAGGAAAAAACTACGAACAAGAATATAAAACTTTCCATTATAAAAAACAAAAATTACAAGAGAAAGATTTCACAATCCATACTAAGAATTAATACACAAGATTATGGAAAAGATATTTTGAGATATATAAAACATTAAACATATTCCTCGCTATATAGTCTTAATGGATGCTTCTAATCTCAACCAGATATAATGTGGGATAGAAAACCAATGCTCGTGAGTTGGTAGTTATGTAAGACATAAAAGGATATACTCATGATCACGGAGGAAATACATAAAAATTTAAGGTGTTATAATAAGATGGGTGACAGCCGGACATCTGTCTCAATGATACAATCTTATTGCCTTTTTTTTGTTTTTTGATAACTAATCTTATTGTCTTTTAAACCATGCATTTGATGTGTGATTATTAATTGATAGGGACGGCAACATTTCTATATTAATAGCTTGGGAAAAACTGTTTTTTCCAAGTAAGTTGTCTGGTATTCATATACCGCTTGTGATGGATGAATATAATCCCAAAAAAAGAACTGCCAGGGGTTCTGACACTTTGGTGCTTTTGGGTCGCATAACAGTGACCATCCAAGTTCAGTACTCCCGCAACATGCTTTCTTTGTCTCAACAAAGCCTGGAATGTACCAAAAAATCAAACCCTCAGTTAACCTTTTTATGTATCATTCTTAAATAATTAACCTAAATTACCATATTTTTTTGGATTATTGATCATGTCGAAAACCAAGTTGTAGAAGTCGGCGTAAAGAATTTTGCTCCCGGGAAGGTTTGCCTGTAACTGTGGCAACAACTTTTCAAGCTTCGCATTGTATAATTGAGAATCCGCGTTCTCGTCGTCCAAACACTTTCCAAACATCTCTGGGTTCTTTAGTCTGGCTTGGATGTTAAATAGTAAACAACCAATTGGAGGCAGGCCATTCACTATAAATGTCCGGCAACCAAGATCATACAATTCCTGTTGAACTCCCAAAAATCAATTAGTTTATTCAATATTTGACATGGTATATCAAATTAAAACATATCTAAAGAAGTATCATAAGAGAAGAGAGAAAGAAAACATAACAAAAGAGACAAAGTTTACCTTAATGAAGTATTTGGTCCTGTTTTGAAGAAAATCTCGATAACCATTCACATCAAATTGAAGCCTCCTGGTGGGAAGAACATAGTAATTGAAATTCCAGTCATTAGTTCCAGAATTGACATACACCAAAGCACCGCCTATGATTTTCGCAGCCTCTTTTTCTCCAACAAATCTTTTAAGCCTTGCTATGTAATCCTTGAACATGTCCACTTGCTTTGAAAATGGAATGACGTTTGTCGTAAGCGATGTCAATTCATCGTATCCTGAACCAGAGGATGCAAAGTTAGCACCTGTGACGAGTTCTTTATCATCTAGGCCCGGGTCCAAGAACGCAGGAACAGTGTCTCTGATGCCCAACTTTGAAGCAATCATGTCAGTTATAAGTTTACCATTTGAGAATCTTCCTGTTGACACATGACCTGGAAAATCTTGACCATAAGGGTAAAAATTAGCTTTCAACGGTGTTTCGATATAGTTGTTGTTACCGGTGTCTAGGACAGAGTCACCGAAGAAGAGAATCGCAGAGAATTCTGGCGAAGCTTTTGGGCCTGTAGCATTGCAGCTTACTTGACAGAAAGCTGAACTAAGAAGCAACAAAATCAAGGAAGTGATGGTGGTTGCCATTGTCAGAAAACTCAATTAACTAATTTCAAGAGCTTGATTTTTGTAATATGATAATATGCTTTACGTTGGATGGGAAAAACTTTAGAGATGCCGTGTGCGTTATTTATGAGAAAAAAGTTGACGGATGTCAGATAAAGGAAAATCAATAGGATAGTGATTAATAGTAGGCCAACTCTTTAAGTTAACCAACCACAGAGAAGTTGACAAAAGCTATCAGAAGTAGTACAGAGGAAATTGGCACACTTAATTATCAAGAACTCATATATGATTAAAATCTTGTAAATATCTTCGTTTATTAAATATAATAAAATTTTGGCAAATTTTATAATTTATAATTTTAACAATAAAAGTTGAGGAAAGTGAAAATTTGTGATTGACTAATGCTACAATAAGTGCTTTATACCTGACGACCTCTGAGTTGATAATAAACCAGCTATTAGGCTTCCCTGAAAATTCCATGTTTCTTAAAATTTTCTTTTTATATATAACTTTTAAGTCTTTTCTATATTTGTTTCCAAAAACATATTCCATATCAAAGGTACAATGATAGATCCTTTCCCTGCATAAACATTTAAATTG
Organism: Erythroxylum shatona; assembly: GCA_027568895.1. Classification (NCBI taxonomy): domain Eukaryota; kingdom Viridiplantae; phylum Streptophyta; class Magnoliopsida; order Malpighiales; family Erythroxylaceae; genus Erythroxylum; species Erythroxylum shatona. The sequence goes on along the minus strand of JAOSBK010000205.1, from coordinate 6,337,558 downwards.
TATTTATTTTGATCATTATTATGTCGAAAAGTAGTACGTAGTACCCAGAGAAGTTTGCGTACTGGAATGTTTGTATACAATGGAGGCAACACAGTTTGACAAAACACCATGAATTGTTTCAGGTTTTCGAATCAAGGCTGAAAAGAAGTGATGAAAAGCACAACAAAAGATGGTCCTACGTGATCATTGCATAAGTGCATCCATAAGATTTTCAAAACAGGAAAAAAGAAATGACCGTTAATTGCTGCTGTCTCTCGTAATTTAAACCTCTTTACGGATGTTACTTTTCACTAAAAATAATAATAAGCTGGTTGTGGACTAGTGATCTTGATTTACGAGTGATTTCATTTCAAATATAAGATTAATAATATTCACTACGGCTTTGTCTTGTATCAATTAATAAGTATAATACTACAATTAGAGGCATTATTCTTCCCAATAATTAAGTTACTTTTTGTTCTTAAGAGGTGGTTGGAAATCAAAAGTGTTAACCTTAATATTGTCGGACAATTCATTAATTCCACTGATGATACCCTACACTATGTTTCCTCATTAGTCTTTGTGATATCTTAAAGCATATGCAATGAATGAATTGAATTCAAACTAAAAGAATGACTTATTGACTCGCCATTTATAATATTGGTTAGTTTTCTTGTCAATTTAAAGATTCATACTCGGCTATAGTTTAGAAAATCTCATTCATGTCATTTAATTATGTTTTGTTGACGACACTTAACTGATGTAGATGTCTCTTAAACCTTCAAAATTGATTGTCGTTAGATCAATGTTTCCAAATCATTGCAAAAGATGTATTCATCAGCTAATAAAGATGGGAAGTAAATAATAGACTTTAGCCTTGCCATCTTACTAAATAATAGACTTTAGCCTTGCCATCTTACGTCTCCACTTATGTTATCGTAAGAGTAAGAGGTGAAAGGATTTGTAAGTATTTATACTTTTAACCACAAGAGAGAGAGAGAGAGAGAGCGATATAACGAGATTCTTAATTTTCATTGTTGTATTAGTACATAAATTTAGAAGGGATTTTTTTTCTATCAATTTAATTTGCTCCCTCTAGGTGATATGGTTATGAGTGAGGAACCTCAGACAAACGTAAATAATGAAAAGTTATTCTATCACGTATAGGATGATGTTAGTCACTTGTTACATAAAGTCACAAAGGCATTAATTATATTAATTAAAATTTATTTATTAATTTTATTTAAAGTTGAAGTTGAGAAAGTTTATATGTGTATTAGAATTTTTAAATTGAAAATATTTAAATTAACTTTTTAACTCTATCCAAAGGTCTATTTAAACATTTTGACTCAATTTTGATCATATATATATATATATATATATATATATATGAACACACATATGTAAAGAATTGTCATTGAGTACTTTTTATACTTTTTTACTAACTTCAATAATTATACTTGGGGGATTCGATTAAAATTTTGAGGGTGACAAGTGTTATTTATAGTTAAATTAGTTAGTAAACATTGAGAACTAATTTGATTATTATACACTTCAATACATAAATTTTAATTAGTAATTAGAAGAAGAACATTTACTCTTAGATATCAATAGAAAAAGTTTGATTATGACATGTTGAACATTTTGCATCATATGCTTGGAAATGATTCATCAATTTGTTTTGAAAGTAATGTACATCCGTCCTTTTAAAGTTCTTGAATTATTGCTGGACCGACCTTTTAAATGTTGATGAATTATTGCTGCACCCTTGCATGTACAATGTCCATTAACATGGATTTATTAGACTTATTCTTCGGGATTAGTAGGCCGTGTCTTAAAACCCTGGAAAACAAATCAGATACTGCAACAAACATATCCAAAAAAAAGGGCGGCTGCAACTGAACTACAAATATGAAAACTGACTGAAAATTATTATAACTTTTAAATACATAAATTTTAGTAAGTTATAGAAGACCATTTACTCTGAGTTTGTTAAGAAGAAATTGATTATGACAACACGAACGTGTTAATGGATGATTCTAAAAATAAAAGTAAGTACGTGTATATATATAATTAAGAGACCAGGGTCCTCAAGCATGCTGATAGAATTTATAGCGTCAGTGACATGGATGTGGCTTACATTAGGATCGGAAGCCTTTCATTATACCGAACATCCTAGCAATCTTATCCGAAAACTTCGCAAGAATCCCCTCCACCCGTTCGTCTCGGAGCTGAAGAGTACGTGTCAATGTACTTAAATTTTTTTTATCAACACTAGCTTTTTGGTATTGGGGAAATTTCAGAAACTAACAAGTGAAAAGATGTGTGCTGGGAATAATAGTTTCTAAAAACTTTATACATAAATAGAACTTCCTATAATAAAATGCATTTGAGTAAAATCCAGTGAAGCTTTTAAATAGGAACCATAAGGTAGCCGCTATGTATTACATGTCTCACATGTACAGGAATTATGAAAAAATATCAATAACTATTCCATTTCACTAAAAATAGTGATAGAAAAGCTCTTATAGATGTCTTTTGTTGTTATATGTCTAAATATAGGTATGACTTCTGAACAAACTTCGTTCTATATTTTGTACTTTGATTTGGAGACGTTATCTTGGTATCTACAAGTTCTTAAGACGCACCAATCAAGACAAAAAGAAGACGAGAAATAAATTTAGTAATAGACACTATGAAAATTTCATATTTTAACCCATATTTTCAACCCAGGAGTTCCAATAATACAATCGACATGTGCTAATCTCAATAGAGGATTTTTCTCAACAACTTTTAACGATAAAGATAATAAACGAATAACTCAAGTGATTAAAAATAATAACGAACATAAACGAATACATTTGAGATAAAAAAAACTTTTCTAATTAATTCAACTCCTTCAATGCCAGATTCGGAAGTTGTTCACCAAGAGTATTCAGTTGCTGGAATTTTCGGACATCATTTCTACTATTGACAGTCACACAATCAACATCCAATCAGTTCATCAAAAGCCACACAAAGGATGAAGAACAACAGCACAGAACGAATATATAAACCAGAAAATAATTCAGCTACAAAACTTCCCAAGGAACATCCTCAATTGTCGTTGAATAATAGACGAATACTCAACTGCAGAAGGTCGTGTAATCAACCAAAAATACAGGCCATAAATTGATCAACAATTCAAGTTATGTAAAAATAGGGTAAAAATTCCCAACTGCAAGAACAACCAATCAATCACAATACATCAAAGGAAAATGCAATCATGCACCATTCAGCTAAAGTCACATGATACTATTCCAGAGTTTTCAACAGATAGATTTCAATCTTTAGACAATCTGTTGCATAAAATTATCGAAAATCATCGTAGGAATCTTAGCTGCCAAGTCATACAAAGCTCCTTTCCAAAATTGACAACATTTAGTCCAATACACTTGAATTCCAATCAATTTACAACTGCCATGATCAATTCAAAATCTAGAAAATTTCCTTCCTTAGATAGCTATTATCCCAAATTAGACTATATACTTAAATCCTATCTTAATTAGAATTTTAAACCTTATCAAACTTGTCTTGGAAGAGTCCCATATAAACATAACTAGGTCTAATTATCAAATAATGTCCAAAATTAAATAATAAGATATAATCACCTATATCTTAACAACAATAATCCTTAATCAAAATTTCATAAGATATCAAATTAAGCAAGGCTCCGTATTTCAAAATTAATCTTAAAAAAGACAACAACTTTACTGTACAACTTTGACCAAGTATAAGCAGACAGCAAACTGACATAGCGGAAGCCTTCTATTAACCTATTGAATTGCTCAAGATTGCTTGGAATATAGAACTCTAATTTTGTTGACTCGCAAAAAAGACCAAAACGAAAAGATAATTATGAGAAAGGGAATTCTTATTTCATTGATAAAAAAAAGTCTTGACTTTCAGCTACAATGCCTTTATATAGGCAGAATCTTAAAGATAAAAGGGAAACCCTGATTATGCTAAAAAATTCAAAATATTCCTAAAACTTGAAATTTACCAAGAATGAAGCCCAAAATGGTGCATCCAAAATTGATTACCTATAAAAGCAATTGCGGAATCAAAAAATATCAAAAATAGAAAATTTGTCAAATTGAATGCTCAAATTGGCCCATAAGTATGAAACTGCCACTATATGCGATCTTTATCCCATTGCTCCAAGTATTGTAATGCTTTTTGATTAGCATCATTCTCTCTAGGAACAAGAAAATTTACCCTCGAATTGCCTGTGTGGTCATCATCAAAAGAGTCACCATAAAAGGGCATTAGAAGTTTGACATTGAATACATCTGAAGTCCGAATGTGACTAAACAACTTAAAACAATTTTATGGTTGATTTTCTCCACAATCTCCAAAGGCCCAAGTTTCTTAACTGACAACTTATTGTAGTCACCTACAGAAAATCAGTCAAGAGTGAGGACAGCCCAAATGTAGTCACCAACATCAAATTCCATGTGTCTTTGTTTTTGATCAACAGCTTATTTGTACTTGGAATCGACCTGTTAAAGGTTCTCAGTGACTTTCTTATGAACTGCCTGTAATGAACCCACAAAATCCTCTACTCTGCCATGAAATTGAGTCCACTGTGGCATAGGGAGTAAGATTAGGGGACCCTGAGGCACAACAAAATACATCACTTGGAATGGGCTAAAATTGGTACTCCTATTGATAGAATGGTTATGAGCGAACTTTGTTTGACATAACTTCTGATCCTAACTCTTCACACGATCACTTACTAGACATCATAGCAAATTGCCCAATGATCTATTGACAACTTCAATTTGCCCATTTGTTTGGGGTTGATAGGCACCACTAAAGTTGAGTTTTGTATTGATCATTTTCCATAAGAATTAGCCCACCCTCTAAAGGAGTATCCATTATAAAATTGGAATCATCTTGTCTGATTTCTCCACCAAAAATGACTAAGGAACTTGGTGCCCCTGTCTGAGACAATAGAATTTGGTAACTCATGTAGACGATAGACATCCTGAAAAAATAGTTGCGTGACACTAACAATATCAGTTGTCTTCTTACAAGGGATCAAGTGAACTACCTTGGAAAACTGATCAACCATGAAGAAGATGGAATCATTACCTCGCTATGTACAAGGTCATCTTAGCACAAAATCCATGCTAATATCAACCCACAACTATGTTGGAATGAGTAATGGTTTGTATAACCCTACAATGGTTGCCACCCCTTTCGAGACTTGGCACACTCGATAACACTAGACATACTTCTCTACCTCTTTTCAAACTGTGGGCCAAAAGTAGGAGGCTTGGACTAGCTGTAGAGTGTGATCACGCCCAACATGCCCCCCATTATGTAGCTCTTGAACAATCTTCAGCCATAAGCTACAATATGTGATATATAGTTGATTCTCTTTTAATATAAACTTGTCTAATAATACAAAACTATCATTTTCTCCTACCTGCATAACACTCAAAATGCCAAAAAAATATAGGTCAGTATCAAACAAATCATGAAATGTATCAAAATCAAATACCTCCACATTCATTTTAGTCAACAATGCCCTTCGACGACTTAAAGCATCTGCCACTCGATTCATCACCCCCACCTTGTGTTTCACCACGAAAGTAGATAAACGACCCAAGAGGCATGTCTATTCGACACCTTATCCTACCTATGGAGGTGCTTTAAGGCTTCGTGATCAGTATAGAGGATGAACTTTTTGTGAAACAGATAGTGCTTCCAATGTTTAACAGCTTATACAACAATGTAGAACTCCACATCATAGATACTGTAATTAAGCTTAGACTCAGAAAACTTCTTATTGTAGTACGTCACTGGTCTACTGTTCTGGCTCAAAACTGCTCCATTGCCCACCATTGAGGCATCACTATGTAATTCGAATGGCTTGGAAAAGTTAGGCAATGCTAATAATGGTGTTGTAGTAAGGTATTACTTTATCAATTGGAAAGTTCCCTCAACCTCTTTAGTCCATAGAAGCTTGCCTCCCTTCATACAATCTATGATTGGGGCCATATTATTACTAAAGTGGGGAATGAAACACCTATAAAAAGAGGCTAAACCCTGAAAACTGTGGACCTTAGTGATGGTTTATGGTTATGGCCACTGCTTCAATTTTGGACTCGTCAACCTGTAGCCCGTCTTTAGAAACCACATACCCCAGGAATAGGACTCTATCTGTCACGAATACACACTTCTTTGTTGCTGCATAAAACTTCTCTATAAGAAGGATAAACAAAACCTCCCATAAATGTTGTATATGCACCCTCTTCTTTAGGACTATCAATCAATATATCATTAAAGTACACAACAACAAATTTGCTAATGAAAGGTCTAAAAATTTAGTTTATCACGCACATAAAAGTACTGGGTGCGTTAGACAAACCAAATGGCATTATCAACATTCATACAACCCTTCTCGCGTCTTGAAGGCTATCTTCTAGTCATCATCAGGCCTAATTCAAATATAATGGTACCCACTCTTCAAGTCCAACTTAGAAAATATAGCAGCACCTCATCGTGATCTTTTTGATGGTCTTACTATCCATACACATACAACATGAATCGTCTTTTTTAAACGTCAATATTGCTGACATTGTGTAAAGGCTTAGACTTTCACACACATGCCCTTTTACCAGTAGCTCCTCCACCTGATTGTGTAACTTCTCATGCTCCTTCTGGCTTATTCTATAATAGGGCCAGTTTGGTAACTCGACTCCTAGTTCAAGACCATGGTGTTGAATATTACGTAATAGTGGCAAACTATCAAGTACCTCACTCAGGAATATGTCACTAAATTCGTTGAGTAGTTTGATTGTCGCCTGTGGTGCAATCACGTCTAGTTCAACTCCTTCCCGATCAGTACATACAACACTTCTGACTCTTGTAATACTTTATCAAATCTAGCCAAGGATAATAGGTTAGTACTATCCCCCGTTGGTTTATCCTTTTTCACCCCTTTATTAGGCAATAATACGATCTTCGTTCCCTTAAATACAAAACTGTACGTGTTAGCCCTACCATCATGTACCGCCCGCCTATCATACTACCAGGGTCTCCCCAACAATAAGTGACAAGCATCCCTGACAATTACATCTCACCATACTTAATCTCTACATTTAGGACCCATAGAAAAGGACACCATAGAATGTTGAGACACTGTGATCTCATTACCCTCCTTTAACTAAGTCATCTTATATGGTGTAGGGAGTTTTTCAGTTTTTAAATTCAAATGTTGGACAACCTCAATAGATATTATATTCTAACAACTACTAGTATCAATAACAAAGCGACAGATCTTACCATAGATGGTGCATATGGATTGGAATATATTGTTCCCTAGCCACTCATCGTTAATAGCATCTTTAGGGATTAAGCATGCCTGTCTGACTACTAGAGTAGTACCAGTATCCCCTTCAACTTGTACCTCCTCTGTATGCTCCTCGATGTCAAAATCTAGTTTTGTTCCAATGATTACATCTTCATCATCTCGCTCTTTGGAATCCACAAATAGTTCCTTCGTAGCTGTTATTTTCTGACACTCAGATTGTCTATGATCAGGTTCGCCACACCCAAAGCAATGAATAAATCGTCCAGTTACTCTATTGGTTGGATTCACACTAGTAGCACCTCTATTCTGCCTATTATTCTAATTCATTGGCCTGTTCACTCTACTGCTTAATGTGTGATTTGAATTGATTGAGTGGTTAGGACCTATAAGAGAAATTCTCCCTAACCATTGAAATTGTCTCTTAAGTATTAAGGCCAGCTGGTGAGCCGTTGACACAGATACGAGATTGAACATGTTTACCATATCCTAGATCTGTTCTCACAATCCGCCAATGAACCTTGAAATGAGCTGGTCCTCCATCGCCTGTATCTCATTGCGAAAGAGCAACTGATAGAATTCAGTAGTGTACTCATCCACTGTCTACTATCCTAGTCTAGGTTTTGCAACCTTTGATACATCAATCACTGATAACTGTATGGAAAAAATTCTTCACGCATCTTTTTTCTCATCTTCTCCTAGGCATCAATCTTACTTTTTCCCTGTCTTGAATGTGTGATCTTTAACTACTTCCTCCATGCCACAACTTTGACTCTAAACCTGGTAGCCACAAAAGACACCCTTTTATTCTCTACAACCTCCTTAAACTCCAAGATCTCCTTAGTCACTGTCAACTAGCCCATAAACTCTTCCAGATTGAGGTTCCCATGGAATTTAGGAATTTCAATTCACATCCCAATTCCCAACGCCGATTATCCCCTTTTCCATTATTTCTACAACGCCTACGAGGAAATTCTTTGTACTCCCTTCACTACCACTTAATTTAGTGTTGTCATTTTCTTTCTCCTAGTAGCGATCTCTCCTCCCCCGTTAGTTCTGACCTCCTATAAGTCCACCAAACCTCTGCTTGATCTGCTCCATACATTGATTAAACTGCTCAGCTAGACGTTGCTCCATCTTTCACAGGTCATCTCGCTTGTATACTTCATCTACAGGTTGTGGCGCCCTAATACCCCCTGGGAGGACATGGGGGCGCCACACAGACAACATAACATATATGCATACAAAACCGAGACAAAACCAATACATACGAAACATTCATCAACATTTCGCGGAAGCATAGCATTCAAAAATAAACATTTCCAAAACATACGAAACATATCAAATTTCAGAAACCAACCTGAATTAAGGTTATTACAAAACTTGAAACAAAAATTAAGGAGTCGCATACATCATAAACAAGTCCAAAAAACTCAAAATACATTTTAAACAAAAAAATTCAGACTCCTTTGGCCATTACGGTTGACTTGTCTCAGTCCCTACGTCCTTCTCTCTGAACTTACACGGGACAAATCCACCGTGCTAAGCATATAGCTTAGTGAGTAATAACTAATTCACTTTAAAAGAATTCTTAAACAGTAAATCTAATTTATTGCATTTCAGAACAAATATTATGCTTATCAAAATTGCATCACACAAAAGGTATAAATCTTCAGAATCAGAACATAATTTAGCTTATAACAAATCAAATAGACATCAGAGTACAAAATCGGAAGACTGCTAAATCCATTTACAGAAGCTGGTAATAGGATTTATACAGAAGAGATCAAAGTCTTGACACTGAAATGTCACTAACAGAAGACACCGAAGTATCGATAATAGAAGACACCGAAGTGTCAATAACAAAAGACACCGAAGTGTCACAGAAGCAGCTGCAGACCTTTCTAAACATGCCTATTTACCCATAACTAGGACTTAACAAATTCAAAAACAGAAATGTCTGAGATTCAATTTACATGACAATCAATGTTTCATACTATGTATTCAAGCATATCGTATACTTATAGCTTTGCAAATCATTGGATATTCCAAATCAATAGCAAACAAAATAGTCAAAGCAAAACCATCAAAACTTGCTTACAAAATTTACTATCTAAATTACTTACAAAAGCTCCTTTATTGTTTATTGCCTTGAAGTCCCGACAATATCTGGAATCGGTTGCTCTAAGGGTTCCTCTAAAACATTCAATACAAACATATATTACTACTGTGCACAATTATGAATTCAATTATGCACACTTATGTATACTAAATATGTATGATGTATGTTCATGACAAATTCCAGGTTTCTTATCCTTAATCTTCTCACATAATCATTCATTTGAAACCAAACTCAATTCCTCAATCCAGATTTATTTTACACTCAACTTTTGCGTCCACCTTGCTCAATTATTCTCATCAGGTATTTGAGGTAATTAGGTAATAATTCCTTCTAGAAATTATCCCTCTTTGTCTTAGGTTTCCAATGATACCAAGTTATCCCAATTTGGTTTAGTATACTGAAAGTTATACTCAAAAGATTTTGGACTATTCTTACGCTTTAGTAGAATTCTTATCTCAACTTCCAATCAGATTATGAAATTCTTATAGACAGAATTAGAATTTAATCTCTTTAAACAATTTGTAGCCTTATGTCTCTAGTTTACTCCAAATAAAAATCACTCCATTCGGATAACTACAAAGAAAGTTATGCCTAAAATACCAAGGTATGTTTAAGCTGTCAGGAAACTTCGCCGCGGCGAACTTTCTAGACAACAAAAATATTCGACATTTTCTTAAAAGTTTTATGTGGCGAACTCAAGATTTGGCTGGCGACCTATCACAGAAATCAAATTCTTAAGTTGGCTGTGGCGAACCAGAAAGAGTTGGCCGCGGTGAACTTTCACAAAGAAGAAATCCTTCAAGTTGGCCGCGGCGAACTCTACTGCATTTTAATCATCTTCTTCTTTCATTCTTTTCCCAAATTTTCTCACTTCCATCTTATTGAATGAAGACATATCACACCTAAACCAATTCTTCTACTTCCATTTCAGCTCATCACAACTCAAACAAATCAAATCTATATTCAAACACTAAAAACCGATGCATGCACTTGAAATCATTTTCAGCTTTCTCTCTCTACTGTATTTTCATCCTTACTACATTTGTTTCATTAACACTCATTCATCACAACCACTCAACTCATCCGAAACCTTTCTACTTCACTAAGTTTCTCTTTAAACTACATGCAATCGGTATTACACCTCCACCTTTCCATTGTACAATATTACCAACCCATCTCATCATCATTTTCACTGAACCATCCAACTGATATAACTCATGCATGTGTTTATTCTCAACACATAAGACATCATCCAACTAATGCATGTACTTATTTCCAATACATATCATCGGAATCATTCATAAAACTCAGAAAACTAAAACTTACTAATCTGGTTTTCAGGGAAAAAAACACCAAGGTTTTGGTGATGGTTGAGGAACAAGACTAGAGAGATTAGGACAAACTAATAGCTGGACCAACTTCTTTGTGTTGTAAAGTACAATACTAATGTAGGAATCCAAAAACTAGTGTTTCCGTGAAGAAGATTCAGTGATTTTTCAAAGAACACCCACATAGGTCGAAGAACAACAAGGCTTCTATGATTTTTCCTCTCTAGCACAAGTACGCACGCGCGTTATTATCACATGTATTGCTACCAACTTGACACGTGGCTCATTTCATATGAGCCATTTGTCATGCACATAGAGTGCTACATGTCATTAAGCCATTAGTCTATTTCTCTTGATAATCCAGGAATTTTTAAATTTTCTGAAAATTCCTAAAATTTCCAAAAATTCCAAAATAATGCCAATAATTTCTAAATAATTTTTCATCACTAATAAACCACAATTCTCCCTTAATCAAAATTCTAAAACCAATTACACCCAGAATGTCATGAATGCATGCACAAAAATTATATGTGTCCAAAATGCTTGTGCATAAATAAGCAAGTATTCAAATATGCAAAGCATAAAATGTACTAAATTTCTTAATATTCTAACCCCTAGTATGGGGTGTTACAGGCAAGAATTTGCCCAATCACACAATAATTGTAAATATATTACCCACCTAATTTGCTTGCAAAAATCCAAGTCAAGATTATCTTTCTCCTTACTCTTGGGTAGGATTCTCTTGGTTCCTTAAAACAAACTAAGTTTCATTCAATAGGAATCCAATAGAAAACCTCACAATTTAAAATCACTAAAATTGATTCTAGAATGCTTAAACCCAAGCATTTCCTAAACTCTATAGACTAAAATCCTTCCAAAAATCTAAAAGATCCAAAATGGTCTTACCTTGATTCTTCACGAAATGAAGAGATCTTTAACTCAAAGGGAAGCTCTTCTCTTCCTCTTCCTTTTTTCCTTTCTTGAACAACTCCAAAATCTCTCTTGAAGGTTAACACAATTGAAACCCTAGCTTGTTTTTTCTTCTTTCTCTCATTCTCTTCTTCTCTTTGTATTTCTCTCTCTTTTCTCTTAAATTTTTGTTCTTCTCTTCTGCTTATCCTTCCATTCACGTTTTTCTTCTTCATTTATAAGCAAGACAACACTTCTTCTT
>JAOSBK010000205.1:6260839-6274712 GCA_027568895.1 Erythroxylum shatona | reverse complement strand
TGGTTAGATAATTATTGTACGAATTAAGTTAAAGATGTGAGTTTATGTTTGAATCAGATAATCACACAAAATGAGTTATATTTATAACTTTATGGTTGAATTATGTGATTACAAAAATTGAGTTATAGATATGAATTATGAGTTTATGTTTAAATTATGTAATCCTACAAAGTGAGTTATAATTGTGAGTTATGGTTGAATTATGTAATAATACAAAATGGTTATACTAGTGACTTTATGGTAGAATCATGTAATTCCAAAAAATGAGTTATAATTGTTAGTGGTGACTTTAGATAGAATGTACTTAATCATCAAATTTCTTAAGGAATCATTTATATAAGTTTATGAAGGTCACTTGTATGTATATATCATAAGATTATTAAGCAACTATTATTGCTCTATTTCTTGCTATTATTATACATAACTTGAATTTAATACAAGTAATTAAGTTAATTTTAATATATATCTTTATTTGTTTTTACAAATAGATGGAGCAAAGTTTCAATACGCTTGATAATTTAGTTGCTTCAAGTATAAAAAAATTTGATGATTCAGCTTGGACTTATACTATATTGGTTCCTGGAATGGAAAACCATATTATTTGTTTGTATTGTAACAAGCCTTTGAAAGGTGGGAAATCACTATCTTAAAAAAGCATTTAGCTGGGATCAAAGGTGATTTCGAGCCTTGTAAGAAACTAGTGTTATCTTACAATTGATCGATCGCACTAATGCTTATCCAGATGAGGTGATTAAGGATGTGCTTATGCAGGTGAATGAATTGATACTTTTTGTAAGTTTTTATGTGGTAGTTATGAATGATGAAACTTCTTATAATCTCATACCTATCTTACTAAGGAGACCATTCTTTAGTATGGTCCAAACTAGGGTAAATGTTTATAAGGGCACCCTTACAATAGAATTTGGTGAAGAAGTTCATCATTTTAATCTTTTTGATGCCATGATACTACCCCTAAGAATAACCATTCTAATTTTATGAGTGACTTTTAAGCACAGTAAGCTTTTAAGAGGAAGTGCAGAGATAATTCAGAAGTAGTTATAACTAAGGATAAGACTCAAGCTGTCCATGACAAGATGATTTCAAAGAAAAGCTCTATTTTTAGCCAAAAAGTGCTTCTCTATTATTATAGACTTAAATTGTTCCCAATTAAGTTTGTGTTCTCATTCGGTTGGTTGTTGTGGTTTTCAATGTTTCTACCAATGTTGTAGTAGAGATTCAAAAATTGAAAACGAGGAAGATATTCAAAGTGCATGGTCATCACCTAAACTCATTTTATGAAGAATTTCAAATAGAGAAAGCGAAAATTGTGACATCTAAAGATTAAAATTTTATCATGTGTTAAAGAAAACATGGAATCAAGCTAATGATAATAAACAAATGCACTATTTGGGAGGCAACCCAGGGGAATTTGTTTTTTTTTTCTTTTCATTTTTCTACTTATTGTTTTTTTTAATGCTCCAACTCTTAGATTTAATATTATATTGGGGACAATGTAAGTTTTAAGTGTAAGGGTGGGGAACTTATTTCTTATGTGTGTTTTTAAGTTTTCTTTACATGTCTTAATTATAAAAATCAAACAAACATTCTCTTTTTTCATTGCTTCTAGGATTATATAGCTATAGTTAGATAGTAGAATTAACTAGAAAGATTCATGGCAACTTAGGCATGTATTCTTACTTTTATGGTTGGTCAATATACATTTCCTTTAGAAGAGTTGTGACTAGTGGATAGATATAAGCCTGAGATTTTGAACCTTTTAGACTGACATATCTATATTAGTCTCATTGTCTTTTGTTTGTCAGTGACTTTTATGACACGTACATCCTGATTTTGCCTTGTTTTTCTATTCGAGACCAAATTTTTATCATATGCATTAACATGAAAATGGTATAGGCATTCTTTGTTTTACGAGCTACATTAGTCAAATATCCTATCTAATAATATGATTTATCCTGTTGATAAGCCCCTTAAGTTTTATTAAACTTTTCTTTTTTTGTTAACTATATTACGAGCCTTTAACCTAACAAAATGTCTTACCCAAACCTTAAAGCTAATGGAGTATTTGTAAGTGTTGATGGCTATAGATATACAAGAAAATAAGTGTGGGGTGCTCATATACTCTACTTGTTTATAGTTGATGGAATTTGATTTTTATATCCTATCAATGAATTTCATCATTGATGTAGTATCTCCCAAATTTTTTCCTTATTAAAAAAAGAAAAAGAAAAAGAAAAAGGGAAAGAGAAAGAGAATAAATGAAAAGAAGTCATCAAGGAGGAAAATCATTTGTTTTACAAGTAATTCATATTAATCCTTGCTCCTAAAGTTGGATAGAATTTGTGACTTGATTATGATGTAAACAAAGAACAAGTTATTGTTAAGGATCACTCCTCATGGTTATATTGGATTATTCATCATCATTTTTATGTATGATTTCTTTTAGTTCCTTGTGTCGTAGATGGTATATAGTTTGAAGGATTGAATGTAAGCTGTGAAACATAGTTTTTGTATTCATTATAGCTAATAGTACACATATTTAATTAGATGTTAATATATCACAATTGATACTCCAATGAGTGGCTTTTTTTTTTTTTTTGCTTTACTAGTTTTGATGTATTTTGAACTGCATGACCTGTATATCTCTCACCTTAACCTTTAGCCCCTTTATAACCTTGAAAATTCCTATTATTTGTGTTATGCATATGAGTCTTTAGTGGTGGAGAACTAAAAAGATATACAAATTTGCAAAATGTCTTTATCATGAAAGGTGTTTGAGCAGACCTATAGATTGATCTTATTTTTAAACATAACTTATCAAAATCCACCCTTTGATGGCTTAATTTTTAAAGGGGATAATTGTTGATTGATGACCAGTAACAGCATTGAATGTTTAATTCTTGCCATAATTTTGAAAGTTATTCCTTTTTTATAACTATCTATTCTTAGGAAATATAGTTAAGAGGAAGTGTTTTAGTTTTAGTTTTAGTTTTGATTTTGATATTTAATTTTTCTCAAGGATGGTTAAATTTAAGTGTGGAGCAATTTAATATGTTCTTAATGAATTATATATTTATTCCTTAACGCTTAGTGATTAATGTTATAATGTATCTTAGATACTTATTTTGGTTTATATTCTAGTTTAGGTATAATTTGGAGGAACAAGAACCAAAATGAGCTAAAGTTACATCTTTGGTGTCGTTATATCAATGTTCGATCTTATTTGTCTTCGTGAAATAAGAATGAGATAAGTTCGGGTGAAGACAAGATACAAAATGGAAGAATTGGAATCACTGTGACTTACAAGGTCATGTATGGGAATATGTACCTCACTAGAAACATACATGAACTTGAAGACGTTGTTTTAACCATCTATTTGACCTACATGCCTATGTGGAGACTTACATGACTGTGTAAGTGAGATATATGAATGTGTATCTTAGTCATGTAGCTTATTAAAAATGTATAACTCCGCAATTTTTACCAAATTAATACACACGGTCACCATATATAACCATATAAAGGGCAAGTAAGAGCCAAATAAGATATATGTATAAAATAGAGACACAAAAGGAGGCAAATTCCCTTCCCTTTTAAGAGATATGAGTAGCTATTCTTCTTCTTTCTAGTTCAAAGGGGATATCGAGGTTAGTAAGCATGTTTGGGCATTGATCATTCTTAATGATGTTGTTATTAACTCGTTTTTGGAACTGACTATGTTATTTTATGTTTAAATTTTTGAATTTATGTATGAATGATTTAAATAGGCCTGCTAGATTGTTTATGTAAGATTGTAATCTGTAATCATTGTAAATTTGATTCATGTATGGTAAACTAATGGTTGTGCATCATTAAGGATAATATAGTTTAGGTTAAATAACCTAAACTTATATAGTTGTTGCTTAGATTAAGCTATTTTCTAAACCGTGATACAGTTGTCACATTAAATATGGAGAGCTTAATCTAGATTGTTTGACAATTAGACTTAATTAAATAGCTTATTTAAATTAGTTGCAATCTAAGGGGAGATTGATATTAACGGATCTTGTTGTTAATTTACAGTTAATAGTTTCAAAGAGAGCTACAAGAACAATATGATTACTGATTATGCACATTTGTGTGAAGGTCAAAATTGAACCAAGAACTAGATTTAAAACCTATTGATTAATCCCAAAAATTTTGTATAGTTTGATTTGATTTATTTTTCCTAGTTTAGTTTCATTTTATTTCATTAATTGAATTCAACACCTCCTACCCCATTCACAATGCTGCATACTAATTCATTCATTACAAACTCTAATCACATGCTCTCCATAACTATGAACCTTTCTCACCAATATTACAAATTTAGTTTTGCAGAGTTAGGTATTATTTTCTAATGTTATTGACATGCAACCGACTTTGTACGTAGATCATCAGCAAAAGAAAAGTTATTGATTCTTTGCTTCCAGTACTTTGAAAGTAACATTTTTTTTCCAATAATGGCATAAACAGGTTTAAAGAATACTTCAATGCATATAATGAGTAGGTAAGGTAAGATAGAATCACCTTGCCGGATGCCTCTACCACTCTTATACATGGGGGTATGCTCATCCTTAACTAGGATGCTAAAGGAAGTTGTAAAAATATAATTTTGAATCCATAAAATAAAAAACTGGGGGAACCTAAGTACCTTAAGAGATTATAGAATGAGGCTCCAATTTGTAGTGTCAAAGGCTTTGTGAAAGTCTATTTTCATTGTGTAATAAGGCATAGATCTTGTATTTTTGATAATCCTTAAATAGTTTATATCCTAAAAGAATATTATTCTCAATGCTCATGCCTTTGGGGAAAGTTTATGGAGATTTGCAAAGTAGAGAGTCTATAATAAAATGGAGTATGGAAGCAGTAATCTTAAAGATAATTTTGTAAAAGGTAATGGAGTAAGAGATAGGCCTAAAATCCTTAAGTGAACTTAGGCTGGATTTAAAAACTAGGAAAATTCAAGTCATATTGAATTGTTTGAGGATTCTTGAAGAATTCTTGAATAGCTTAACAAACTTGAGGTTTGACAAAAATGCCAAGACATCTAAAAGAAATAGGTATTGAAATTATTTAATCTAGGGGCTTTGTTAGGATTAATAATAAAAATAACAGCTTTAATTTCAGGAATCCCAACTTACTTAAACTTCACTGTGTGACTCTTAGAGATGGATTTGGTTATAAATCCTCAATAAATGGAATAGAGACATTCGGAGAGTTGGTATTTATAAGAACAATCTTAAAGTCATTGAAAATCAATTCCTTTAGCTCTTTATATCCTTTATCTGCCCTACTTCATTAAGGAGATTAGAGATTTCATTTGTGTTCCTTCTAGCAAAGATAGATTTGAAGAAAAAGGATGTGCTCCTATCTCGTTTTAAAAGCCATTAGACCCTTGCCTTCTATATTAAGATGAAACTTCTGATTTAAAAAAACTCTAATATAATGAAGGGCCTTTTTTTCTCTTCATTGATAAAGGCTGAGTTGATAAGGTAATGTTGTAGTTGACATTAAATCTTAAATGGTGTCCTCAATATATCCAAGCTTACTTATGAAACTCCTCAAATGCAAATCCTTAAGGGTTGTTGATGGATTGAAATTTTATATAACACTTGAATTGCTTATAGCTTTCCACATCTTTGATCAACTATTTCAATACGACATCTTAGAATGCTTCCAACTTCTCCTGGTAGTTTAAGAATTTAAATAGAGACATTATCTTGTCCTTCCCTGTAGAGAAATGGAATATCATTATTATATGATTAGAACATAAGGGCTTGTTGAAGATATTCGAGCTTTTTAGAAATTAGTTCAACCAGTGCTAATTGACAAGGAATCTGTCCAATTTCTTCCTCATTAGCTAAAGGCCTTATTATTTATTAGACCAAGTGAATTGATGAAACTAATAAGCTAAGTCAATGACTTTAATATTGGCAAAGAATGATCTCATTTCATTTTAAGGTAGCTTGACAAAATTTTTACCTTGTGCCTTTATTGATTAAGGTATACTATTGAAGTCACTAAGTAAGATTCAAGGTGTAAACATACTGAAACCTTTGACAAGAAGATCATTCCATATATTGGATCTCTGAAAATCAAAATTAGAGGCATAGATAAAAGAAATATATACTTTTCAATTACTCATTCTAAAATTGATAAACAAATGGATAACTTGATCATTTATAAAAGCATCAATAACTTCCATTTTATCTGGATAATAGACAATAATTATCCTTCCTTTGTGATGAAACTGATGAATTGAGATGAAATTCCAAACTTCTTTTATTGATCTATAACCCTTTACAAGTTGATTCCTTTAATAAATGTTGATACATATTAAAAGCAACATTTTTGGTTGAAACATTATGAAATTTCTTATTAGAAATAGACATGAAGAGGACTTAAAGTTATATATAGTAAATTAAAGTAATATAGAGTACTAAATTAAATTTGATGATTGTATTTATTATCAACTCAAACATTAATCGATGTATCTTTATCATGAAGGAATACAACACTCTTATTATAGGACAAAATTGGTTACGAACTTATGTCCTTACAACAATTTTTCTTATAATATCTCTATGCTCATTGCTTATCAATAATACTTATTACTATGTTATAAAACATCAAGTTCTTATAGTTAAATACTAATTAAGAGTTCTTTAATAATGGAAAACATCGTCACCTTGTTGATTTTGTTACTCCTTATTTTGAATAGTTTCAATTATAGAACCTATAAGCCTGGAAGCTTCGCCAATATTCCTAGCTATTCTCATCTTTGGTGACTCTACTATTGACTCCTATAGCAATAAGTATATAAATACATACTTAATGATTAGTTTTATCCTAACGGTCAAGATTTTACAAGTCAGGCATTAACAGCAAGATTCTCAAATAGCAAACTTATTTCTGATTTGATTTCTTCAAAGTTAGGGATGGAAGACATTATTCCTATATTCTTGGATCCAAACCTAGCTAATAAAAGGACTCATCATAGGTATAAACTTTTCCTCTGCTAGTATGAGATATGATAAATTAACCTCAGTTACAAAAATTATCATTCCATTTTCACAGCAAGTGAACTCGTTTAAGAGTTAAATAACAAGAACTTAATGAATTATTAGAAGAGATGAGAATTTGTATAGCTTGATAAGAAGATAAGAAGCAATATTTACTTTGGAGACTTTTCAAAAATACAAATTGAAGGAAAAAAAAAAGGTACAATGTTCATCCTTACAAAAGATGGTAGCCACAAGTTGATCACCGATTCTTATTATTTACCTAAGTTAAAAAGTAATATTTTAAATTTAGGCCAACTCCTTAAAAAGACCTATGAAATTCTCATGGAAGCTACTTTGCTTCAAAATCAAAAGATTAATTTGATTACTAAAGTGTCTATATCATATAATAAGATATTCAAGTTGCACATCAAAACAATTGAAGCAACATATTTGAAAGTTGATTTTTAAGACGAAGAATAATGTTGGCATATAATATTTGTCCACTTAAATTTTAGAGCTCTCAAGGCTAGAGGAGAAAATAAGTTAGTGAAATGGATTCCCTTAATTAACCATCTTAATCAATTGTGTGAAGCATGTTTTATTAGAAAATAAGCTAGGAAGAGTTTTCCTAAAGAAGCAATATAAAGAACAGCTAGTCCTCTTCAACTTGTGCATACTAATGTTTGTAAATTAAACAATCCATCTTCATTCCATAAGGAAAAATATTTTTTACCTTTTATTGATGATTCAGTAGGAAAACTTAAGTTTATTTTCTTGAGAAAAATCATAAGCTTTTATTTCTTTCAATAATTTTAATATGCTTGTAGAAAAGGAGAGTAATTATAAAATCAAAAAATTATCATTCCATTAAGGAAATGATTTTACTTCTAAATAATTTAATGATTTTTTTGCTACCCATGGCATCATCTGTCCCTTAATAGTTCCTTGATCACTATAACAAAATGAAGTAGTCAAGAAAAAGAATAGAACCCTCCTTAATATGGCAAGATGCATGATAAGGGAAAAAAATATGCCTATGGAGTTTTGTACTAAAACTGTTTCTTATGCATTGTATTTATCTAACCGCTCTTTAACATCAAATGTCAAAGATCAAAGCCCCAAAAAACGTAGAGCAGAATAAAACCTATTTTCTATCATTGGTGATTTTTTAGAAGCATTGTGTATGCCTAAGTGCTATACTAAGTAAGATCTAATCTTAATGATCAAAGTGTTAAACATATCTTTATTGGATATTATTCACATTCCAAAGGCTACTTATTATACAATCTAAATAATGGTAAAATAGTGATAAGTTGGGATGTTAAATTTGATGAAAAAGCTACGTGGTATTAAGAGGCTCATGAAGATAACATATTATAATTTTCTTCCATCTTTTGGAGAAGAAAACATCTCTACATCTTCACCAATTTCATTCACTCATGAAGAAAGTTCAAGTGAAAGGCTAAGGAAAATGAAAGATTTAGGAGACATCTATGTAAGATATTATGAAGTTATTATTGATAATAATGAATTATATTATCTTCTTTAGAATAGTGAGCCAATAAATTTAGAAAAAGACATATTAGATGAAAAGGTTGAGATTATCCATAAATGAGGAAATCAATGCAATTTAAAAGAATAATACTTGAGAATTAGTAACTCTTTCTAAGGGGTCATAAAGCCATTGGAGTTAAATAGGTATATGAGGTGAATAAGAATGCTAATGGACATTTAGAAAAAATAAAAAGCAAGGCATATTGTCAAAGGATACAAGCAAAATATTTTTGCATATGTTGCTAGAATGGAAACTATTTATTTACTCATTTCTTTGGCAGCTCAAATGTAGTAGAAAATTTATCAAATAGATGGAAAGTTGACGTTCTTTAGTGGATATCTTGAAGAAGAAGCCTATGTTAGAAAAACACTGGGATATATGGACAAACAATATAAAGGAAAAGTTTTAAGGTTAAGGAAAGATTTATGTGGATTAAAACAAGCACCAAGGCCATAGAATAGTCACATTGACAAATATTTTCAAGAGAATAGATTTATTTGTTGCCTTAGTGAATATGCTCTTAAATTCATAACGTTGGAGACATTTTCTTATTTTTCTTTATGTGGATGATCTTATTTTCACGAATAAAATTCAAGCTTGTTTGAAGAATTTAAGAAGGTTGTCACTTGAATTTGAGATGACTGACACAGGACTTATATCATATGTCTTACACCTAGAGGAAAGGCAAGTGGAGGAAGGAATATTCATTTATCAAAAAGGTTATATAAAGGAGGTCTTGAAGAAGTTCAAAATGATTGAATGTAATTATTTAAACACATATATAAAAATTAGACTAAAGTTATCAAAGTATAAAGACGGAGAAAAGGAAAATATCATCATTTCCAAAAGCTTTATAGGAAGTTTGAGATATTTAACATGTACAAAGTCTAATATCGTTTACTAAGTTAGAGTAGTAAATCATTTTATTGAAGCTCCTACCTCCACCTAAGAGGATTCTTCGCTACCTAAAGAGTACAATTGACTTTGGATTATTTTATTTCTCTTTTAGTAATTTAAAAATTGTGGGATTTTGTGACAATGATTTTATTAGAGATATTGATGATAGAAAGAATATAACTGATTTTGCATTTTTTATGGGTAATTTTGTTATCTCATAGAGTTCAAAGAAGCAATCTTTTTTTTTCTAAAAGATGAAGCAATCTATTGCTACACTTTTAAATTGTGAATTTGAATATGTTGGAACAACTTTTTATATTTGTCTTTACAAGTACTAAGAATTTAGTGATTTATAATCAAAGTAAGCATATACATATAAGGTATCATTACATTAGAGAATATATTGCCAATAAAGAAGTAAAGCTCAAGTATGTGAAAATATATATCTTCACAAAGGCTTAAAGACTGAAAATTTTTGAAGACTAAGAGCTAGAGTTGGCATCATGAAGAAAATTTTAAATTAAGGAGAGATATTGGAAATAGTAATTTGAATTTTATAGAATGTGACTCTTAGGATAGTGTTGTATTAGAATTAATGTGAATTAATTTAATAGGATTCTTATAACCATAAAAGTCTTTTAGTATTAGGTGAGTCACTCATAATTGTATTTATGGTCTTTTGTAAATAAAGGATGAACACCTCTACAAAGACCACAATCTATTTTGTAATAGTCAAGATGAAATAAAAAAAATTCATTCTTCATTCTCCAAATACTAAATACTGTCATTTTTTTCTTCCTTACTTATTAGCAATAAAATTGACTTTTTAACTTCTTGATTATCATTAATAATGTTAATTTTTCTTTAGTATTAGTAGTGGTACTACGACATTTCCAAGAATGATGATCAATTTTATGACAATTAAAACATTCAAGGGGTGCTTGGTTAATGCGTATGGGAAGAAATGAATGGATAAGGAATGAAAAACAACTGCTTGGTAATATATTATTATTAGATGAATAGTATTTCTATATCCAAGTTTAAAGCATTACTCCATACCCCCTGATTATAAGAGGAATGAAAGTCATTCCACTAAAAAAAGATGTGCCACATACGTGATAAGTTCTTTTTTTTTTTCCCCTTTTTTAGCAAGACAATATTTTGGGGACATTATGTAGCTTATGATATGTTGATGTAATCAAATGATAGAGCATTTTTTTCTTCAAGAGTTATTGGAAAGGAAATATCGCAATATATTTGAATTTAAACATTTTGTAATCATAAATGGAGTGCAGAAATTAAATATAATTAATTAGAATATATTAAAATTTTATGTAAAACAAAATGTCAAAAAAGTTTTATTTCTCAAGATTTTTAACAAACCAACTACTATCAATAGCAATGGTAATCATTCCTTCGTCCTGACCATCCATCATAATTATAATGATTATATCTATTCTTATTTCTCACTATATTCATTATAAATCCTATTAACATTTTCCCAAATGAACCAAACACCCCTCAACTTTAAGCTTATCATACCTCCTTTTATTTATATATGAATAGTAGTATCGACCTCTTCCTCTTATTCTTCCATTCCCCTTTTGTGTTGTCTCCATACTCTCTTCCTTTTTCATATAGGCCATAACCACATCCTTTTCCTTGCCTACGTCGTTTAACTTAATTGTTTTCTCCTCCATCATTCTTTACAGTATTCTTAACTTTCATAACTTTCTCCAATAACTCTTCTTATCTTCTCTTGATCTTTTCTACATAGCTTGTAAAGATCCCTCTAATTCTTTACTGGTCAATAATTCTAGATTTTTCGACTCTTTAATAACACTCATCACATAATCAAATTTGTGAGTTAAAAAACAATGAATTTTTCACTACTTGAACATCTTTTATGTTATTTCCATATCTCTTTAATTGATCTACAATCACTCTCATTCTTATATAATAATTTAAAATTGACTTGGATTCTTTCATATTCAAAACTTTTAAATCATTTCTTAGTGTTTGAAGTCTCGTCTTTTGATAAGTCAAATTATTCATATATGATTTTAGGATGAATTGGAACTCATTTGACTTATCTTGTCATGAATTTAGAGCTTTCTTTGGTTGTTTCTCACACATTTCAACTTTATTGCTTAATAGGTAGAAATGGATAAATTTGGGGCATGAGGCATAACTTTGACTGTGGATGTCAGATTAAGGTCATTCAAGTACACTTTTGAAGAGGAATCTGAGTTCTACAACTTTCATGAAGACTCTAAGGAGAGATTATGTCGTCTAAAGGGTCAATATCGCATGATTTTGTATAAGCCTAAGGTATATTCGTTAAACAGACACTGCCTAGCCAATTCTACTCTAGAGACCCGAGAAGGTCTATTAAGCAGACATTTCCTAACCAACTTCACTCTCGAGACCCAAGAAGGTCCATTAAATGGATATACAGTCCACTTAACGGACTTTGTCAGCCCAGAAATTCTCTATCTTCCCCTGTTTAGCAAAAACTAGGTTTCTTTAAACCCAAGACACTATAAACACTCATTTTAAAGATCTAACAAGGAGGCTGGACACTGAAAATGAGGTTGCAACATAAAGAGGTGCCCAAAAGAGGAAAAGAAGAGGAGAAAGGAGGAAGTAACCAAGTATTGATAGCAATCTTGTTTTGTGTTCTCTCTACCTTCTCTCTCTACTCTTTCTTGGATGTTGATTGTCTTTATATGTATGGCTTATGTTATCATGTTTTGGAACTAAACCCCATTTAGGAGATGGATTTGTATTTTATGGATTGACTAGTGTTGAATGAAAGTTCTTGGGTTATGTTTATCTTTCTTTCATTTCACTGTTGTCATTATGCTTGATCACCATAGCTGCAATCTTAGGAATCATATGATGAAATGAGAGGTGACGTATGATTTATGCACTAGGAAGATAAACACATTAGAGTTAGAGATAAAAATATCCTAAAGTAGTGTGATAACTTATGGTTGCTTGTTCTTAATGAATTTGACTAGTTAGATTTCACATTGAGAGATGGTAATCAACTAGTTGGGTGTTCTTATATGTCTTGAGAGAGAATATGATTAAAGTTATGGAATTGTTATTATAACCTATCATTCAATCAATTCCATAATTTATTACTCAACCTCTTACCCCAAAGCCCTAAGTTCAAATCATCAAATTTCCCTTGCTTGCTTATTTTCGGTCTTTACAATTTATTATCTACTCAAAACCAACCATCTTTTAAGTTTATTGTCACTTTCACTCAAGTAATTAGGATTAATTCAGTAGTGAGTATCTTAGTCCTTATGGCAGACGACCTTGGAATACTCAATTTATAGGTACTAGGAATGACTTTGTGCACTTGTAGATTTTGTCGACCAAGTTTTTGGCAACATTACTGGGGACTAATTTATATTTGCTACCATTAATTCTAGTTATATTTTTTATTTATTTACTACCTTAAGTTTTCTTCCATAATGAATTTTGAACCGTTTCTCTTTATTCAATTTCAGAAGCTGCATGCACTTAAGGCGTTCAAGAAATTCAAATAACAATCATCTTATTGAATTGAATCCTGAAATTGAATACACTTGTAGAATGAACAATGCCCAAAGAAGAAGAGAGATGGCCAATAATAATCAAAATCTGATTCTGCATGAGGAACACGATATGGGGAACAAACAATTCCATGAAGGAAATCAAACTGAACCAATTGTTGTTGATCCTGTAGTGAGAAAAATTCGAGATTATGCCATTTATTGATGGTCCCCTCCTGCATTCGATTGACTGTAGCAGAAAGGAACTATGAGCTCAAGTAGATTCATCTATTGATGCTACCACAATTTAATGGGATTCCAAGTGAAGCTGCTCTAGCATTCATAAGAGATTTTTATGCGACTGTTCAAACTCTTCCGTTGTATGGATTATCTGAAGATGAGTTCAGGCTAAGGTGTTTTCCCTATTGTATGAAGAGATTAGCAAGAAATTGGTTATTGAGTTTGGAGGTATATTCCATTGATATTTGGGACAAGGTAATGGAGACTTTCATGATGAAGTGGTACCTAGCCCACAAAACTCTCGAACTCAGGAAGATGATATATTGATTGTCGCAAAAAGAAGGAGAAAATTTTCATGAAGTATTGGAGCGATTTAATGACCTTCATAACCAATGTCCCCACCATGGATTCGATACATACTCGTTATGTAACATCCCGTCCCCATACTAAGGGTTAGGACTCGAACTTTCAGTATTTAAGAGTTCAAAGAGATTAAGACAATGCATTTTCTTCCTCATGCATCATGTTAGCATTTATGCACATAAATACGGAATGTTTTTACATAAAAAGTGATACATGCATTCATTGAC
>JAOSBK010000205.1:6248284-6260739 GCA_027568895.1 Erythroxylum shatona | reverse complement strand
GACTTGATTGTAAAGTTTGAGAAACTTTATGATTAAATATGAGATATTTAATAAATAAAGATCAATATGAGATATTGTATCTTGTTTGGACATAATTGATATTTAAATAAAATTATTTGTAAATTCAAATAAAATTTTATTAAAATTAGAATTACTAAAATGACCAAAGCTTATTATAAATAGGTTTAAGCTCTATAGAGTTACTAGTACTTCTTGTTTAACTCTCTTTGTAAGAGTTATAGAGTTCTCTCAACTCATTTTGTGGATATCATTAGAGGCCGAACATTTGTGCGACCATGGTGGTTAAGACGAATCGATTTCAGAAAGGGTTTGCAGGATACAACAAGATAAGAATTAAACTTCAGAATAAGATACAAATTAAGTTTCCACTTTATTGTTATTTATGTTAATCATTTTATAGATTAAAGAGATCTTGATTTTCGGGAAATCAAAGTATACAAAAAAGTTTTATAATTATTTCGCTACGATTGAAATCGGATCTCAACTCAGTTTCTCAACACAAATATCCCTCACACCTTAGCAAAGTCATATAAATAAGTATAAGATTAAAAATTGAAGTCTCAGTCCAATCCAAAATTATTGAATTAAATTTAGTTTGATTGAAATGAGTTTTTTTTGCATATTTGAAACTAATTGAGTTTAATTTACCAAAATAAAATTTAAACTTTACTAATAATAAAATTTAAATTAGGATAAATTAAAGTTAAATAAATCAAAATATATTTCATAAAATTATTCATTTTTTATACTAGAAAATTAATTTTAATTTAATTCATTATCATCCTTAATTATTATTTATATAAACACTTTGATCAGTACATAATAGTGGTACTATGTATGTTAAATAAATTTACAAAAGCTAAACTTAATATAAAATCTTCTATAATTTAAATATAATATAATATTTAATAGTTTTATTAAAATAAATAACATGACATAATATTTTACCCGTAATCCTAAGTAAATACCTCTTCATACTTACTTTTTCGTGAAAGTGAAAAATTGAACGTTACGTCAAATTTGGCGACCCTTGAAATCTAAGTATAATTATCACCTTTCCTATTTTTTAAATATGACCGATTGACCGGTGATTAATAGCCATGACCCATTAGCCATCCCCATGTTTGGATTGGACCGGTCTTTCATGTTCTCTACACAAAAACAGATGCAATCAGTACCCCAATCACAGACGTACCTCTTGCCCATATCCAACGGTAACAGGTCAAATAAAATGGCTCTGCTACCCAAACCCTAAATAATCTTCCTGTCAACGACTCCACTGGATTACATTAAAAATCTATGCCCTAGCGTTTCTGCATTGCCTTCTTACTATCTGTTATTCTTTACGGATACTGATATCGGCCATCTTTCCCAAAATACCCTCGCTCTGCTCTCATTATTCCTATCGATGTCCTCTTCTCCTCCGCTCCCCGTGTCCAGCCCCCATCCCACGGCGGCCACCACCACCACCGAGTCCACCCAATTGCAACCATCAATCACCACATCCCTAAAGGCCTTGGCCAGGCGCATCTCAGCGTCCGTCCGCAGCGCGCTCTCGAATCGCCGTCCATGGGGCGAACTCATCGACCGGACCGCCTTCACTAGGCCAGCGTCGCTCTCAGACGCCACAACGCGAGTGCGCAAGAATTTCTCCTATTTCCGTGTCAACTACCTCACTCTATTGGTGATCGTCCTCGCGCTCTCTCTCCTCTCGCATCCGTTCTCTCTCCTCACGCTGGTCTCGCTCCTGGCAGCGTGGCTGTGCCTCTACACGTTCCGACCGTCGGATCAGCCGCTGGTGATATTGGGACGCACGTTCACCGATCGGGAAACACTAGGGATACTGATATTGTTGACAGTGATAGTGGTGTTCCTGACAAGCGTTGGGTCTCTGCTTATATCGGCGACGATGATAGGGCTGGGGATTGTGTGCGTGCACGGAGCGTTTAGAGATCCAGAGGATTTGTTTATGGACGAGCAAGAGGCGTTAGGACCAGGGTTGTTCTCGTTCATCGGAGGGGCCGCTTCCTCAGCCGCGGGACCGGCCATGATGATGTCCCGCGTTTGATCGGTTTTGATGCATTGAAGTTTTACATTTTATTTTTGAATTAGTATGATATTAATCATTTATCCGGAAAATGTTCTTGTAGATCTAATTATTGGACAACTAATGATCGAGAGATGCGTTGTTTTGGTAATTGTTTGTTTGTTTGTTTAAACGCACAATTTCTTCTTTTTCTTTTAATCAGTAGGAACGCTTCATTGTTAAGACATCTTGAATCTGACACGATAGTTGATTATCGATCGAGAAGACCAAAGAGACGTAAACAAATGTTCTCTCTTCTATGCTTCTCAGGACAGGAAATCAACCCACACACTTACTTCAGTGTAACAGTGCAGAGTTCAATTACAAATAATACAATCAAACAAAAGTGTTTTTAACTGAAGAAGGGAACATTCTGTATTATGCGTGTGTGTTCGTCAACAATAGAGAAATGGAAGTGTCAAACCTAACCAACCAAATCCATTTATGTCAATGTGATTATAATTACATTGAAACTGTCATCTTTGCATCTGAAAAAGACACCGCAAATTACAACATCATTTCATATGAGAATTTTTAATGCCTAAGAACTGCCCTCTCTATTCCTCGCTCGCTCCTTCGGATATTTAAATGGCATGGAGAAATGCCATGTGATGCGATGGCGATGGTTGCCAGGCCAGCAGCATCAATTTGAAAGCTCCAAGTATTGTTTTAAGTGCTTTCTTTTTTATTATATCCACTAGTCTCTTCCGCCACCTTTGCCCACACATTTGCGATTTTCTCAGCATATCCCACCTGCATGTTCAATCGCAGTCACATTTCAATGATATAATCAAACACCACATAAATTATTCACCATCATAAGAAATTTCACCAACAAAAAATGCAATACCAAATTGGAGACAAAAACCATCAACCCCAGATCTAGAAATGACATAGAAAACCAGTACTTCTGCAGAATATTCCTCATCTATTCTTCAACAGAAACTAGGAATCGATATAATAATATTCAACAGCAAAACCCATTCCCATGGGCCTACTTCACTTCTTCAGTAAAACACCAAGTAAGCCCCTTTGAGCTTAGCCATTCTACTTAAGCATGGTTCACATGCAGAGGACTATTTAAAAACAAAATTTAGCCACCTTCAGAACTGGAAAAAGTTGCCAATAGTAACCTATCAAACCTATTGTTTGATATCAGACATTATTGGAACTCATTTCAAAGCCTAATAAAGTTACCTTTCGGAAATGCTATAAAAATTAGGCCTTGTCAACCACTCTGCTTGTAGTTTAAGAGTGTTTAGAAAGCTCTAATAATATTTTGAAACTTGTTAAGTGACGCGGCATTGGGGGTTCTCGTGGAAGGGGATGTTTCTTTGGGACATGAGCTCTATTTAGTATTGACACAACAGAAGCATATCGTTGACAGAGAATTTCCCCTTGCCTACCAGCGCAGAAATAACTACTATCTAAAGAGCTTTAGAGGTTAGCAAACAGTAAGCACGAAGTGCACAAGAAACAGAGTCCAGGTTGGACTCTTTAAACAGACTCAAATCCAGAAGAAATGGTTTGGAGTGAACATTGATGGAAGCATCCCAAGCATATGGGTACAGCATCAAGCATAGTAATAAGGAATGGCAATGGAGGACTTCGTCTTCCAGTTCTCATCAAAATTGGGGACAACAGGAGTCCTAAGAGCAAAGTTATGAAGGACATTGCAATTGTTTCATATATATTGCAATGGACTCAATTTGGAAGCCGTTAGGTTGCCCAGTGCTCACTCAAGTCAAGCTTTTCACTGGATTCTCAAAATGAAGTTATATCCGTGGGTGTATAAATGTAAATTTGTAACATATCTGTAAGAACGATATAATTCCACAGATAGGTATTATAAAACCTCAGGTTAGAGTAACTCCCTGTTGTTCCCCCCCTCAGATTAATCTCACTTTCAACATTATTTGTCAAGGGAAGATATGAAAACAAATGTATTATAGTTAAACCAAACCCCACTAAGCGAAAAAGAAAAACAATCTGATTGACCACAGAAAACAAGAAACGGGACTAGTACCTGATTAAGTACAAACCCCTTTAACATGTTTAAAAAATCAGCATGCCTTTCTCTGTCAAGCCTTTCCAATTCAATCCGGTTGTTTTCCTGCAATAAAAATATCTTTTGTTAATAGTCTGAAAAAACACGGAAAGGTAAGGGATGGTCAAAGAGATTTTAACAATGCAATACAAGCTCTAGTGTTACACATGAAAGGTAGAAAGATATATAGAAGAGGTCAATTCACTTAGAATAAAGACTTATTAGCCATAAATTAACAAAGATATGGATATGTCACAAATGCATCTCAACATCTCAAATTCATACCTAGAATTTCATGTATTATATTTCCCAAACCAAAAGGGGGGTTCTATATTGTACATAAAAGTGAGCAACTAAAGTAATTATTGACAATGCACATATTAAAGGATTCACCAGAACAAGTATTGGAAAAGGTGAAATGGAAATTAGAGCTTATGAATCCAACACATCACCAATATTCTATGAAGTATTAGAAGTTTTAAAATTCATCCAACTTGAACTATAACAGGATAGGAATTTGATAGGGTCAAAATTCAAAAGGAAATATCCCTTATGAAAAGGATTAGCATGAAGAAAAGATACCTTGATGCGTTCATACTCTCTGATTGCAACATTTTTGGCATCCTCAGTCGCTCTCATGGTTTCTTTTAATTCCTCTATTTTGCGAATCCTTGACTTGTCACCGCCAAATATCTTTGATGATGCAGCTTCAAGTTTTTCAGCTCTGGACTCCAAGGTGGATAGCTCGGACAGAAGTGTTTGCACTGTCAATAAAGCACTAGATCTATCCGAGAATGCACCATGAACGGATAGCAAAAGGCCAAGATAATCATGAAGAATATCCTGCCAATTACAAAGAAAAAGCTTAATAATGGAAAGTTTAATCTGAACTTAGGACTCTCAATCACAAACATAAAAAGCCAGCTTTTAGCATTTGTAGCTATGCCCTCTAATAGTTGGACTAGAAATCAAGTTCTCAAGAAATAGGAATGCTTTCTATATTTACAATCAGAATCCAGAAAGTGGTGCAGACAAGAAAATGATAATAGAACCTAATGGATAACCAATTTAGGCAACAATTTGCATGGCACATTCAACGTCAGAAACATCTGCAACTGACCAAATGTTTAACAGTTTGTGCATTCAATTCCCGGTAGAATCGGCTCGCTTTAACTGCAGCAGTTGCCACATTTTTCATGTCAGCAGCCCTCGCTCTTTGGGAGTTGAATACAGCTTCTTCATTCTCAAATTTAGTCAATTTAATAAAAGCCAATCCTAACTCTCCCATTGTCTCTCCCATATCTTGCTGTGCTTTCACAAGTGATTCAGCCTACAAACAAAGAATTCCCACCACATAACAAATCAAAACAGCAAAATAAAAAAGTATTGCAAAACCTCATATCACCAGCCATGCCTCCAGTTGACATAAAATTGCAAATTTTACCTGTTGAGAAGCATTGCTGAGTTGCTGCTCAAGATCATGCATCCTCTCCTTTTTCTCCAAAAACTCCTTATCTTCCTCAACAACAGGCGGCTTTGATCCTCCCCAATCATTAGCCACAGACTGCTTCAACTCCTTAAACAGTCTCAACAAATCTCTCCCTCCTTTCGCAGGCTGCACCACTTCTTGGGGTCCGACCACTATACTCTCTCCAAACAGCTGTTTTGGCAGCTTCACGGCGCCATCCAGCATCCTCGAAGCCACATCAGTGCTCGTGGGCAATGGCAGTTTCCCTTGTACCTGCAAAAACACCTTCAATTCATCGCTCTGCCTTAACACTGGATGCGATGCGAGCCTCCTCAAGTACTTCTCCAAAGCCACTCTCCTCTGCTCCACGAATTCCTGCTTTTGCATCACCTGGCTCTCCACCACATTCTTGTCCGGTCTTGGTGGGATAAAAAACCCTCGGTACGTTTCCGACAACCGATCAGATAAAGTCACAATGTCTTTAAATCGGCGCCGAACGCTAAATTCAGTCCCGTTAAACCCCGGCATATTCGTTCTCGTCGTGATTAGATAGGTCACATAGGTATTACCTCCAGGAACAAGCGAATTCGAAGTTTCTTGCTCTTTCTGAGGATTCGAGACTGTGATTCTGATATACTCGGAGCTGGAAGAAGGTGATCTCGAGAGTGAGAGCGACGAATCAGAAGATTGACTCAAGCTATCCAAGCCGTTGATTTCATTAACGGCGCTCTCATCGAACGGACTGAAAATGACGTCAGTGTAGGCGGGCGGTTCGATGTAGGAAGAGTTATCGGAAGCGTGGTTAGGGTTTCGAAGATCACGATAAGGAGAAGGAGCTAGGAGAGGATCAGAATCGGCAGGAGCCACCAGCATCGGCGGTGAAAGCGGATGATGCGTCTCGACGAGCGATGACATGGCGCTCCGGTAATCGGCGTTGGTTTTGGGGCTAGTTGCATTGTCGGAGGGATCATCGAGAACAAGATTTTCCATCTCTTCACGGGAGGCGTAGAGGTGGGCTTCTTCGAAGCCCCGGTTCTCCGATCCCATCATCTCCGATTCCAAAATCAACACACAAGATTAAACTGAAAAACAAAAGAAATCAAAACCAATTCGTAAGGTTGAGGATGGGCATAGGATGGGTTGCTTGTTTGGGTTAGAAGGTCAAGCGACGGGTTGAGGCTAACGTGTGCCAAGGGTGGTGATAGGAGATAGGAGAGGACTATGGAAGCATGCGACGCAAGTGGCTGCGTGGCAGAGAGGTTTTTGTTTGTCTCATCTCTTCTCTTTTACTTCGAAGCTTTGCTGTTTTCTCAAGAAGTCTTTTACGTTCGATGAGAGACTTGGAAATATCTGGCGTCTGCTTCAGACAATTACATGCGGTCGGAATCAGGCTTCTACGGTGTACTTGCAGTACTGTTGAATCTGCCCGACATCAATTTGATTTTAACTCGCCGATCTGATCTTATCTAGGGTCGGCGGAGATTGGCATTAATGAAGCCGCCTGGGCTTGTCAGTCTGGAAATTAAGAAAATGAAAGCAGTGGTCTATAGCCCACTAGAGAATAGCTTATTAGGATAGAAGAAGAACGAGCCCAGGTTGAGAAGTGAGGCAGGTACAGGATCTTATTGAGGTTAGAGTCTTGTTTTTTCTAGGATCCAAACATCGGCAATGGATTTCGGCAATATAATTATATATTTTGTTGAATTTAAGGGTTTTAATATAACAGAGTAAAATAAAATGATTTATAATAGAATAAAATATAAATATATATAATATTAGAAAAATATTATTTAAAAGGATAAAAGAATTCATAATATAATATAAAGAAATATTATTTAGAAAAAGAGATTATAATAGATTATAGTAAAATTTTGTTTATTATTTTAAATTTTATCTTAAACTTTATAAATTAGAGATAATTTACTTTTACTATTTAGAATAAAATAAATTATAATATAAAACTCTTCCTTTCTATTTTATTTTATTCCATTTTATCATAAATCACCATCTCAAATAATAAAATAATATCACATATCATTTCATTCTATTATCTACTCAACCAAGTATAGTCTAACTCTCAGTCACTTTTCTTTGCGATGAATGAGGTGGGCATTGAGGAAGTGGAGGGATTTGTAGTTGGCGTCTCAAACGATGCCGCATTATTAAAAAAAGGTACAATTGCAATCGGGTTGAATCAGGATTTTTTGGTTAATGAACAAATTGATTAAAAAAAAACATGGAAGAGGTTGGTTCTGGCTTCCAAACCCAACAAACTTGATAAGTTGCATATCTTGGAATTGTTATGAATTCATTGATACTTCATGTCCTCAAGGAAATGGTTCAATTTTTCTTTTTATGGGGACAATGGAACCGGTTTATTAAATTTTAAAGGTGTACTTGCAATTGATAGTATCAACCGTAAGGACATTTGGCTTATGTGATGGTTTTAGGGAATTAGTAAAGTACTGAAGATTTAAGGACCTTTAGTTGATTGGCCATTAATACACTTGAAAAAGAGGCATGGATTTTGAAAATTGGGTAGAAGAAACATTTGATCGAGCTTCTGGGAACATGGCATTCGTGATATGAGAGTATATGTGTTTGACCTAGTCTCGTTTGAGTATGCTCCCATTTTCCTCCGGTGAATTTATAATGTGCTTATGTCAAAGAGGAGCTTATACAGCTTTGAGAATTTACGGGTCAAAGTTCAATTGTATAATTCTATGATATGTAATTTTTAGTTAAAAGGTCTCTTATATGGTCTAGAAGTAAATGATGAATGGTGTTGGGGGTGAGAGCATAGGGCATTTTATATAGTTAGAATAGGGTATCAAAGATTAATGACTTTGGTGAATTTGGGAAATGAGAGACAAGAGCAATTTAATTAAAATCAAATATGGAATCTTCATATACCTCCCAAAGTTAAGGTATTCATATAAAGGGAAGATCTAACTGTTTGCATATAAAGGATAATTTGTTAAAGAAGAATGTGCAAGTAAACCAGTTTGATATTGTGTTGGGAAAATTTTGAAACGATGAATCATATACACATCTCATATCCTTTTACTCAAAGTTATTGGTTCGTTCTGCCTTTTCTAATGGTTGGGGTTGCTATATATTTTCATAATAAGTTATTTTGGTGACATTAATAATGTGGGTATTTTTTTCAATGATGCTGTGGAGGTTGTAGTGCAATCAAAATAAGATAATTTGGAAACGAAAATATTTATCTATGTATAGACTATAGAGAGCTACTTATTATCCTCTTATTATAAGAATTTATTAAATAAAATAGTAATGTTGTGAGATGTTCAACCAATCAAGCCCCCTATCTCTTATCTAAAGTGATTATTTATATTACTTGATTTGGTTAAATATTATTTTAAGTGCTTCCTTTATGGGGACATTTTTAAAATGATAAATTAGTTACTCTATCTTTATCTCTTAATTATTATGTGTTTATGCCTTACTCTGTAATTATCTCTTAGTTATTTTCTCTTTATCCTTTGTATTTATCTCATATATATCATCATTATAAATATAGTGGCCGTACCTGGTAAGCCTATTATTTCCTCTTGTCCTTATGATATCAGAGTTGTAAAATTGAAATGGTAGCAGTTACAAAAGTAATCTTAGAGACTCAAACTTCCACCCCAAGTTGTTCGCTCACACCCTTTGTATGGCAGTCTCATTTAGATCCGTTAAAGTAAGACTTAGCATTTTCCTAACCCTCGAATTGTTTACCTCACACACACTCGAAGAAACAACACGGAAGCAACAAAGAATATAGGCAACAAGAAAACACACAGAGATACGATCAAAAGACCAACTTTATAAACTTTCCCTCAAAAGAATACAAAGAATGCTCTCTCTGATTTCTCACCCTCTGAGAATGAATGAATGAGAAGAGCAAAGCTCGAATGAGCTATATACAGGCATCCTAATCTGGAGTCACAGATTTTGACTAAATCTGAACTACCTAAGATCATGTCTATCTCTATCAGATAAGATTACATAAACCAATTGGATGACACCCCCATCAAAGTAGGACTCTAACTGATAAGATAGAATTTAACAAGATAACATAAGATAGAGTTTACATTTATCTAGAACACTAACATCCTTATCTGCAAAGATCTCCACTATCTTCAGATGTTGAATTTCACTACAACTCTAATTCACAGCCATCGCTACATCATCCAAGATCTCCCTACGATCTCTATCAGTTAATGATGCAATGTGATCTCGTCGAAGCCCACTAGCACACTGATTTGATCCAATGCTTCCCACAACAAATCCGTTAGTCGTGGTCTATCTATCCGAGCATAGCCAAGTCCTTAGTCTATTAAGTCCTTAGCTTGGGTTGAGTCAATCTCCACAAGGTCCGATGCTCTACCAAAATTCGCACCAAGTTTGATCCCAATCACCCACATTTGCCTTAGTGTTTTCAACACAGCTTATCCGCACATAAGTCTATCAATGCACATCCCTGGATAGGTCCATCTTCCATGTCAGGCTCACTCATGGTGCAGTCTCGTCGCTCCATGACTAAGTCATAAGTCAAAATCCAAATTAGTATAAAAACCTCGCCCATTTATATACCTCCGACCTATCTCGCTAAAGTTAGGTGTTTAGGCGCAACATCACACTCGCATGCCTTCGCGCATCCTCACGGGGCTCATACACCTTTGTGCCTTCTCGCGCACCCTCGGTTCTTGTATAACTTAGTTTTTCAACTCCGCGTGGCCTCACATTCGAATCTCATGTCTCATCGAAGATTTTTGCCAATGCGTGCCCATGCGTATCGAATCTCACCTACTCTCGAGATCTTCGTCGATACTTATCGTATCCCTCACCTACTTCACAAGTTCCTCGATTTTGCTTGCCAACTCGCAAGACTTCGCCTTATTCTCTCGTCAACACGCCTTCATCATGCCGACTTGCGTGTCAAGCATTGGCCAAGGCTCACCAACACTCGCACGATCCCGCAGTCTGAACTTAGGAGTCTAACAAACCACCCCCACTAGAAGAATTCGACGCCCTCATCAAAATAATCTACTGGCACTCCTCCACGAATGGTTCCCTCGAAGACTCCTTAGTTTTTAAAGACGGTAGCAAGTCTTCATATCAATTGGTATTTCACCCACATACCATTTTCCCATTCCACCGGGGTTGTCTTTACTTCCACTTGGACTCGCCTTCTCAAGGCTCACTGCACCCGCCAAAGACATATTGAGAAGAGCCCAATCCACTGAGCTTTCCCTATCACCTTGATCCTCAAAGATCTTGGAGATGATGTGCTCCTAACCCACCTTCTGCTTCGGGTTTCCTTAAGCATAGTTCAAGTCCTTTTCAATGATTATAGCCAACATATGTGCTACCGGTGCCGTAGTCTCTTTCGTCCCACCAACAAATCTACAATAATTAACAAAGAAGTATTTTTCACCATGCATAAATATCATAACTCCCAAACGAGGATACAACATCATCTTTGCTGCCTTAAGAAAGTCGATCCCCAATATCAACTCAAAATTCTCAACTGGTACGACCATGCAATTCATCTTAGCACTCCAACTCCCTATGTTTACTGGGGCGTTGTAAGTAGCTCCCATCACCGCTTGTGCCTTACCCGCCAGAGTCTTTACTTTTGTCGGGGTCTTGGACATTTTAAGCCCTAACTTGCGCACCATCCTTTCCGCTACCAAGAAATGTGACGCACTCATATCCACTATCGCGGTCACCTCTATCCCATTAACCTGTATCTTCACATATATCAGTTCATCATAAAGATTAGGTTCTTTACTAACCGCATTTAACAGCGCAATATAACGCCGCCTCCTCCAAAGATTCACCCTTTTCTTCAGCTATTAGGGTGTTTAGCTTCTTTTTCCTCGAACATTCTCTTGCATAATGTGATCTACCGTATAGATAACAAGCAATCTTGCCCTTTCTAGAGGACGTCTCCCCACTCTCAGAGCCACCATTTTGCTTGCTTTTCTACTTGAAGTCTCCCCTCTTGGAATCCTTCTTCTTTTTCCCCTCGATATTCTCCTGTGAGCATAGCCTTTACCCTTCGTAGAATTAGAGGAGTTTACCTTAGTTTCCTTCATCGCTTGAAAGTCCACCAAAGCAACAACGACCACAATTACACCAACCATGTCCTTCACATTTTGCCTCCGTAACTCCATTTGTGCCCATGGTTATAACCCGAACAAAAAGTTGACGAGCTTGTCCTCATCTGACATGTTTTCAATATTAAGTAGTAGAGAAGTGTTCATGGGAAGAAATTAATCCTTCAATTCCTTCTTCATGAGCTTCCATGTATCTATAGGAGTTCTACCCCTGCTGATCTCTGCAGAGGTCCCGTCTTCCACTAGAACTTGGCATCTCCATCCAAGTACATGGTCATCACATTGACCTTATCAACATCAAATACTTTAGCAAACGCAAAGTACTGCTCCATATCCCACAAGAAGTTCTCCAATATCTTGGCATCCCGCACTCCTTCGAACACCCTCAGTTCACGTACTTTCACAGAAGAAAGTTACGGTGTTGATCCTTCACCTCGCTTGCACAGTAATCTCAAACTGGGACTCCTCTTGTGTGTAAAAGATCTAGAAGGGGGCTTGAATAAATCTTTAAAGCTTTTCGTAAAATTCTACAAAAAAATCAGAAATTAATTCACACAAAACAATTTAAACAAATTTAAATGCAAAGAGTAGGGAAGAAGAGCAAACACTGTTTTCATAGAGGTTTGGTGCTAAGACCTACGTCCTCTACCTAAGCTCCCACTTAGGATTTGGCAAACCACTTTATTACACACTTTGTAGTTT
>JAOSBK010000205.1:6225069-6245469 GCA_027568895.1 Erythroxylum shatona | reverse complement strand
GATGTTCTTATTCCTAATAGGAATAGGAATTAGGGTTTCTCTATAAATAGAGAAACTTATATCTCATTAGTGTGAGAGACAAGAAGAAAACCCTAGCCACCACTTTCGTTCTTCTTCCGAGAGAAATATTGTGTGGCGTTCAAAAGAGTTTTGGAACGTGCTAGCACACATTAGTCACTGCCCGGATCGTTCATCCTCGTGTGGATACCAGTAGAGGACATTTGCGCATTACAGTGTCTATGAATCTGAAAAAGAAAATCCGCATCAAGAGGTATTTTCATACATGCCATAGTTTTTGGTTATTCTTATTGTTGTTTTATGGTCTTTTCGCTGCGTATTGAGAATACTCGGGCCATAGGCGATCCAACATACTGTTTCCTTACGACTTCACTCTCTAACTCTATCTCCCGTCTAGCTTACACGTTTGATATAGTTTGTGATCTTTGGATTTTGCTTGAATGCCATTTCCTCCAACAGTCATCATCCCAATGATTGTTACTTCATTGCAAACTGCACAAGTTTAAGAAAGGAATCTCCTCTGTTTTGGATTTTCTAAACACAGTCTCAATCATAACAGAAGAACTCGTGGCCATGGAAGACAATATCTCGGATGACGACCTCATCTTGTTCACCTTGAATGGCCTTCTTACTGAGTATGAATCATTTGTTGCTGTCATTGAATATTGCGACTCTCTCATCTATTTCTCCAACCTTCATACTCGACTACTCATCCATGAACAACACCTCCTATCATATCATTCCTCACCCTCACCTAAAGTTGCTTTTTTGGTGCCTCACTTTAGCATAAACTCATATCACCTATCAAGACACAACACTTAGGGCCGCTACTCTCACTTTAGTAGTGTACTCACTCAAGAAACAATTAAATTGGTGCAGAAACTCTAACGAGGTTTCTAATAACCCCTGGTGGACTAGCCCATTACCCATCTAACCCAAATAGTCCATATTGGCTTAGGCCATTCTCTAGCTCATATAGCCCACATCAACTAATCCCAAGTCATCAACCCAATATACCTAGGCCCAAGTTTAGACCTTATAACCCACACCAGCACACCTAACCCACATCTAATTTACCTAAATCACCTACCCAACATCAAATATACTAGAAGTGGTGTTATATTAAAGTTCATTGACATTTTAGGTATTCTGAGTCTAGGAATCACTTAATTAGGCCTCCTTGTGATTTCACTTCCCTTAACCTGGCCTTCTACTATGGAACATCCATGACATCAAAGACGCTCAACAATTTCACTCCAATGACTACCCATATGATACTTGACCCTCATCTTGTAGACTCTATAGCGATGGTTCAAACCAAGTAATTATTAGTAATGGTCAAACTCTTCCAATTTATTCTAGAAATCTTGTTACCTTCTTTACACAAATTCATCCACTTCATCTTGGTAATATTTTAGTAGCTCCACATCTCACTACTAACCTTTTATTTGTAGCTAAATTTGTTGTTAATAACTCAGGTCTCATTGAAGTTAATTCCTTTGATTGTATTGTGAAGGATCTTTAAACCAAGATATTATTCCTCATATGTTTCATCCACAATAATCTTTATCCAATGAATATTCCACTACACTTCAAAAATCTTATTATCTACACAATCACTGGCTGGCTCCATTAGATCTTTGGCATCAACATCTTAGTCACTCATGTTACTCTACACTTTCTAAGTTATCTAGGTCTTTATGTGTTATTTCAAATGTCAATAACTGCTTGTTTTCAAGGAAAAGGTGTTTGTCTTCCTTTTTCAAACTCTTTTTGTCATTCTACCACACCTCTTCAACTCATTTATTGTGATATTTGTGGACCTTCCCCATCTTATTTATGTTTTGGTTATCATTTTTATCAATGACTTTAGTCCATATACCTGGATATTTCCTCTTGTTCACAAATCTCATGTCCTGTATACTTTTTATCTACCGACCATGAGAAGTCTTAAGATATGTAAGAAACACATGTAAAGAATGAGTTGTGAGGGAAGGGGAAGCAGAGAGAGGTATGC
Organism: Erythroxylum shatona; assembly: GCA_027568895.1. Lineage (NCBI taxonomy): Eukaryota > Viridiplantae > Streptophyta > Magnoliopsida > Malpighiales > Erythroxylaceae > Erythroxylum > Erythroxylum shatona. The sequence goes on along the minus strand of JAOSBK010000205.1, from coordinate 6,243,434 downwards.
ACATACATAATATACTTATAGCGAAAAACTTGTTGGTATTGTTGGGAATGGTATTACTAAAGGACTTCTGAGCAATGTAGGTCAAACTTCTTGTGTACATATGCATCGCTTATTCTTGTTAATTTCTCTATCTTTGTCCTTATTATATGAGTTACTCCATTTTTGGACTACTTTATCATATTATTATTTTACTTGGGTGATGTTTTTCTCTGAAATTTGACGCTTCAAGCAACGATATCAGCCTTGGTAACATGTTTTGTAAACAAAACATAAAGAATCAAAATTATAAAATACATTAAATTTTTTAATATTTAACTAGATAAAATTTATTATTATATAATATATAATTAACAATGATTGTGAACATATGCATATATCTAATAATTTATAAAAATAAGGATTATTAATTTGATTTATAGATGTTGTAACTAATATAAATTAAATTATTTTTATATCTTATTAACTATATAATTTTTAATATACATCTCATTTTTAATAAAAATTGTAATCTTTAAAAAGTTAATATGAGTAAAATTGAGTTGAAAGAATGTTTTTATGTTTGAATTATGTATATATTGACACTCCTATTTTTATCCCATAAGTTTATAACATGGAGTTTATACACACACATACATACAATTTTTTCCTTCTTTCTTTTTTAATGCAACTCTTTTTATACTTATTTTCTATCAAAGAAGCTATTATATTTATATTTCTTAATCTTTATTAATTTGCATCAAACCGAAATTTTTAATTGGGTTTAAAGTGATGAAAGCTTTGTAATGCAAACTTTAAAACCATTCACCATAGTTATTATTTATCATGTTTGCATATTATTAACCTTCATATGGTTTTAAAAACTATCAAATAATCTTTATATAGTTTTTTTTAATATTTGTCCCACTACTCTCAATATTCGTTGAAACCTTAAATCTAAATACAAAAACAGTGTCATATTTGTTACATGGCAGTATGGCTCATTAGTGTCACCTAATGAATAATATCATATGCCATGTTAACCTACATGACACCTAATTTCATGTGGCTTTATTTTGTAACTCACATGTCATCTTATGAAGCACGAACCGATGAAAAATAATTAAGAGCAAAGGCAAAGTTCAAATAGAGGAGGGAAACCCTAATCACACTACAAAAGGAGAAATAAGAGGAAAACTCTAATTGAAGGGGTCAAGTTAAAGTGAATTTCTTGGAACTAAAAATTCATGATAAAGAGAAAGTGAGGAATGATAACTAGGGTTTATCCTCATTTCAACGATCTCTTCTTACCGACAATTTGAAAGTCTCATAAATATTCATAAGTTGTTTATGTTTTATATATTAATGTGCATTTGTTGTTTTTCTTTCCCTTTACTAATTAGTATTTCTATGTACGTTTCTATAATATAAAGGTAAGACCTCCCGTATAGTTTAAGAAATTTGATAACGCTAATCCTTAAAATTCTTTTTAAAAAGCCTTTTAGTTTTCAATTTTTCATAAAGAAAAACTCCTCTTTTAAACTCCTATTGAAAATAATGAAGAAGCACACACACACTGAACATCATGTATAAATTAATTAAATGTCACTAATATGATAACTAAATTCAACTTTTAAACCCGACCTAAATCAATTAAATTTGACTTAAATTAATCATTTACGTCAATTTTAATAAATTATTAAATTGAATCAAATTTAATTAGTTTAGTTCAAGTTTAAAAGCTGGGTTGAATCGTTATATAAATAGCATTTGATTAGTCCATTTTTTATGTTCATATTATGTTTATTTTAATGACATTTTTTTAACCAAGTCTACAAAAAGAATTTTTTTGGAAAACTAAAAATTATAATAATATTTTTTAAAATTTTAAATATCAAGGAGTTTTTTTTTCTAGGATTTCTTCAACAACATGGAAGGTTTGTGTCTTTGACCCTTATATAAATGTGCATATGTGTATTATGTGCCTTATATGTTCTTATCCTTTATTATTTCATTTGATTGAAAGTTGCAAAGAATTTTTCACCAGGTGAAGTAAACTATAACTTGCCATCCTTATCATAGATAGTTATAGGTGGTCAAATAAGTCTTCTTTAATCAATTAATCTCAACTTTGTTAACTTAAATGTGTATCATTGAAGTAGATGGGTGGTTGATTCAATTACAACCAATTTAGTTCAATTAATGGGAGTAATTGAACCGAATGGGTTGTGTACTTTAGATTTTTGGAGTTATAAGGTTGGTAATGCTTTTTGGTTTACCTCCATTATTATGTTATCAGCAAGGTTAAAGAAATGATTACCCTATTTCTACAAATGAGGGTTTGTTGTTTTTTTAATATTATTTATTTTGGACAAATATATTTTCCTATCTGTTAGGCATTTGGGCATATTGTTCTATAGAACATCCAATTAGTGAGTAAAACAATTAAGTGAAACTAAAATATTTTCGTGTGTTTTAAACCTTGAAATGCTTTTAATACCGTTCTAATGCTATAAAACATGAACATCTCATTAATGAAATTTTTTGCTATTACAATATTGAGCTGAAATAACTAATACCATGTTAAGAAAGCATTATACTAAATGTGTCGTAAAATGAAATTATAAAAAGATGGAACAACGAGAGACAACCAAAATTAAGTTATAAAGATCTAATATCTAAACATGTTTAAAAGTACAAGAGACCAACCAAAAGAACAAAGAGTAAAGGATGTGTATAGCTTATGATATTTTGTATTTATGGACATCTCATATAGACTTTTTAGACATATGGTCATATGTATTTATAGACAACTCATTTAGATTTTTTGGACATATGATCCTATGTATTTATGGCTAGTTAATGGATATCACTTTTGTATCTTTTGATGATGTTATTTATCAAATCATGTGTATGTAATTACAATACCATTTACATAGATGATTGGTAATTTTTAAAACACATTGGACCGTCTTTTATACAAACTTAAGTGCAATTTTGTTCATTTTTTGAATTTATTGACTACTTTTATAATATCCATGTGTAGTACTAAATAGAATGCGTTTAAATTGAATTAAATAAAGGTACAACTTATTTTCAAAGGCATGTGTTTGTTTATAAATATATTTATTAAATAAAATAAAAATTATTTCATCAATTTAATACATTTTTTGATACAAAATGTCATAAATTTAATACATAATATTATAGGGTGCAACTCATCTCATCCCCCTTACTTATACATTAAAATTGCCAATTAACATGTTATTCTTTCTTAAGTTATTTATGACTTCTACACTTCTTAGAAGTCAAACCACTATAAAAGATTGCAAGATTCATTTCCATGTAATAGATAAGATAAATAGTCATCATGTTGTTACAATCCTTCTTTAACATAACTAAACTACAAATAGAATTTATCCAAAGAATTATTTCTATGATAAGTTTACAATGAAGGGTTAAAGTTGCGTATTATATAATTATTTCAGATTCTGCTTTATTGTAAAATTTTAGATTAAATGTGATGGTGATGATGTTGATGACGACGATATCTCCATTCCTGACTCAATTTAATCAAGAATTCGATCCAACTCGTGTGGATTTTTGGCCCTTTTGTCCCGTCCATAGGAAATACCAATTTGCCTCAACGTTGACGGGAAAATGATACAGACCCAAGTTCCAGCAGTACCATTTTCAAGAAAAGTTGCTTTGTTGAAATAAGGAGGAGTGTGTCAACTGTTCAGTGTTGATTTCATCATTTACGGAGAGACGGACTGATTTTGATTTAAGAGAGAACTCTGCATATAATGGACGAACAAGAATTTCGACGCCTCCTCGATATGTTCCCTATTATCAGACCTCGCGATTACCATGTATGTATTTTAGCATTAACATAAAAGAAACCCTTTCTCTCTCTCTTGATTTCGCTTGTGCTTGTCTTCAAAGATTTGGTTTTTACTCTTCTTTCTCGTTCTGATTCTTAGTGGCTTTTTGAAGGCATACTAGTGCGTTGTTTGTGAGAAGTTTTGAGTATTATTAAGTAAATTGAGTTTCTTGATTTTAGGGTTCATTTTTGTGGTTGGATGTTAATTGTGAATTTGTCTTCTTTCTTCTCTCTTTTGCAACTTGAAATACTTGTTGGAATGCTTCTACTGGCATCAGATTGAGTCAGACCCATCGAGACAGTCATCAAGTTCTCGATTAGGCCATGGGATTGAGTCATACGTATCAAGACATTCAACTTCTACGTCAGGACCGAGTGAGGTGGTGTGTGCCTGGATTTGCTACTTACACCTCTTTGTCTTTCTCCAGATTCAGCCTTCTTCGATTCAATTATATTTGTATATACTGTGGATTTGCTTGATATATTACTAACATTTTTATTAACAGATAAAGAAATGGCAGGATGCATGGGAAGGAGAAGATGAAAACGAGAAGGAGAATCAGGCTATTGATGTTAATGGTATGTTTATCATGTTACATATTCTCTGTGTAATGTCTTCTTGTTATTGATTGAGGATCTTATACATACTTTCCTGTCGTGTTAATTTACATGGGGCACTTGCAGAAATCTTGGTCCATCACTAACCAGAGCTCTATATGTAACGGCTTTTCCATCTAAGAAATCATAAATTGAGGTCTATAAATTCTGTGATTCCAATAAACATAATCATATTCAAAAATGTACGTCTCAGAACCACAAATTAAGTGCCAGTTGCAAACCTTCAACTGTCAATCCAAATGCTGTCAGGCTCCATGACCTCGCTGCATTACTGAACTGTTTGTTGCCATGTCAGACTTCTTCAAGTCTGTATGATACAGGAGATTCTAGAATTTCAATCATATGTAGTCTGGACTAGTGAATAATATTTTAAAACTTTCACTCATTGGTCATATTGTTTTTGTTATATAAAAAGTCTATAAATTGATAAGACCCTCTGGAACTGGGTTACTAATATCTATTCCTGTTTGCCGTCTTTATCTCTTTAAAATTGTATTCTTACTTTGTTTTTGTGCATGTGTTTTTACAATAGATCCATTCTGGAAGAAGCTGAAGTTGGCAGCAGAGAAGAAGGTATGCTTCCCCATCTTAATGCTGTTTTCTATACGTGAATTTATGATAAGATGCTACTTTTAGGTAAAGGAACTGATTCAAGGCTGTGATGACTTCATTTGATCAATTAGTTCTATTTTGTGACCTCATTTAGCTTGTTTTTAATGGGCTCATGTTTGTCTCTGTTTTTGTCATCATTTTGATGTTGCCTACAGCCTGTTAAGGTGATATTTCTTTCATTTTCTGCATAAGCACTGCTATGTATGACTCTTTTACCAAGTCTAAGCTATTAACTCTCGCATAAAAGACTGTTGTTGATTACTCCATTTACTCTATTGTCCATAAGCTTAAGCTGGCTAGTTCATTGCCGAAGGTATTCTTTCAATTATCTGAATGTCATTGTGAATGATTGTGTATGTTATATTTTAGGCAGGAAGTTAAAAAGATCTGTTGACAATTAGTTATTCCAAGGAATGATGGTTTGTGAAGTGTGGGCCTTTTTCTTATGCATGATAGGAAAATTTAATCTTTTCTGGAAATTGATATGTTCTCTTTCCATCTTTTTTATTTTGTTATGTTAAGATTGAGCACTCAGGTATAAGTTCTTTATCTCGGAATACTTTAGTATGTGCTTTATGAGAACGATGCTGTGTCAATGTGAATGTGCAGTTGGGTGCAGCAGAGGCCGAGAGGTTTTGCACGGCTTTTCAAGAAGTTCACAGGAAACTTGTATGCAGATCTTACCATATTATCTGCACACTTGCATTTTCCAGTTGTTAATGCTAAAAACTATTTTACATCTCCTGACATACAGGTATATGAAGATCTAAGTTTGGATGCTGCCCGAGATTTTCTGAAAAAATCAAAAGGTCTTAGAGCATAGTAGCCTTCAAGTTGGTGTTGTTTTGGGAGAATCAAAGGAAGCTGCCTGGTTAAGATAAGATAGGGGTTGGGAGCTGGATTGTAGTTGTTCAAATACTCTTTTTGTTTATGCTGCCTGTTCTATTCTGAAGAACAGCTTTGAACAGAATGGATTGCCCATATGCTGATTGAAGAAATATGTTTAATTTCTTTTCTCCTGGTGCAGGATTGGAGGGATTTGTTAGTTCATGACCTCTTTAGGTATACTTGATTATGCGGCACTTAACTACATCGAGTACTGGATATAGAAAATCAATTTGAAACTAAGCAAACTTTAGCTTAAAAGACAATTTCTGCAAGTTGAATGCGATATTGAACTTCCATCTTTTCTAAAATTTCCAGAGAGGCGCATTCTGAGTTAAGCATTTTCCTTTTCTCTATCCACCCCTGAAGCTAACTTACGCAACTACTCTACTCGCCTAATATGATAGAATTTGTGAATTTGTGTCCTGAAACGGCATCGTATATCAGGTCTCCCCGCAGTCCTCCCTTCTTTATTTCTTGTTGTTGCTACTTGGTCATTTTTCGCAGGAAGATGTAAATTCCTTACGCAGGAGCTAGTGTTAGTGGAGCAACGTTAAAAGGATAGGTAAATAGATATCTGGGAACCTGAGATGTTTACTGTTATGCTATGTTTTTCGTGAGGCTTCACAGGTTGTAGATGATTATGGATCAGATGGATATTAAACCTTAAGTTGTGACTTTTATTAATTAGAATTGGATGGGATAAATTAAAAATAGTATTATTTTAAATAAATGAATACTTATAGTATTATTTTAAATAAATTAATAATTTAAGTTAAATAATAGTCTTGACATATAGAGTAAAAGCTAATACTCGTAGGTTATTCCAAAGAAATTAGGAGGCAATCATAGAGCATGTATACCGAAAAGGAAACTAATGTGCGGATAACCTAGCCGTCTTCACAGTTCTAGTCAACCCAGGCATACATTTTCTTCGAGAGCTTCTGTTGTCAGCTTTGGAACTAATTCACTGGGACAAGCAAGGAGCAATATATCGCAAGCGATGTGCTAGTTAGATTGTTACAGTTTTGAGCTTTTCCTCTGTAATAAAAAAAAGGCTGATTTATAAGCCTTTTCTTTAAACTCTGAATTTCTTAAATTAACTCTTCATCTCGTACATAGTGACACTTAGTGCCTGTTTGATTCAGCTTTTGGAAGCTTTAAAAGCACTTTTTTTATTGCAAAAGCTATTTTAAGGAAAAATAAGTGTTTGACTGAAAACTTCAAAAGTACTTTTACAGTAGAAATAACTTTTTTAAAAACCAAAATACAAGAAAAGCTCCAAATTTTAGCTTTTTCGGGTAGACAATTTGCGTAACTTCCGTAAATAAACAATTCACAGACTCTTTCGTTTCTTCTCTTTAACGTCTCTTTCGTTTCTTCTCTTTCTTCTGTTCCTCACCAACTCACGACGCCCCTGCTCTAATCACTTACCCACGATACTCACAGGTTAGTTCTCCTCTTCATATTTGCTGTTGGGTCTGCGTTTAATACGCAGACGTCGACGTCTGCGTGAATGTGCAACTCTGTTTGTATTGTATGGCATAACCAATCAAAAAAATCTAACACCTTACCCTAAATCTGATAGCCATTTCCATGCTAGTTTGCCGCAGATCATCATAATCGAGACAGGTGAGGATTTGTTCTTCAAAATCACGAAAAGCATTTGATTTGTTTTTCATGGGATTGTTCTAAATTTTCGATAAAGTACATGGGTTTTATCCTTTGTGACTTGCTTTCTTTTTTATCGAATACTTTTATAGCTCCCGTCGCTCCTCACTCGATAATAGTCAAGATTTGTTGCTTTTTGTGTTAAAATTTTCGTAATTTCTGTATTTCTATAACTCTTTGCATATGCAAATTTGATTGTTCTATTTTTTAAGCTATCTTAGAAGTGCTACTCGGGTTCTCTGTTCTAATCAAATGTCAATGTCTTGTATTATTGAAATCGCAACAATACTGATATTCTATTGCACTATGAAGAAACAAATTAGCTAGCGTCCAATTATTTTCACGTTCTTTCTGGAAGTGAAAAGAAGAAAGATATAAACAAAAGTAAGGAGAAGTGATAGGAAGATAACCAATAGGTGGAGTACCCGGCAGTAAAGTCAAATCTTGAAGATATTACTGCTTATGGTTGTTTAATTGGTTATTGGTTGCAGCTAGTTGATTCCACTTTGCTTGATCAAGTTATTGTTGTAACCTTCTAGTTTGCATTCTTAATCTTTAAAACGCGTAGTTAAAATTTTTGCTCTTCTATAGGCTGTACGAGCTCAAGGCAATCATGCTTGTAGTGAATGCACACTTAGGTAACAAGATGTCTGAGTCACCTTTTCGACCCAGAGAGAAGCTTCTTGAAAAGCAGAAGTATTTCCAAAGTATCCACAAGCACACGTACTTGAAAGGACCTCTTGATAAAATCACTTCAGTAGCCATTCCATTAGCTTTGGCAGGCAGCGCAATGTACCTCATTGTAAGTATGCTCAGGGCTTTATTTTGTAAGGAATTTCTAGCCTTTTATGTTGAGTATACGGAATTTATAATTGCTTTTGTTAACACGAATTTGTATTATTTTCTTGTTTCAGGGGCGAGGTATCTACAATATGTCTCATGGTATTGGCAAGAAAGAATGAAGTAGCACTGCATGATGAGAGGCATTAAGTTGTTTCTTGTTAAAATATTGTTTGTTCATGCACATGTTTGAAATTTATCGGCTCAAATAATTGGTCAATTGTGGGATTTGCGTACCAAGAGAAGTAGAAACTTCACCTTGTTTGCTGCAACTCTCTTTCTTTGTTCTTTTAATGTTGCATACTATCAGATCTTGTTAATTGTTTGGAACTCCCAATTCTCTGCTTCAATTTTTTGCGACTTTTTATGGTAGTTGACCTGGCTCCGATCGAAACCAATGGGTGGGTTGAATTTTAGATTTTTTTTTCACGTCTTGGTTCAGCCTAAAGTTCAAATATGTTAAATAAAATGATGTTATTTTAAGTAAAATGATGTTTTTAAATTTTAAATTAAAAAAGTTAATTGGGTTGATTTAAGTTCCATTGGGTCTTTGGTTGCTCAAATTTGGTTGCTCAAATTGTACTTTGTATATTGTTTAATATATTTTAAATATTATTTAGCATAATATTTAACTTCTTTTACATGTTTTAATATTTATTTTCATATTAATTTTATTTCCTACAAGAAAATAAGATATTTCTTTAAATTATTTCCTACAAGATGATTATCTAAAATTTTCTACAAGATGGTACTTTGCATATTATTTACCATAAATAATTTTATTATAAAATAAAATATAGTTAAAATTAATAAAAGTACTTTTTATTTTTATGTTGCTAAACAGTCTACTATATGAAGCTTTTTTTTTAAAAAAATTTTAATTGACAGCTAAACAGTCAACTAACTTTTAAAATAAGCTCTTCTCAATAAAATTCTACCGATAAAAGCTCAACGTTAACCTAATGCTTTTCATAATTTTGGTGCCATTAGAGTTTAAGCCCGTCTCCGAATCGTTTTAGTATTAAATTGCAAGAAAATGAAACCAAAAAACCCTAAACCCCAAGAATTAGTACTTGTGCTTAGTATCTCTCTCTGCCTCTCCAGTTTTTACTAATGGCAAAGCGTTTAGTGCCTTTGTTGAATCGCATTTTGGTTGAGAAAATTGTTCCTCCTTCCAAAACCAGCGCCGGTATTCTACTTCCTGAGAAGAGCTCCAAGGTTCAATCTTTTCACGTCCTTTTTTTCCATTTTATTTAGCTTTTCTTGCGTGCTTTAATTTCCTCCGACTTCCTGTTGCAATTCCTCTGCTTATATTTTGCTTCCATCGTCATTTTCCTATTTGGGTTTCTCCCTTTTCCTTGTGTTGTGTGGTCTCTTGTTCTTCTCTTGGCTACTTCGACATTTCCCGTTTCTGGGTGTTCTTCTGGTTCAAACGTTTCTTCTTGATCTCTCTGCTCTTTACTTCTCATGTTTGGTTTATTTTTACGATAGTTCATGACTAGTGGCTTGGCTATTTACTCGGGTTTCGTTTCTTTTTACGATAGTCCATGACTAGTGGCTTGGCCATTTACTTGTTTCGATCCTGTTAGTACATTGAATTAACGATTTCAATTTCCTATATACTTGGCTATCAAAGAAGCTCGCTTCACTTTTTCAGTGAAATCTCAATTTAATTACCTTTGTGACAGACGGATGTCACCTCCATTTCATTGTCTTATCTCAGTGCTTCACCTATATATTTACAAATTCCTGATTTCTTGTTAACACTGCAGAAGTTATCATTTTTATAAACTGGTCATGGCTTATCGTATCTAAACAATCTTTAGTATCAGCTTCCTCTTCGTAGCTATGCTTTTGTCATGTTAGTATTAGTGGAATTCAAGACTTAGAATTCGAATTGTAATTTCAGAATTGATTTCTGCAGATTCTTTTCCTCTTTCTACGCACAAGCCAGTGTTCCCTCTAACAATTAACTTGTGATTTTTCCAAGGGATAGTTTAACTTCTTGATAATTCGGTTGGAGTTAAATTTTAATTTCCAACAAAAGGTGTAAGGGAAATACAATTTTTACAAAAAATGAAGAAACTTTAGACTTGCACTGCAGGTACCAAGACTATTATTGCTTGATTGATATCATAGTGAGAACAATTTGCTTATTTTGAGATTTGCCCTAATAGTCTAATATTCTGCAGTTTCTTCAATCACTTTTCTATCATTTGGATAATATTAATGTTAAGAAATTTAATAACTCCTTTTGATATTAGCCTGAATTTTAATCCACGTTTATGAATTTGTTTGGTCATTAGCCCTTGACATGTTTGACTCATTTTCTTTGCTCCTTTCAAATGCTTTCTCTATTCCAGTTGAACTCCGGAAAAGTGGTTGCAGTGGGTGCAGGAGCTCGTGATAGAGATGGAAAGCTGATTCCTGTTACTATAAAGGAAGGAGACATTGTTCTTTTGCCTGATTATGGAGGCACTGAAGTGAAACTTGGTGATAAAGAGTGAGTTTTCCTGTCTCCTGGCACCATCTTCTTATTCGTTTGAGTTTCATATCATCTCATTCATTCTACATAATCCAAGTTTGCATTTTTCCCTTCAATTTCTTATTTCTTCTGATATCTGTTCTTTTTGGGACTATCCTATGTTTTTGCAGTTCGCCATGTTTACCAATATCTGATATCGGCTGATATTGATGCTTGTGTGTGTGTGTGTTCTTTTTTTGGTTTCAGCTATCATTTGTACCGCGATGAAGATATCCTTGGAACTCTTCATGAATAGTGCTGATTACATTTGTGTTTTCTTCGATGGAAAGTAACTGGGTCGGATGGAAATCTCCTTAAGTTCTGATTTGCATTTGGAACTTTTATCAGACTTGTATCTCAGAGGATTGTTGAGGGCATGAGAAAAAAGATGAGGAAAGGGAAACCTTCTTATCCCTTCATTAATTATACTCATGCATATTTTCCTTGCTGAGTAATTTTGATTGCTAATGGAAGGATGATACTTAAAGCCTTCAAATTGAACTTTCCTATCTTAAACAAAAATGTGGCCATATCCCCTTTAATTTATATCCAGAACTGCTCGGTTACAAGACTTCCTTAATTCCTACCAGTTATAATGATTTTTAATATTTGTTTCTATTTAAATTTTAGAATCCATGTTCATCAGTTTGGCCCAGTGATAAGATACATTTGCAAAAAATTCACCTTCATTTGCATTTGTAGATGCTAGTACAATTCTTATCTACTTAACTGGATAATTAATCATGACCACAATGCGAAAAATTTGCAATTACTATTTCAGTTAATTCAGACCAAATCTTGTGATATTCAGTACATGTCACATTGCAGCGCAGATATGCAATTAAATGAGCAGTGAAATTGACGAGCTTGCAATTTGAAAAGCGGCAAAGAGGACTCACACAATGGTGAAATGTTGTCTTTAGAGATAAAACACTAATGCTAAAGACATCATTTTGGCAACCCAAATAAACGGGAATTAGGTAACAATCCAAAATTCTCAAAGTTGCTTTTCCAAGTCAAAACCAAACTCTAAGAATGGTACATCAGCCAAACCAGTCAGGTTTTTGAAGTCTCCTAATGCTTCCTTCTTCAATCGGGAAGTATCTGTTCACCGTCTGCATCTGCTTCTGTCTCAACTTTAGGTTTGGATGGGCCTGCTCCTGGGGCCTGTTTCTTCTTGATTCCACTAACTATATCGTCGATTCTTAGAAGCATGCAGGCTGCTTCTATTGCTGTCTTGAATGTCTGCGCCTTGACATTGTAGGCATCCCAAATCTGATTATGTATAAATGTGCTTTCTTAAATCACTTTGATATGACATAGTGTAGTCATTGGAATCAAAAGAACAAAAAAAAACATCTTTAAGAAAGTGAAAGAAAGATCTTGAAGAGGAGGCGGCACATAAATAACAACTTGGTACACATGTTACCAATCCTGATAAATTCAAAACCGAAGCCTCCAACAGCATTATAACATTACTGCAAAAACACAATATACCCTCGAAAGCAGACAAATGGAGCAAAATTATCATACCTTCCTCTCTTTCATATCAGTAATTTCACCTGTGTTCCCATCTATGCCGGTCCATGCATTTTCACCATTCGCATGCTGTAAAAAATATTACGAGATTTACAAAAAGTAAACCATTAATAAATTATGGAAAGAAAATTATCATTTCATCAAACAAAGATGAACTGCAGCACAAGTATACCTTTCCTTGCAGGGCAGTCATGGTCCGAATCACATTAACACCACAATTTTGAGCCAGTGTTCGTGGTATAGCTTCAAAAGCAATGGCAGCAGCTTCATATGGCCACTGCATCAAAATTAATAAGACAATGTAAGTGCAAGTGGTTAACACGATCAAGTTCCTATATAAACAGCTTACAAGTCCGTCTATCCAAATACTGATGACACCCAAAAGAGAGTTCTTAATTTTGTCCTAGTTGATCATGATTTGGGATTAGAACTATGTGGACAATGTTGACACCTTTTCTATTCCTTCAATGGACGAACTCTTTTGCTTCAGAGTAGCAGATACAGTTAATTCTGTCCCACCACCACCAGGAACAAGTTTCGGATTCTTGAGTATGTTTCTGGCAACAGACATGGCATCCTGCACAAACACCAGTTCCAAAATATCACTACAATTCAAGCACAAGAAAAACTTGAATTTTACAGCTTTATCTTACCTGTAAGTTTCTTTCGACTTCATTCAGGAGATCCTTACTAGCACCTCTTAATAGAACGGTACAAGCTTTTGGATCTTTGCAATCGACAATGAAAGAAAAGAATTCATCTCCAATTTTCCTGACCTCAAATAGACCAGCACCTGTACCCACATCAGATTCTTGCAATTCATCAGGCCTGTTCACAATTACAGCCCCACAAGCCTTTGCAATTCTATTGTTGTCAGTCTTCCTCAACCTCCTGATAGCACTGACACCTGCCTTGCTTAAGTAATGGCACGCTAAATCACTAAGCCCTTTCTCTGTGATTACTAGATCAGGTTTGAACTTCAGTATCTGCATGCACATGTTCTCAATGTATTCCTCTTCCATTTTTAAAAGGACTCCCCAGTCTTCCTCTTTAACCAACTCAGCATTTGTTTGATTCTCACCCTTCTTGTATTCAAGTGGGCAGTCAAGAAGAATAATGCGTGGATTGACAATCTTCCTTTTCATCTTACCAGGGGCAACCACATCCTTGTTGAACATAACTCCTTTAAGAACTTTGGAATCTTCCAACTGCCCACCTGGTACCTTCTCAACTTTAATGTACTTTTTAATATCCACTTCTCTTAATCCCTGGCCAAGGTCAACACCTACTGTTGTGGTAGCATCGATTGCTAGATCCTGGACATTAACTGAAGACTTAGCACAAAGCACAGAACAATTAAATAACATTGAATATAGAATTGGGTTTTTAATGATTTGTGTACTCTTCTCTTCCAGCAAACATTAAAGTAGGAATCATACAAGATATTATTCAACCTAATTCAAAGCAACAAGGCAAAAATAATTCTGCATGTATGAAATTGTCATGGAACTCAATTGTCATTGTAATATACAGTCACACTCCTATTTTAAAAATTCTTATATATATCCTAATTTTTTTCACGTGAATTGTAACATGCAGTTCTATAATTTTAGGGTCCCACAACTATTCTAAATTACGCTTATCAAAATATGCTGGGACACACAACAAAGAACTAAAACAAATGCTAGGACAATTATTAGTGACTGCAAGTCCAAATTCAGTATCAGGCCTGTTAAATAGAGGCTAGAAAGATTTCCATCACAGAAAAAATATGCATGCCATAAGAAATACGTACAGCGATTAGGTCTCCAAATTGACTGGTGAATTTTGTGCCTATACAACTCTTGACCAACCCCAGCATCGCTGCACCTGCAATTGGTATATGTATATATGTACATCAATAACTCAAACAGTATTTTCTTATTCTTACAGGAATTGCTCGTGTGTTTTTCTTTGGCTCCCTTCTCCTGAGAAGGGTTCTAATGCTACTATTGCCTAACTTGTAAAAAGCTTTCAAAATTTCCCTTAACTTAGAAGAATAAAATTTATGACATAAATTGAATTTCTTTTTGGGAAAACAACTACAGATCAGTATATCCAAGACACTTACATAATATTTGTAAGAATATTAACATAAAATACACAAAAACTTACGGTCATTGACATCAATATTCATTGCAATTTTGTCTAGCACAGCAATGGCATCCTCCAAAGCTTTATTGTAGGCTGCAAACCAAGTAAAAGCAGCATTCTCAACCAAAGTTTTATGCAAGCATGACAAATATTCAAATAGAAACATAATGTTACCTCGACAGATGACCGTTGGATGATAGTTCTTGTCAATGAAGGCTTCTGCAACATGAAGCATCTCTCCGGCTACAAGCAATTTATTTCAATCAGTTGCAATAATAAAACCTACTAAGCATTTACATCATACAATATACAGTTCCAGATACTAACGCAATCTGCCGTATTATGTCAAGGAAATATTGGAGATTGTCAAGCATAACACAAAGATAAACTTATAATCCAACAAAAACACAAAGAAAAGGACATATTTCATGCTGAATAATAGATTGTGAGATAGTATGAAATTGATGCCATACCAAGAACAATAACGGATGTAGTTCCATCTCCTACTTCTTCATCTTGTGTTCGGCTTAATTCAATCATGGACTGTCATAGAAAAACAAAAGGAAAATGTTTGAGAACAAAAATAACACAAAATGAAGCACAAGAATAAGAAAGTGAAAAATCAAACTACAAAAGGCGAATGAATAAAGAAAAATAAACAAATAATGTTTGGAGAATGCAAAAGTCAAGTAAGATAACAAAAAAGACTAAAGAAACATATGTTCCAACATAGAAAAATGAATAGCACACAATATGTAAATCCAGCTGGGATCAACATCATTAAGCTATAAGTGAACAATAATATACAAAAATAAAATATTCAGCTTAGACGGGGACGGGGACACAGAGAGAGAGAGAGAGAGAGAGAGAGAGAGAGGCATGCCTTTGCTGCTGGATGTGCCAGATCTAACTCTCGCAAGATAGAATTTCCATCATTTGTAACTACAATTCCTATAAGTGAAGAACAATATATAAAACTAGTCAAATTTTAACAGAAGAGATACACATATATTGATAGTGAGCAGTGTCAAATTCAACACCTCCACCAGTATCAAGTAGCATCTTCAACATGGATCGTGGACCCAAGGTTGTGCGAATAATATCAGCAACAGCCTGTCACACATGAGGCAAACATTACGCCAACAAATCCATAATAGAGTATAACAGTAACACCCAAGCCAAACAATCTAGGAAGCAAGTAGTTCATTTTCCAAGATAAAAGCATGGATTGCTCAGATTAATGTTCATAAAGCCAAGTAAAGTATATATTTCTTCTCCTCTGGATGTGTGTCATTATCAACTATGGCCAAAATAAAGCCAAATCAGAACAAGGTAAGTACTATACGTCATAGAAGCATTAATTGCTAGCATACCATTTTTCATCAGTTGAAACTGATCAAAGTTGCCAAGTAACTAATTAGCAAGGCAATATGACTTTGCATGCATACATTATGGAGGACTAATATCTATATCACTTCACATCTATGGGGTTTTAAACACAATTATTAAACAGCAAGATTTTCTTGCAAAGCATACCATTAAAATTGCAAGAGAATCACAAAATGAACCTTCTTCTTTAAATTAACTCAACCAGAAGTTGAAATAAACACAAAATTGCATCTTACACAAACAACATAGACGTAAACAGCAATAATACCAATCTAGATTCATGTTTGAGTAAGAATGACGATAGTAGTAGTTATAACTAAATGGGTATGCTAAAGTTCACATATTATGAAAATAATGCGGAACCTTAGGCACCAACCAGTAAAAGTATATTCGAAAAGTAATCATATGTTAACATTTACAATACGCAATAGGAATGGCATGAAGAATATAGTAAAGAAACCCATATTAAATAATATCATGAAGCATTAATTATACCTTTGCAGCCTGTATATTGGCATGGTGAACCTTGGTTCCAGATTCCCGTTTCAAAGAATCCTCTGATTATATTAATTACAGTTAGAATAATGAAAAAACAAAACCACAGTCATAACAACAAGAAATGCTATTAGGGTCAATCAGCCTTTCAACTGAAATTAAGTGAAGAGAAGTTCAGTAAGTTCAAAACTTGAAACAGTTTTTTCTAGTTTATAGACATATATATACAAGTATGTATATATCTGTATAGCTTAAGAAATCTTAAATGCGGTTGCAGAAATCATTGTTTCTTTGATGTTATAGGAGAAGAATCCTCGTTTCCGAGAGAGTGGCAACTCTGATATCAGAGAAAGCAACGATCTTAGCCTACTCTTCCATTAATACTTCGTAAGGTGTTTATTATACTTATAAATTGTTGTACTGAAACCTCGGAAGGATGAGATGACTACTACTTAAACTTTGAAACACAAGAAAAAAGATATAAACCCTAAAACCCCCAGCAATCAAAGTAAAAATTGAAAGCAGACATAAATATGTATGGATGACTCATTTCCCTTACATAGATCAGATTCAAATTTTAAATGATGAAGAAGAAAAAAAAAAGGAACAGGAGGAATAGCAAAGAAATACGAACTGAGAACAAGAACAGGAGCGTGCATCTTTGAGTGCTATGATCCGACCGAAGTGAGTCGAAATCACCAGACCGAAGTGAGTGGTATAAGAAATGAGCGGTATAAGGTTTGGTATAAGCTTTCGGGTTTCTGCCGTCGGCTTCTTCTTCAATAACGAAAGCTATGCCTGAGCTTTGCTCTTCTCACTATTAACCTGAAGTGTCTCGAAATCACCAGGCGGTATAAGGTTTGAATAAGTTTTAGGTTTCTGCCGTCGGCTTCTTCTTCAGTAACGAAAGCCTTATGACAAAATATTGTGGGCTTTACCCTAAAGAAAGCTATGCCTGGGCTTTGCTCTTCTCACCAATATAATTTCGTCAACTTCTTTCTATTTTGTATCAAGCACTTATAATTGAATGATTATGAACATATATTCTAAATTCTAAATAGAAACTCAACCTTCACATGCTTGTAGGTTAAATTTTCTTTTCATCGTTAATTAAATAATTATATTATCTTATTAAACTATGAATCAAAATTTATTATTAACAAATCAATCGTTAAATATAAATTGATTATCTTTATCGTAAGGAAAAAAAAATCAACCTATTCGGAGCACAAAGCTCTTAAGTGTAATATCAGAAGAATGACTTTTTGGTTTGCCAGAAGCGGGAGGAAAATAAGTGTAATAACAAGGAATTGGAATTTCAGAAAATTCTCCTATTCTTTCGTTTTGTTTTAGGGTGTTTGTTTCTATTTTTATTTTTAGTTTTCTATTATTGTTTTTTTTTTCAAATTCAGTAAAAAAATCTTGTTTGTTTAAATTTTTAGTTTCTGTTTTTTATTTTAGCTTCTTCCTATTTTTAAAAATTATGAAAACTATAAAAATTGAATTTTGTTTTCTATTTTCATTTTTTTCATAATCTGATTTATTATCATTTAAATATATATATATATATATATTATTTATTTAATTATTTATTTTTAATAAAGACTATGAATAATTTAATTCAACAATTATATTTATATATTTAATAAATTTAAATATACCATCAATAAAATTATGAATAATTTAATTTTATTTAATTTTTATAATTTCATTTTATATAATTAAATTTAAAGTATATAAATATTCAAATAAAATTTGATTTAATAACTAAAATATATTTCAAATAAATATTAATTTATA
>JAOSBK010000205.1:6195840-6210505 GCA_027568895.1 Erythroxylum shatona | reverse complement strand
AATCAATAAAAATAACAAAAGATATAGATATATATAAAATAATGAAAATAAGACTAAAAATAATAATACTAAAAATGCTAATAATAATAAGAATAAAACTAATACAAATACAAAAAGATAGTAAATAATTAGATAATAATAAAAAATAATAAAACGAATAAAAGTAATAACTAATATGTCAATCAAAAGAATCCTAAATCTTGTAAAAATACACACGTATTCGTCAGTTACAGTAAAAGAGCTCGCAAGGAATATCATAGTTGATAAGTATACTTCACAAAGAAATAACGACGAAAAAAAAAAGCCGTGGGATCATTTAGACGGTGGAATGTAAGTCACAGAGAAATGAAGGGAACACACTCTCTCTCTCGGTATTAAATTAATTACACTCTCTCAAAGTACGAAAAAACACACTCTCTCTACCTCAATCTTCCGCCTGTTATCGTTTTTGATTTTCTAAGATTGCCATGGGTGATGGGTTTTGCCTTATACTTCACAGATAGTGGAGGGGCTGGGCCACCGATGAAATGAAACAGTTGTGGTAATTAAGTAAATGGATTACACATACCATTAATAATTAATTTAATACCGAGCTTAGTTTTTTGGATTTGCCAAATCCCCCTTTTTCTCGATTAATTTGATCTCAAAACCCTAATTCTGTGGATTGAGTTTGGACTCTCACTTCATTTCGCCCCTTCGCTCTCTCTCTCTCTTTATCTCTCTCGTTTTCTCCCTTGTTTCTGACGTTAAACCACCGATCGGCGGGTGACTGTTTCGTGCTCTCTCTCTCTCTCTCTACAGGTGTGGCTCTTCTCTTTCCTTCACTCGTTTTATCGTTGATCTTCTTTTATTACCTGACCGATGTGTTTCATTTCTCTGTAAATTGGGGATTTCGAAATTTGGTTGATTCTGCGTTCAAATATCCGATCCAATCTTTATTTTTTTTTCATTTTTATTCGATTAATATGGGGTCAGTGAGTTAATGAAGAAGTCTAAAGGAGAAGTTGTCGATATTTATTGAATTCATGTTGTTTAATTTCAAATTTGATGAAATATTTCAAGTGCATCGTCCCTGTTGAGCTTTAGGTCGATTACATTTTCTTCTATGTGATAGAGGAGTGTCAATGCCCGGAAATCTGAATATAGAAGTAAGCTATAAGCTATGCAATGCTTGAGTTTGGTTTGATCAGCTATTAATACGATCAAAGCTGGGGTCAAATTAGTTTCATAAATTACTCACACAGTAGTTGCTTGAATTTGAACCATTGGCAAAGAACATCTTAGAATTCTGAATTCATCACTTGAGGAATGAAAGTGACAGCAAAGAATGCGACTTTCTGTTACACGAGTGAGAAATCATTGGTGAAATTGTGTCCTGTGGTATCAGACATGGTCTATTTCTACTATCCTAAGTGCGGAAGTATATGGATAATGAAAGAAACCCAACTCTATGAAGTGTTCTATTTATTATTAATGGAACGATGCAGAAATTTTACTTGACTGTAGTTTCATGCATTGTTTAATCATCAATATTCAATGACGTTGTATTAGAAGATGTGAAAGGCGATGCAATGGGCTTATAACTTGTCTAATCTTGTTTATCCATGACATAGTTTGTGCATGAGAGATTTGAACCATGAATCTTCCCGTTTGAATAGAGCTGCGGACTACTTTTATTTTACCATACTGTTTTTACTGAAATCATGTTTCTCAAAAAACGAAGCAAATTCCTCTTGGCCCTATAATAGCTTCAGCTTGGAGTGTCCAATCTGTTTAATCCTTTCTTCATGTAAAGGTGATCCTTTGTATAGCTTTTAGCTCTTGCCCCTTGCTGGAAAGTCCACCTCGTATATGTACTCTATCTTGGGTGATGCAATTTTCAGTTTATCCCAGAAAGAAATGTTAGATCTTTTAATTGTGAACTTTTCATCTGCGTTTAACAGTTTGGTAGATGTTCTAGTTTTTAGTTTATCAGAATATTTGGATTCTGTATCAATTGTTTCCTTGGAACCTTTAGAATTAGAAAGCTGACTTTGACAACTTTAGGTGAGTCTATAAATTCTACATTAGATAGTGTTGTAGAGCTGATTCATTGTTTAAAAATATCTTCTGTAGTTGAGGTAGCTAACTTGTTACAGCTCCTAAGGTTCTTGTAACTTTTGTTTGATGTGTAAGGACTAAAGTTTTAAGTCTGAATCTTTACTTGGATACTCTGGTAGCGATTGGGTTGGAATTCTTTTGTTGTTCCTTGACTTTTCTTTAACTCATGGTGGTTGGTTGACTAACTCTATCAATGTTAATGTTATTGAACTCAGTTTACTTTTTAACAAAGTTAGCTGCAAGAATTGTTACTTAACCCTACCTATAGTTTTATTCGGACATGAGTAATTGGAAGAGGGGTTGACCATGTAACCAATGATCTGTGCCCAACTGTAGCCAGTCACTTGCCATTTAAACAAATTTAACTGAATTATATTATAAAGGATAAATGAGTGATTTATCTTTTGTAAGGATGTAATTGTAATATTACAATCTTCTTGCTCATCGTGTAATATCTCTTTAAGAATAACAAGGAGGCAAAAGGCTGATTAAATTTGTGTCCCTTAAGTTCTATTCTTGTCCTTATTGTTGCTTCTACTTTCTTCCAATCAATTGTTTGTTTAAAACCCAGAATAAAAAGACCAATCATGAAGACAATGGTGGCTGTTAAGCGGGTCATAGATTATGCCGTCAAGATCAGAGTGAAGCCTAACAAGGTAATATCCTTTGCCTTGATCATTAAAACTCTTGATAACGCATTATGAGATTTGAGTTAATCTCCATATCCTTGGTTCGATGTTTTATGATTGTTTTAGAGTGGGGTGGAGACCAAGAATGTTAAGGTGTCGATGAATCCATTCTGTGAGATTCCTTTGGAAGAGGGACTGAGGATTAAGGAGTCGGGGATTTTCAAAACCATGAAGCTTATTGAGCATGTGAGATCCATTAGTTGTCGTCCCAGCCTCCGGCAAACAACTGGTGCTTTGCAAGTTCGTTTCTTTCAGCATGATTTTGTCCCAAGGGACCCTGAGGTCAAGCCAAAAAAGTACAAGTATCCAGAATTCTTCAATCCATATGGTCCTAGACCTTCACCCTCTGAGAAAATCGTTCAACTTGCTGATAAGATTCTCGCCCTGTCCCTTCAGGAGAGACACCAAATTGGTCCTGCTCTGATGCAAAGATTAAACCATCCCAAACTGCAGCCGATTTCCACGGAAGGAATGGACTTAAGTCCTCAGGGAGGGGCTGCCACCGCTAAGGTTGAGGAAAAGAAAGAGAAAACAGCCTTTGATGTGAAGTTGGAGAAATTTGAAGCGGCAGCAAAAATCAAGGTGATTAAAGAAGTTAGAGCTTTTACTAATCTGGGTTTGAAGGAGGCCAAAGAACTGGTTGAGAAGGTACCTGTCTTGCTGAAACAAGGCGTCACAAAAGATGAAGCGAATGCCATTATAGAGAAAATTAAAGCTGCTGGAGGAGTTGCAGTTATGGAGTGATGGTTTCTCATTTTTTGATTCTTGGTTCAATTTTGATAGTTTTAGTAAGATGGACAGAATTTCATGGAATTGAATTATGCTGCTTCTGCATGGGGTTCTCATCTTATATATGAATGAATACTTCTGATGTAGTTAATCTAACGCATATGGCTTGTAGTTGTTTTGAATTTTACTGACTGCATTCTATGATGGAAGATTCTTGTGAAGAGTACTGCATTATGGGTACAATCACTTGGAATTTGTCGACATTGGAAATGAGTAGCAAGAAGTTTTCGTGGTCCAATTTCCACTGGTGTCTCTAACTATGCTGAAGTTAACCTACTTAAACGTGACACCTGACTTTGGGTCTGAACCCTACCTATTACCATTTTTCCACTAGATTGCACATGCTCATCAAACCAACGAATCTCCATGTTCACCACCTTCTTAAAACAATTTTTTCTGATCCATTGGATTAGGATGTCCATTGGATTACTTTCTCATCGGGAAAACATCAAATATGTATGATTCTAATGGATATACAAATAAGGCTACTTGAACAAGGATAAAAAACATCACTACTTTTAAGTAATGTTTGATGATGCAGGAATGGGAAATTGCTGGATTGATGGAAGGAATTGCAGTTCATCCAACTGTTGTAAGTTAGTAGCTATAAGATTAGGCCACTTTCCTTACGACACATTGTCTGCATTTGTAAAGTTACCCTTGCTTGTGAGAGAAGTAAAATTGGTGCCTGCGTAAGAGTTCTTTGCTATTCTTTTATGATTATTTGAGTTCGTGTCTATTAGTTTGCCTTAATCTAACAAATTATGTTTTAATAGTAATTTGCCTCAATCTAACAAATTATCTTTTAGTAGTATATTGCCTCCTTTTTCTTAATACTCTTGTTCATATTTGCAAGCTCCTCTTGCTTTGATCTTAAACTTCAAATGAGTTGCAATGTTAAACAAACTGAATAACTAGTTCTACGAAATTATTACTGCAGATCCTTGAACATCTTTTATTTCCTTGTTTTTGTTTTCCAGAGAAGATTATGAGTATACCGGGGTGATAATTCCTTGGAGAAGACATACAAGAGAACCATCCGGATCTGACTCCTTTAGTCGAAGGACTATGAGCTTGGGCAGGAACTACAAGTTATTGGAAGATTTAATGATTCTTGCTACTTTTCATATCAACATCATATCTCCAAGATCAATGACAAAGACATACGGCACAAAACAAATAAGGTGATTCCGTGCTAGAAAAAAATCCATCATTTACTTGTACAGATTAGAGATTGAGGTCATTAACTTGTATAAATATCACCCTTTTGTTTTTTCTCATTTCTGAGTTGCATTTGTCCAAGTGTCTACCACTTACAATTCATTAGTTCAAAAGGTTTGCTTTCCTCTGGTTTGAGTTTTAACTTTGTTTACTTCATCTGTACAATGCAGCTTTTGAGAAGTATACTTAAGTTTGTGAAGATAGTTGAAGTTGGTCCTAGGGATCGACTACAGAATAAGAAAAATATAGTGCCTACAAATGTGAAGGTTGAATTTATTCGAAGACTAGTTGCAAAAGGGTTACCGGTTGTTGAGGCAACAGGTTTTGTATCACCCAAATGGGTTCCCCAGGTAGTAAAATTCACTCATTATAATTTCACTCGTGTTACTGTTTGCTTGATAGTTCATTTCGTCCTTTTCACATTTTGTTGTCCAATTAGGATGACCAATGATGTAACGATGATCAAATATGCTTTTGGATCGTGGTATCAAATTTGGCAGTATAAATTGTAAAAGCACGGTACATTGGTTGAAGGGGTTCACCGTATTTTAGAAACACTTAAATGCAACTATAAGCAAGTCAATGAAGTTGTGCCTATTTCGCGTGATAGCTGACTGTACTAACATGAAGGCTATGTTAGATTATTAGCTGTCTCTCTCTCTCTCTCTCTATGCACGCACACATGTGCCTTTAAGGATTGTGGTTTATTGTTTTGTTTATGTTCATTGATCTTCTGTGTTTTTCTTCTTTTTACCATTTATTATACTGCTTCAAACAGTTAGCAGATGCAAGAGATGTAATGGAAGCTGTACCTACTTTTAAGGGCTGTAGATTACCTGTTCTTACACCCAATGTGAAGGTGGGTGTATCTAACATATTATGGCAATTCTAATGTTGTCATTTTGGTCTGTTTGATCTTACAATCTCGAATGCTTTTCTAGGGATTTGAAGCAGCTGTTACAGCAGGTGCCAAGGAAATAGCAGTTTTTGCCTCAGCTTCTGAGTCATTCTCAAAATCAAACATCAATTGTAGCATTTAAGAGAGTTTTGTTCATTATCGGGCTGTCAGTAGTGCCACTAAAGCACTGTCAATTCCTGTTCGAGGGTATGTGGTATTTATCTTTTGACATAATTCTTATTGAGAGATATTATACCTTTTTGTCTTCTGCATATGCTGCAGATTAAGCCTCCTAATTCACAATTATTTAAAATTCTTAAACCTGTTGCTTATCTTTTGTTCTTTTTCTTAATCTCTTAGTTCTGGGCTGCAGCTCGAATTTTCTGCAGATTATTTACCATCATATTTCTCTAAGCCTGTTAGCTGTGTTATATTGCTGGTGAATTTATTGATTATGATGGCAGCTGTTTTGGTAGTCTTGCAATAAACGATGCATGAATTGTTATAAAAATAAGTGTGGGAATTATAGGCATGGTTATCATAAAGTATTATGTGGTTGCTTGAAAAGAGAAGCACTCTAGCAATTGGTCTTTGTAGGTGATATATCTCCATATAATTCTATTGAAGTTGCAGGAGTAGCTTGTTTAGTTTTTCACCAAGTGAACTGTTGTTGAGTTTAGCAGGTATGTATCATGTGTTATTGGCTGTCTGGTGGAAGGAGAGATTTCTTCCTCGAAGGTGGCTTATTTGGCAAAAGAATTTTATGACATGGGCTGTTTCGAGATTTCCCTCAGTGATACGATTGGAATTGGTACACCTGGTATTGTTAATTTGTTCATCTCTCCATTCTTACTCATTTTTGTTTGAATGTTTTCTCATTAGATTACCTCTGTTTGAACAAAAGTAATGCTTCTCTTTCATATATTTCTTAAAGTTTTGTGGTCATAATTTTGGAGTTTGTTTTCTTGAAGATGAACTTTTTAAATGATAATTTCTTTTTCTTACGTTTTCTTAGTAGGTTATCCAACACTTTTAGCTATCTAATTCTTTCAAAAGGTTAAATGAGGTGTTCTATGTGTTTGATGACTTGTTTCTTCACTTTGTATATTCCCTATCCTAGTAGTTGCATTTATTTTGTCTCTTGTGGACTATGATTAACTTAGTAAGTGAAGCCAATGGAGTCAGTTTTACTGCCTTATATTGGATTGCTGCGATGTAGACTCATATCCTAATAACCAATTCAATTTCATTTCCCCAAACAGCTTCTCAAGTATGATTTCGATGTGTTAATTGTCTGTTCCATTTCCATTTCTTTGGAAAATGTACTGTCATTGCCATGCTTGAAGCTGTGATGGCTGTTGTTCCTGCTGAAAAGATTGTTGTCCATTTCCATGATGCATACGGTCAATCGCTTTCAAATATTCTAGTGTGCCTTCAGGTAAGAACTAGACTATCTAGTCTCTGTCTCCAAATGGTTCCAGTACAACTGCTTTTTGTCAATATCATAGTTTACAGATGCCATCTGTGCTTGGTTCTGTCTGGACCATAGCCTAATGCTGCCTTTTAGTCATAATCTGCTTTCAGCTTGTATGCAATGCATTGCTGTACAGTTACTAAATACTATTAGTGGAACTGTTCTTTGATGACTATTCAAATAATTTGTTATTGCTGGGAAGTGGTAATTCTTTATACCTACATCAAATGTGTGTATTTAAGAATTTGTGGTTAACTTTTAAAGTCCCATTTTTTATGTATATTTCCTAACTGCATCCTATTTTGTGTCATAAGAGATGGGTATTAGCGTAGTGGATTCGTGTGTTGCAGGTTTAGGCGGGTGTCACTATGCCAAGGGCGCTTCAGGCAATGTTGCAACTGAAGATGTTGTTTACATGCTTAATGGCTTGGCTGTCAAGACAAATGTGGATCTTTCAAAACTCCTTTCTGCCGGGGACTTCATCTGCAAGCAGTTAGGACGCCAGTACGGGTCAAAAAGTGCCATTGCGATAAGCCGAGTGACAGCTGATGCCTCTTTTAAGATATAAGAATTGCATCTTAGCTACCAAATTAGTAGATATTAAGTCATTTAATCATGTGAGTTGGGATACAACTAAGTTCGATATATAGTGTAAGAATTAGTTATTTAACTGTTAAATAAAACAATATTATTTTAATTTAAATCAATTTCAATTGAGTCCCGAATGAAAGCCCAGTGGTGGCGGCTGGCTTTAGGTTGCTCCCACGACGAAAATCTAGCCATATCTTTTATAAACTCTAAGCTCTCTGTCTCCTTCCCTTTTTCACACTTATCTCTGTTACTCTGCAAATGTTATCACGGTCATTATTCCCAAGGCTGCTAAATTGCTTAGCCTTCACTGAGGCTCTTTAATGTATTCCACCTTGGATGCTTAGCTTGAGGACTATGCTGAGAGTGACGCAAGACAATTTAACAAGGAAATGAGGTGCTATAGAACTGCATTGTCAAGGCAATTCCTCCAAGATGCATGACGAGGTTGCCTCTATGCTCATGCCTTTGCCATATGCGGCAATGAGCAAAGCCTCAGCTCTTCCTGCAAATTTTCAAAGCAACAATGGGAAATAAATGATCATGAAAAGGAGTCCAGGCCAAGTTAGAACAAGTGTGTTTTGTTTCACCAGGCGCAGGATAAATCTATTTCCTCTCTACATTTAGAAGTCTACAGTCATAACTGAAAAGGGAAAACAGGTGCAAATGGTCATGCCACATGAGGGGTAAAGTTTCTCAATGAGACTTTCAAGTAAACAACTCCATATAAGTATCTGTTAGAGTAATGATTTAGTGCATACAACATCAGATGAAACAGGTGTGTTAGAATGGGATTTGAATCATTTCCTTGGCCTCATCCAGCAATTTTAGTATTTGGATATGGTTTATTGACAAAAGATAACAATGTAGTAAGGTGCAGTTTAGATAACCGTACCATGATCCTTTTTCCTTTTCAATAAAGAACTTAGTGAAGGAAATAGTATTGACGCAGTTCTTCTACTATCATCCTGCCAAAATCCAATAATACCATTACCATTTAATTGAATGCTTATTCACTAGGCAACAATGCCCCTTATTTATTTCCATTAAACCCTACATGTTTATTTTATTCAATTGTGTCATAGCACTTCTATTCTTATAGCAATAACTTAAAGGTATTGAATTCCACACTCGCACTGTTAAACAAGTCCATAAGGCAAGGCCAACAATGCGAAATGTGGTCCATCAGCAAAATTTTACCACCACCATTGCTACAGTTTTCATCAGTATAATCTTTTTTCATTACATAGATATGTATACTTAGTTTTAAGGAATCAGATACTTTTGAAGAGTTCTTCTAACCAAACAAACTCCTAGAAGATTTCTAATGACTCCATTCTGAAAAGGAATGAACAGTCTCCTAAACAAGTGAGAACGGCTCAAACTACAGCATGAAACATGAAAAACACCAACCTTTGTATAGCTTCCTCCAGAGAGCTTAAATTCATTCTTCCATGTGAAAGATGGTACTGGAACTACAGAGAATCCTGATGCAACTAATATCCCAATCCATAACCCATAACCAAATCCTCCAGCCCACCATCCCTTCAGAAAAATTCAGAATGTATTTTCACAATCCACGGATTAGCTTTATGCCAAATTGTAAACTTTTACATTTTATGGTTTCAAAATAAATTCTTCCAGACAAGTTAAGTGGTCGGGTTAAAAAAAGCAATAAGTAACAGGAACAAATGCCAGGATCATTTACACCATAAAAATGTTGGAAATCATTTTGAGAAACACAATTAAAACTCCTAAATGAGCTTCCACTAGAGACGTCATTTACCTGTTTTCCATCTTTTGGATATGGAATTGATTGCTCTAAGTATGCAACAGTTCCTGAAAATAGAGAAACAAGTTTACAAGACTTTTCAAGCACAAAGAGAAACTTAATGAGGAAGAAATCAGTATGATAAAAGTTAGTGAAATACAAAGTACCAAATGATTCCTACATTTGAGGAGGCAAACAACTTGTATACACATATACTAATTGCAAATACATTACTATAACACAAAACTATATTTTCACTTTTCCTGAAAATTTGCTGGAGAACTGCTCTAGCCCTCCAAACCTGACAGTCCTAGGAACTTTAAATTTGTAAGCAAGAGCATATTAAACAACAATTTCAAGGGCTTTACTTCAAAAAATTCATGAACAACAACTTTTTCCTGTCACGTTGTATAAAAACTTAAGGAGGTACAGTTGTTAAAGACACCAAAATTCCATTTCACCTCCTTAAACTGCCTCAACATCTCACCTTTAACTTATGGTCAAGTTTCTGAGGCTTCTACCTTCTATCAAGTGTTCATGGATCAAGAATTGCAGTCTTTGTTGGAATGTCAAGTGTGAGTAGGAATCCCACATTGGAAAGAGATGGAACTAGTGAAGGACATATAAGTGGAAAGGACCCATAAACCTAATGCCTTAAGGTTCTGGGAAGTGTGGTGTTAAAGTCTACGAATATGTTTCATCACTAGCCCCATGACATAGATCTCCTATGAAAGTGAGCTCCCTAGTTTTATCAAGTGGTATCAGAGCCGATGGTTGGTCAAGGGACGAGTATGGAGATGGTAGTCGGATTCCGTGGTTGCCTCCCCACAAAGAAGAGTAAGGAGACTTCTGGTGGACCCAGATCAGTAGAGTAGAAGGGTTCTTCGTGACGTCATATACGCAAGCTTTTAAGAAAAAAGGCTTTCGCTCAAGGGGGAGTCTAAGTTCAATGTGGAAGTTCACACTTGAGAGGGAGATTGTTGGAATGTCAAGTGTGAGTAGGAATCTCACATTGGAAAGAGATAAAACTAGTGAAGGACATATAAGTAGAAAGGATCTATAAACCTAACGCCTTAAGGTTTTGGGTTGAAGTGTGGTGTCAAAGTTTACGAATATGTTTCATCACTAAGGCCCATGATGTAGATCTCCCATGAAAGTAGGCTCCTTAGTTCTATCAGTCTTGCCACACAAATTATGGTAAGCATTTACAAACATTCACACCTAGATACCCAGTTACAAGACTAAGTCATATAAATATATAAAAATAAGTGTCAACGCAGAACGAAAGAAACTTATGAGGCACTGAGCAAAAAGATTGATAATCATGTTAAGAAGTTTTGTCTCATACCAATTGGAGCATCAAAACCATTAAGCAATTGAACAATAGACTTTGCATCTAAACGCTTTCGAATTCTTTTGCCAACTGTTACTTTCAAACAAGGAGAATCAAATACCTGTGAAGACAAAGAAGACTATAACTAAAGCCATTCTTCACAAAAAACAACCAATTAATTCTTTTATAAGAAATGATTTGGAAATGAAACTGACGACACTGAAGAGGTCATCTAGTCTAGAGGAAAATGGTCCACCAGGAAAAAGCATTATGCAATGAGTAAGATGTTCCTAATCTAACAAGAAATCGGTGAACATAGATGAACTTTCACATGCCATATTTCCTAAATATATAGCCATGCAAGCTCAGACATTTCCTGAACTTTGTTGTAGATTTTCCTTCCATAGATTGCAATCACAAAAGGTGGATTACACTATTTTATCCCTCCTGTGGATTGAGTAAAAAGCTTCCTTGATGTTCATACTTCTGCATTAGTATGAGGGCAAGCCGTCATGGGAATCTGGGATTGGACAGATGTTTAATATAAGCATTACGCATGCCTCTATGGGAGGCAAAGGTTGACCAATAAAAGAAATGTTCAGTGTATGACCTTCAAACTGATTGTTTTAAATCTCGATTGAACATTATCTGCACTACCATATAAGCTGCAGCTGTTTGTTTCATTCTCCACCATTTACTGACGTGCTAACTACAAATATGCTAGCCTCATTACAGAGCTATAAACCCCAAAACCTAAGGTCAGGGACCAACTATCTTTTTGCATTTTCCATGAAAGATCTGTTTGTTCAAATTCAATGCCCAGGAAAACTGTTGTGCAAATATTGTTCCTTACTCCCAATATAAACATCAGAAATTGATCAGAACCCTTCAGAAGTGGAAGTATTGCCCCCCAAAAACATCCAACTGGAACAAGGTACCCACTGCTCGTGAAGTGATAGAAATTTTCAAGCTAACAAAGATTTTGGGCAAAAATAAATTTTTATTACTGAATCTAGGAAAATGTTAAACATTTAACCCCGATACAAACCCACTTCAGAAAGTTTTTCCTTCTAAAATACCCCAATTGCAGAACATCCTAAAATTCGTAAACATAGAGACTATCATGTAAGTCTGAAGAAATGCTAAAAGAAAAACAAAATGGGACTTGATTTTACATAATAACCTGAGCGGAGCAACCAGACTCATCTGTTTTCAAGAGGGCTAAAGCACCAGAAATATCAGGGTCAATACCGAGGACCCAATTGGATACTGCATTGGTCTGTGTTGAAGGTTGAGCTCTGCGAGGAAAAGGGTTAGTGAGAGAATCCAACCAGTCCTCTTTAAGCTGTGCAACATCAGCTACTTTAGCATAAGGCCTCACTATTCTTTCCCTTGGAACACCTCTCACTAACTTGGAATCAAGAGAACTAGTCGTTGCGCAAAAGGGTTTTAGCTTAGATGCAGAGGAAATAAAGGATAAATCTTTGGGTTTAACGATTGAGAAGAAGTGAGAATTCATGAATTGGGTTCCTGCAGAATGTAGGCTTTGTGGCTCTACTTGAATGATTTCCATGTAATAGGCTTTCTCTGTTGCAGGTAGAACCGAGAGGCAGTGACAAAAAGTTCCTGATTTTTGTACAAAATCCGCAATTCCAGGATTTCGAAGAACGTTAGAAAAAGCGTTTTGTACTATTTTTATTTACAAGTTTGAAAATTTTAAAACTTGGATCGAAAGTTACAGCAATAAATTTAAAGTTATAAAATTTTAACTAAACTATCATAAATATTAAATAAAATTAAAAATAAAATATAATTTATAAAAATTTATTAATTTACTTAAAAATTAATTAATTTATAAATTAATTAATTTTTAACAACAACAATTATTAAAGTAAAAAGATAAAAATCGAAAAAAATTGAACAGTTTATAATTTTTACGATTGTATCAATTGAATTGTTTAGTTTTTTAAAATAAAAAATTAATAATTAAAATAAAGATATTATTTATATATAGTAAAATTTCACATAATATTAATATTGTCACCGAATATGATTGTAACGATTGAATTGTTGAGTTTTTTAAAATAAAAAATTAATAATTAAAATAAAGATATTATTTATATATAGTAAAATTTCACATAAAATTAATATTGTCACCGAATAAATCTCTGATAAAATCTAACCCAAAACAATGAAATTTCTCTTAAAGGGTGTGACACTATCAAAGCAACATGACATCAAGATTTCTCGTATGAAGCATATTATGAAGAAGATTACTAATAAGCATGCAACTAAATTAGCCTTGCTTCACTATAATTTAAAATTAATTAAAAAGATAAATTTAATTCTAATATTTATATTTAAATATAAATTGGACTATAGTGTTTTATATTGTTAAAATTAAATTTCACTGTTTAAAAATTAAATTATCTGTAATATAAATTTAACAAAATATGATATAATGTGTCAAGCGTAAGTAGAAATTTCAAAAAGAGATGAAACTAATAAATGACGTATAAGTAGAAATGATTTATAAACTTAGTATCTTAAAATTTTAAATTAAAGTGTGGTGTTAAAGATTATGAGTATGTTCCATCACCAGGCTCATAATAAAGATCTCTCATGAAAGTCGGTTTCTCAAATCCAACAAATAATTTTTTTGTCATACTATTAATGATGTGATAGAAATATATTTTAATAATTTTAATATATTTTTAAGTTTACAATAATACATGTATAAAAGTGAAGTCGCAGATAAAGAGAGAGACTCAAAATTTGTAAGAAGCTTCTCAACACCTTGCGGATCAATCAAGTCTTTGTTTGGTTGTTAACTGATCAGCTAAATTTTTAACTAATTGATTAAAATTAACTGTTTGATTTCATCAAAAAGGTATTCTAGTTGTTTAGTTATTGGCTAATTTAATCCAACCAGCCAAAGATTAAAAGCTTCTTGTGAGTAGCTTTTTGAGCAATCAGTTAATTATCCTTTTATATAACGTCGATCTTGCCTTTAAATTTTCTCCAACCTATTTTGCTCTATTTGAATTAGTTTACTAAACTTCATTTGGATTGTTATATTTTATGTTTGGACCTATGATGATAATGATGATGATGATGATGATGATTATTATTATTAACTTTTTATTAGAGTTATAAACTTAATTTTTGTATAATTAAATACCTAAAATCTAAATTCCTATAAAAATATTCAATGAAATACTAAGATATATAATATTTATCTTCTTATAATTTTTTAAAAAGTAATGTCTTCGTAAACTATTTTACACATACCCCGTATTTGGTTACTGTCCCCGTGAGTGGGGACAGTAGACAGGATCAAAAAATTCTGCCCCCGTGAGCGTTTGGTTGGTGTAGCCGGGTTTGTGTCCTCTGTCTCCGGAGGATAGGGACACGAAATTCTGTCCCTCCCAAAAAGGGAGGACAGGGACATGTTGTCCCTATCTCCGCGACTAAAGTTGGTTCGTTTGACTCATTTGGGCAACGACTCCAGCTATCGTCTCCGACTCCGGCTCTCTTCGTCCCCTACTGCTCTTCTTCCTCGACTCCGGCTCTCTTCTTCCCCGACTCCGGCTCTCTTCCTCCCCGACTGTTGTTCGTCTGTGTTGGTTCGCGCACGCTGCTCTTCGTCCCCGACTACTCTTCGGATCTCTTCGCAACAGCGTTCCCTTTGGATCTCTGCTTCCCCAAGACGTTGGTCTCTCCACGGTCGGGTAAGGATTTGATTTTATGGCTTAAAAATGTTGGTCTTCCTTGCTTGACGGACACTCTGGAATCGCAACCA
>JAOSBK010000205.1:6169794-6181840 GCA_027568895.1 Erythroxylum shatona | reverse complement strand
CCTCCAACCCCCCCCCCCCCACCCCCCCCCCCCCCCCCCCCCCCAAATATCATAAACACTAGTTCATTTCATTACAAAAGCTTTATACATGCTCTCTGTGGGATCGACCTAGACTCATTACTAGTTATAGTTTTAAGTCTAGTTATTTTATGTAGTATTACAACACACTAAAATCCTTATTCTAGTCAAGATTATCAAAGTTTGATTCAATAAAATTGTGGTAATTGTTCTTCAATTGTTTTTCTTTTCTTAATGTTTGAATTTTTTGTATTTTTGATATTTTATTTAATTGAAATACTGACATCTTATTTCTATCAAATAAATAATTTTATTTGGATTTTTAAATCCAATCATGTTTATTAGATCCAATAAAGTAGAAATCCAATACATTCGATGAAATTAAATTGTTAGAATTGCATTTGTGAAAATATTCAATTCACCTTAATTAATCCAATTCGAGTGTTATTGGGTGAAAATAGTGGCTCATCTAATTTTCAAAGTTGTTTACAATCTAAATCCTAAAAGCTAATTTGGGATTGAATGAGAAACAAGATTTGTTTATAGATCAATTCTCATCTAAATTACAATCAAAAGAAAACAAAGTATTAGAACTTATTAATATTCATAACCATTTCATTTAAGAAGTAAATTTATATTTCTATTTGAAGATCAACAAAATGGAATTAATATTAAGATATATCATGGTTGGAATTTTTCTTATCATTTTTTCATATTATAATTTTTGTTGTTGTCTTATTTTCAATTATTAAATTATTTAATCACAAAACCACCTTTTGTTTATTTTTCTAAAATTTCAAATTATGTAACCAGTCTTTGTGGATCTCGACGCTACTCGCTGTTTAAAATTAAAGTTTTCAAGAGTAGGAATTTATTTTTGTTGGTTTCAACATCTGACAAATTTTGCTTATTTTTTATACATTTAATCTGTGACACACAGTGATTAATGCTATGAAATATTTAAGAAACCCATTTTGGTTAATATTTAGTTTTAGGTACAATTTGGAAACATAAGAGCTAAAGTGAGTTGAAAGCACATTCTTTGAGTCGTCTTCTTAAGATTTACACTCAATTGTCTTTATGGAACAAGAAGGAGAAGGATTAGAGCAAAGAAGAGACAAGAAAATGCCATAAAAAGAAGAGTATATAATGCAGTGCAAAGTTCACACTCGTGCATCAAATTTCCAATATGACCAGCCAATCTGAATCTTGCTCCAATTAAGTCAAAATAATGAAATTTATAGCTTTATCACTAGCAAACTTTACGATGCAAATAAGAGGTAGAAATTCAGGAGGGATTTGAACTATAAAAATATGATATGCACAAACTACAAACAAGAAAGACATGATGCAAATTCTTGTTTCAAACTTATTCATTACCTAGAATGGTGGGGTAAAAGGCGACAAATAGTTGCATTAGGATGAGGTGTAGGACGTAAACATAATACTGAAAATCAGAGAGCAAATGTGACTCAATCTTGTAGATCTAATGGTAAGAGAGGTGTAGTAACTGATGCAAATAGAATGGATATTGTAGCTTTGAGTGATGAGTAATGGACCAAATTATTTGGATTGCTAAATTCTCCCATTACTGGTACAAATGAAAGGTTGATGGATAAGCATGGAATTAGATTATTGATTCAGAAGCTTCTAATCCTATGATTAATGTATATACATGTATGAGTGAAGCATGAGACATCAAGCCATGTCCAGTTAGGTTACCTGATGGAGTGGAGACTATAGCATTAAAGGAATGGATTGTTTCCCTTAGAAAAGATTTAAAGTTATAGCATATTCTTTTTATGCCCAAACTAAAATTTTATTTAATTTTTGTATCACAACTTCTTAGAGATTCAAATCAATCATTCAACTTACTGAAATTTTTTTTGATATACAAGACCGAAGTACAAGGAAGGTGATTAGAGTAGGTGAGGAGCGTGAGGAATTTATGATTAATTATAATAAGAATATACTAGTCCTGTATAGATTCTTATTATAATTTTAGTCTTATTAATTTTTCCCTGCGGTCCCTGTCGTGCCTTAATTGTTTGGACCACACGTGTGTTATTTGTAATTTCAATATGTAACAGATTATTTTAAATTAAATAAAAAAATCTGTTGATTTGAATTACAAACCGCATGAGTAATAAACAGTGTAATCTTAGCGGTTACTTCTTATGCGGAAAAGAGAGAGTTATATATGTATATGCCTTTCTTCCCATCGAAGAGGTATCTATTTAGAAACATAGAGAGAAAACAGAAATTCTCTTGAGAAACTCTCTGAAAACACATGATACATTCTTTCTGCCCACCCAGAAACAAGGGTTACAAAAATAATTAAGGTTACACGATAGAAGACTGTAAGAATAAGAATATTTACAGAAAGAAATTTTTGTTGAAAGTAGATCCGGGTTTGTCTTGTATCGATTCTTGTAATTGGTTTGCTTGTATATGTATTTCTGATCTTGGGTTGATTCCGCTACGAATACTATTGATTAGTCATTCAAAGACAAAGAATTTTGGCTTAAGGCAATGAAAGAGGAGATGGATTCGTTGGATAAGAACGAAGCCAATATATTGATGAAAATGGTTCATAGAAGTAAGGTTGAGTTTTATAGTAAACTCACCAGGATGGTTTTTAAGTAATCAATAGGGTAGTTGATTTCTCCTCCAAAATGGGTTGTAGGGAGAGATTATTATCTATTCGGCCCCATTTTAGACATATTAATTACATCAATTCCACTAAATTTGAGGTCAGAAAGTGTTAGTTATCTTTATAAATAAAAAAGAGTGAAGATAAAACGAATTCAATGCAGAAACTAATGATTAGAAGTTGTTTCTAGAGCACACGCCCAAAAACATGCTCGTTAGACCAGTTCCACTAAATATGAGTTCTGAAAGTGTTAGTTGTCTTCATTAATCAAAAGAAACAAAGATCAGACAAATTCAAGGCAAAAATTGGTAATTAAAAGCTATTTCTAGAACATACATATGTGTTTAGGTTGCAAACGCTCATGTTAATAGTGAAAAAACACCCATGGGGATGAATGTTAAGCTTTTGTAGTTGTGTACGAGTTGAAAGATGATGCTTGAGAATAGACATGCTCGTGTTATTAGTGGGCACGACTGTGTCCACTAACCATATAAGTCTTGGAGACTATGTCTCTATGACATTGAGTTTTTTACGGACACAATCAATACACATTGCCGCAAAGGCAATCATGTGCGATCTAAAATTCTTATCTTCTTATATTTAAAAGATATGATTAAATATATCTAAAAATCTATAACTAAAATTTGAAATTTTTTTGAGAGAACTAGATGAGAGATTTGATGTGATTATTTTGTGATGTGCTCTTAGCTCAAAACTTTAAGCACTTGTATCCTACTATTTTTTATTTAATGAATTTATTGTCACATTAAAATTGTGTGTCTAATTTATCTTTTTGTCATTTATATTGTTTGAGTAGTTTATTATTAGTTGAGTGATATTATCGATTATTTAAGTGGTATTGCTTAGAGACCAATAGTATGATCTTTCTTATTCACCAGGTATTTAATAGTTTATCTTTTCATATATATTTTTCACATAAAATCTGAGCTTGACTAAATTAAATTTAACTTTCGCATCAAGTTTAGGAGACTAGTCTAAATATTTTAATTCTCATCTCATAAAGATGTTTTTATTTTTTAAAAATGTAAGATTATGAATCAAACATAATTAAATTTTATATTAAATTTAGATTTAATCTTTAAAAAGTTTAGTTAAATTAAACTGAGTAGACCCAGTTCGGCTGCCATCCTCGCTGACAAACTGAGACAAAAAGAGAGTTAACTAAGCTAAAGGTCTGTATCAGAGGATTAGAACAAGCCCAAAGGGGAAAAAATCATTTGACAACACGAGCAAAGGAACTCATCTAAACTTGATTACCAGAACAGCAGAAATCATGCATTCAGGTGGCTGCATGACCGCAACTAGGTTATAATTTCCAGGTTGTAAGAATAGACAACTTTGGTAATTATGTTAGATTGATCAGTTATTCAGTTCAGAATAGTTGCAATTTCTGGGATTCCACAACATTTTTTTCTTAAGGATGATCCAATTGATGGAATTTGATTTTACGTAATTTTCGATTCAAAAGCCTTAGATTTGAATTGTGATTGAGGAACATCTTTCACCTTAATGACTTATATAATGACAAGCTAAATAAAAATAAAAAAATATTATTTAACTTATTAAATAATTTATTTAAATATATAATTTATAGCTTATTGTATATACATTTTTATTATAAAAAGACATAAAAAAATTGCACGCTGTTATCAGAAAATCTGGTTTAGGGTATTTAGTTACGTCATCATTTTTAAGTATAATTAAAAAAGTTTAAATTTGATTTCATTTAAATTTAATACTAATTTACCAAAAAAACTTATACTTTAGATTTAATTTGAATAGATTTATTTTTATTTATTAATTAAAATATTGAATTATTTAATTAATTTATGATTAATAATTGGAGGATGAGATTCAGATGGCCACTGCCATCGTTACTCATTATGTCTCTATCTCTGTACATCTCTCTGACAAGTGTATATGCAAAGTATATTGACTCGAATCTTACGTTGGGTTATGGGCATGTCCAAGCACGTACGAAAAGAAAAATTAGACCATATATATATATTTAAGTAAGGTTCTATTCTAAAATTAATTGACAATAAAGTAGCCCATTAGACTTATATAATAGTCTTATTTTTCTTCTTTTTCTAATATGAGACTTATATGTGAGTATTATCAACACTCCCCTTCAAGTGAAAATAAACATAGTGATAACTAGATTAGATCGCTAGGATTAGATATTCAGACAGACAACTGGTAAATTATCCAGACTAAACCTGCTATGATATTATGTTAAATTTGCAATAGGCCTATGGGCCCACATAAAAAGGAAAGTTAGATCACACACAAGCCTAAGTGAGATTCCATTATAAAATCAATTGGCAATAAGTGGAGTAG
The DNA here is from genome assembly GCA_027568895.1 of Erythroxylum shatona. Lineage (NCBI taxonomy): Eukaryota > Viridiplantae > Streptophyta > Magnoliopsida > Malpighiales > Erythroxylaceae > Erythroxylum > Erythroxylum shatona. Next base: position 6,176,808 of record JAOSBK010000205.1, on the reverse strand, counting down.
CCCACTAGACTTATATGTTAGTCTTCTTTCTCTTATTTTTTTAATATGAGATACTCGCATGTGGATATTATCAACATTATTGTTGTTTATGTTAATTATTGGGAAAGTGAGTTACTTGAAGACGCTTGAGAAAACTAACTTACTTGGACATAAAATTTTTAATAAAATAGAATTAAATTGAATGATTTATAATGTAATAGAACGTAAATGGATGTAATATTAAAATTATTGTTTGAGAAAAATGAAAGAGTTTATAATATAATATAGTAAAATATTATTTGAATGAAAGGTTTATAATGTAATATAGTATATTATTTTACATTCTATCCTAAACCCCCTAAATTAGAGGTTTTTTATTTTTATTGTTTAGGATGAAATGAGATGTAATATAAAATTCTCCATTTCTATCCTATTATATTTTATTATGTTATAAAACTTCCTCTCATATGATATAATAATAGTACATGTTATTAGTTCCATTATAAAACATCCAACTAAAAATAACCTTAGAGTTGCAATTATGATATGCTTCTTTGACCCGGTGGTCAGTTTTTTTGGACAACGATTGATTTTTTCTGCTTCTCGTTATCATCATCATGTCGACATGATGTGTACGACCTACAAATGCTAGTGTACTACTCTTTCCGATCTTCATATGAAGTACACTATAGGTTGAAGCAGAGTAAAGTTGGGTACAAATAGATGAATGATTTGCAGTACATCGTCGAAGATTTCTATCAAAATCTTCTTGCCTCCTTGTGAGATCATCCTACATTGTAAGGGCAGCACGTAATTGTAGAGAATGTCCTACAGGGGTGACATGAGAACACATTCAAGCATTGATATATCTAAGTTCTGGAATTAGATTATGTGCTTTACGTGTTCTCAGGTCGCCCCTGCCGGGCTTTACCTCTGCCAAAGAATCTGCTTCTTCTGAATGTGCTTTCTGAGCACTGCATAACTGGTAAGTCATCTGCTTCATCTGAATTTGCTTTGTACTAGCCTTCTGAGCACCGCATAATTGGTAAGTCATCTGCAGTTTTACCTTTTTCACATTAACAATAGATGGAAAAATACATCGATTATCCTGGTTGATTCTAAAGATTAAGCGACATGATTACATTAGACCTGATAAAAATGATTAAACCCTAGATCCTGATGCCAGACTTAATGGCAAGTAAGTCTTCCTCCCCCAATTTTCTTCCAAGCTCCATCACGCATAGACAATTCCGAAATCACAACATTTTCGTCATCCCAGGTTCATCAGCTTCCACTCTCTCATCTTCATAGTATTGGATACATTCAACAAATTTACATGGGAACTGCTTTCCATTTCTCTCTTGTCATTAATTTTTTCTAACACTTGAATCATCTGATATTTTAATCTCGCAGTCAGCTTCTCCCATGCCAAATCTGAATCCGCAGGAAGACGAAGGACTCGATGTCACAGGGCAGCATACCAATCGGACATGGGTTGCAGCACTATGCCATCGACTCGAACTTCCAATATTATGATCTCTTGTTTCTCCAGCTTTCCTCTTTCTTCAGTAAAGTTTTGATCAATTCTAGCGTCTTGGAGGTGTGATTAGGATTGTATTACTGGGACTTTGAGGAAGAAGGTTTCTCTGTGGTCGTACCTTATTCTGATGAAACTTGCTAGATTATTTTGTAGATTTTCTCCATCAAAGAGACATCATCCATACCCTATGCTGCCCGTGCAAAGATTCAGCACTAAATATGTTAGCAGTTTGTCACCAGAACACAACAACGTTAAGACATTTACGTAGGACTTTCAGCTTAAGCATCTCTTGAATGAGGGGGCTTGAATTCCTGGAGTTATTCAACAACCAATGCAAACACAGAATCAAGTTGTTAAGGTTGTACTGTCGGCCATATGTTCTGATGAAAGATCTTGCATTCCTGAATCAAATTTAGGCATTACGCAAAACCAGGATCCTGTCAAAACTTGATGTAACACATAAAGCTTGTATGAGGCACATTTGGTGCTCTCATCAAATACTTAACCCAAAATAGAGGCTGGTTGGAAACAGGGACTAACAATCTTACAGGGATAATCAATCTCACCACCTACGCAATAGAGTTCGTCATTCATCGAAATATGATATTCAATACTTGTCTAGTTGCTATAATATTTGCCTTTATTTGATTATATTTGCGTTTAATGATTTATTTATATCATGTTATACATTAAATTTGTGAAATTCGTTTTCCAAAACTTACAAAAAAGAAATAAATACTCTGAGACGACGACAACAACAAATCATAGCAACCTTAAGTCCCTGCAACAACCCCGAAGTGAGATATTTGCATTGCATCTATTAGAACAATTAGATATGCACAATAAACTAAAAGAAAGAATGAAAAGAGAGTTGAACATTTACGAAGAACGCTAAGTAGACTTTAAGAAGCAACTTACAATTTGCGTCTTGACCTCTTTGAAAAGTTAGCATTTTTTTTTTCTTTTCTTAAAGTGGGCATTTGATCCTTTACAAATATAAGGTTCATCTTTAATTATCCTTGCAACCTTTAAACTTCCTACTTGTTCCTCTTAGTTAACTAGCAGATGGACATTCCGTAAATGCGCAGTAATAATCCAAATAGATGTAATGTCCACTTAATTTAATTAGAATTAAGGAGTATTTATAAATATGTTATATTATCTAAAGCTAATGTATAAATGAATATTATGTAATTTAAAATTTTGTGGGAAAAAATAGAATTAGGTGATTGCCGATAAAATTTTGTCAAAGAGTTAAAAATATATAAGTTCAATTAGAATGAATTAATAAAATAAGTAAGTTAAAATTAAAAATTAAAAATAAATAACAAAATTTGGAAATGTATAATAAGGAAGGAATTAAAAAGGTTCAAATTTATGAATGTGGATAAAATTATTCGGGAGAAAATAAGTTAAAATATAAGAGTTAGAATATTTAAAATGAATTAATAAAATTACTTTGTAAAATTAGGAATGAAAAAATCAAATAAAATTTGGAAATGTATAGTGTAATGTATTTGCTATAAACGGATAAAATATATAGAGTAAAATCTCACCCGTGACTGAAAGGATATTTAAAATCAATTAATTAAAATAGTTAATTAAAATAAGGAAAAAAAAGAAGTCATTGGTGTGAGTTATTAAGTCACACCCGTGACTGATATTGAAATCCTTAAACCTAACCTAATCCAATTGAGCCGCACAAGCAAATCACACTCGTTGCAGCCTCTTCTTCTTCGACCTTAAATTTGTTCTCTATACCACTAGAATTGTGCCATGTGCTTGTTACAAAATAATTCGAATGTTCGTTCTTCGTATGACCACTTTGGACTCATATTACTGTAAGATTTCATGTTTGTCTTTTTTTTTTTAAACTGCTCCAAACCTAATCAAGTAATAAACTGTTTCGTTTGGTCAAGATTTACCAAATTATTACCTAAAAAAGAAGGTTAAAATTTTAAAAAGTCAGCATAATAATGTTGTTCGCATATAGTGTGAAATTAATAAAGGGTTAGAAGAAAAAAAAGGTTATTTTATGCCAATATGATGTAACTGACTATATTAAAAGTGCAAAATTGTATATTTAACCTATTGTTAAAACTATTGCTTTAACAATTGATATAGGTAAATGAAACAATCATATTATTGAAAAGCTGATAAATGGGACAGATAAAATACAATTTAATATAAAAATTTGGCAAAATAAAACATACCTAAATGGTGAAAGGACCAACATGAAGAAAACCTTAAAAAAATCGATTTCATAATACATATTTGAAAGGTTAAATGTGGCGAGTAAAAATTTGTCCGGTGACGATCACAATTGTACAACCATAAAATTTTGAATTATTTATTATTTATTTTATACATCATAATAACAATAAAGCGAAGTCCATGCAAGTCACGGGGTCGGAATTTTCGTGCAACATTTGATGAAAAAGATAGAAAACAATTTCATTATATATTTTACCTAAGATAGTAACAATGAATGAAAGATTACAAGATATAATGGGACACACATTTCGTAATCTTCAAGGGACTGACAGTGGGATTGCTAAGCAACAGTCGTTGTCAACTCTGTTAATGTGATACATGTAATTCCTATTCTGAACTTTGTTCATGTGAGTGACGATTAAGATTTTGTCATAACAGTTAATGAAAAAGGTAGAAAACAACTCCGTTATATATTTTACACAACATTATAATCATGATTATATAATGGACAGATTTAATATATATCTGTTGTCAACTCTATTAAGAAGTTGATGCAAGTAAAACGATATAAAAATGAATGTCATGGGCACACCCGTGAGACCTTCTCTACCGTGACTTGTTAAGTCACCCTGGTGAGGGTCTTTTTTAAAAAAATTTGACTTGTTAACTCATAACCATGCATCGAATTTACGCCTGCGACTAACAAGTCGCAACCATAACCACATTAATAATGTAAATAATCAGAGTTGTTGGATGAAACGGACAATTGTTCTTAGTAGTAACTAATAAGTAAGGAAGTCGAAGTTAGGGCTGTGAGTAATAAGTCACAGGCGTGACGATGAGATGAAAGCGGGAGCTGTTGGATTAAAGGGATGGTGTACTTAATACACTTAATAATTATATTTAATAAATTTTTAATCAATTAATTAGATTGTAATTAATTAATTAATTATATTTTAATTGATTAATCAATCACTTATTGTTTAGTTAATTAATTAATTATATTTTATATGCGTTAAATATATTATAATTAATTAATCAATTAATTATGTTTTAATTAATCAACTAATTAATAATATTTTAATTAATTAATTAATTAATTATATTTTTACAAAATTTTATAAAAATATATATGTTTCACGGGTGTGACACGTCGTCTCTTTGATCTAATGGGCTCTCGCTTCCATCTCATCGTTACGCCTGTGACTTATTAACTACAGTCATGACTTCAACTTCCTTACTTATTAGTCACTACTAAACACAATCGTCCATTTCATCAAACGGCTTTAATTCTTTACGCTATTAATGTGGTCACGGTTGTAACTTGTTAGTTGCAGACGTGAATTCAATGCACGATTGTGAGTTAACAAATCACAGTTGTGATTATTATCAATAATAATAATAATAGAGATGTCACAAGTATGTTATACGTGTGACACATATATATTTTTATAAAAAAATTTATGAAATATAATTAAAATATTATTAATTGGTTGATTAATTAAAACATAATCAATTGATTAATTAATTATAATATATTTAACATATATAAAAATATAATTAATTAATTAAAATATAATTAATTAATTAACTAAACGTTAAGTGATTGATTAATCAATTAAAATATAATTAATTAATTAATTACAATTTAATTAATTAAAATATAATTAATTGATTAAAATTTTTATTAAATATAATTATTAAGTGTATTAAGTATACCTTCACTTTGATCCAATGGCTCCCGCATATACCTTCCCTTTGATCTAATGGCTTCCGCTTCCATCTCATCGTCACGCTCGTGACTTCGACTTCTTTACTTATTAGTCACTACTAAGGACAACCATTCGTTTCATCCAACAGCTCTGGTTCTTCACATTATTAATGTGGTCATAGTTGTGACTTGTTAGTCACATACGTGAATTCGATGCTCGGTTGTGAGGTAACAAGTCATAGCCGTGATTATTATTATTATTATTAATAGTAGATGAGAGTTGTCACATGTGTGACACTTAAGTCACACCTGTGACAGATATATATTTTTATAAAAATTTTTATGAAATATAATTAATTAATTAACTAAAATATTATTAATTTACTAATTAATTAAAATATAATTAATTGAATAATTAATTATAATATATTTAACATATATAAAAATATAATTAGTTAACTAAAATATAATTAATTAATTAACTAAATGATAAGTGATTGATTAATTAATTAAAATATAATTAATTAATTAGTTACAATATAATTAATTTAAATATAATTAATTGATTAAGATTTTATTAAATATAATTATTAAGCGTATTAAGAGACCCCTGTGACTTATTAGTTACAATCGTGACTCTTGCACGGTTGTGAATTGCCGCGTATGTTATTTTATTTTTAATTAAAAATGACAAAAGATATATGGGCTAATTAAATTATAATTAATAAAATAATTAATTATTATATACTAATATTAAGTTAATTAAATACTATATACTAAGGGGTCATGGACACATATATTTTTTATTTTTAATTAAATATATTTAAAATATAACGAATCAAGTTATTGAAATATTATTAACTAAAGGTGGTTTGATGTTTCCGACTGCTACATTTAATATCACAATAGAAAATAATTAGGATTGCCGACAGCACGAATTATACCAAAAATCTTACCTATTGAAAAGTAGATTTTTACTGACGTAGATCTTTATTTTGAAGAAAACAAATAAATTTATGTGTTTAAAGCTGTCTAGACAAGTGATTTCCAATTCCAACGTCATAATTAAAATACCATTATAACATCAACAATTTAAAATTATGTTTTGTTAACTTAATATTAGCAAACAGGTACATAAAAAGATAGGAAATATCTAAAACATTGATGGGCATGCTTAAAAATAGAAATAACCTCTTGATTCCGATTTTCATCCATCAAGTCAAGAAAGCTTAAAAGGTAAGATGAATGCTTGCTAAAGTTTGACATCCTTAAAATCTACTTGGGCATTTAATTACTTGTGTATTAACGTCATTTTTTCCCTTCCTAGAAGGTTTGCTGTAACCAATAACAAGAAAAGGGCGCAACATCGTTTTTCCTACATAATAATAATAACCAAGCCAAGTTGCTAAACGTTTAGAAGACGTTGGGAAAAAATTACTCAAACAAATAAAAAAGACAAACCAAAACAAATAAACCGTAAAAACCAGTATGCGCTGTTAGCCGTTAGTCTTCTTTGTCTGGGTCGTGTGTGTTTCTTTGAAGAGTCATGCCATTTCACTTGAACCATCAT
>JAOSBK010000205.1:6133528-6160136 GCA_027568895.1 Erythroxylum shatona | reverse complement strand
AGGGACTATTTTATAAATTTAAAAAATTATCCGAAACGGTACCCGGTACTGACCGATACTGATACAGTTTTGTTCCAGAACTCAATTCAGTACTAAGCCCGGTACGATATTCATAACTTTGTTGTCTGCTATGACATGGAAAAATGCATGTGACTTGACACATATTTCAAAAATGTGCATCTAAGATAGTAATTTTGGGCTCTAATACCACATATGTAGCGCCCCACTCCCGCAAGACATGTGCTCGACATCCTAAGTGATATCCGAGATCGTGCCTCGCAAAGGTGGCATGTTAGAGCACTTAATCAGTCAAAACTCAGTATAATTTTTTTTAAAACCACAAACATAGTATGCGGAAATCAATCGTCAAATAGGGCCTACTTTATTCTATAAACATTTTTCAAATCATCATAAATTCGTTAATCTCTAGGGCCCATTCCATAAACAAAACACTCATAATCATAATGTCAATACAACATGATTACATTCACATACATATTGTATAGTAATTTTAGAGTACATTCTTTAATACAAACTTTGTGGAAAATATAATTCAATACAAAAATAAAGAAATACAATGCAGACGCGAACTGATCCCGACCTCTATCTCTGACTTGCAATACAGGAGGTATACTCTCGTTTGCCTAACGGGGTATTTTTTGATCCAAAAAATATTTGTAAATTTTGGGTGAGTTTTGCGAACTCAATGAGTGACCATCATCGATGGCTCATCCAGTCACATAACACATAATTTACATTCACATCATTTCACATTCAATACAATTTAATCATTCATATTATGTATATGCAGTGCACATGAGATTCACTTTCTATTTGTTGTGACCGAGTGCCTAAACTGTCCCGTATCTATTGGATACCAAGCTCATTACTAATTATCCCTTATCCGCTTGGGGGACACATGACTCATTTTACATAGTGAGCCTTAGGTTCTTAATCACTTTTGAGCTCGAGGCTCTTTTTCACTCATTGAGCTTTAAGCTCTGATCGGTGGCTACTCTGGTCAAAACTGCCATTATATTTCATGCATTTATGTAATAAAATGCATCATAATATTCAGTTAATTGAAAGTGCTCAATAACACACAATCATATTCACTATCACATCTCGTTCACATTGTCATCAGACCTTAGTTCGATTTAACACTTAAGTCGAGAAAACACTTATTCCGTGCAATTCACATTTAGTGAGCACTTCAATATTTCATTCATACATTACATTCATCAGACCTCCAGTCCGGAAACTAACACAATCAATCACATTCATATAGTCATTCAGTAGTCAATCAATACAAAAATTAAAAACAGAACAAACAATGAAATGAAACCATCTATGTCTACTTACAGTACGCTCCAGATCAGCATTGGCTTCCATAATCTGAAAACGTTTGAATGCGGACGTTTATCCTGCAATCAAAATTATGCAATACACACATTAACACACACATTAATAACTTTGCACAATTATAAGCATTTATTTATGCACAAATGTATATACGGACTATGTACAATGCATGTTCTCGACAATCCTAGGTATATTAGCAAATTTCATATCTTATCCACATTCTCATTTTATAACTCAATTACTTGCCATTTCATTTTTAGCATTATTTGCTCTCATAAAAATCAAATTCTCATTCACTTTAACTTTAACTTGGTGCTCATTACTCATTTCCTTTAAATCACAACCACAATCATATGAACCCATTCATCTCCATTATACACATGTCCTTAGCACTTTAATACCAACAATTCATTCACTATTTTTATTCTAACATTATATGATCATAAAATATCCAAACTCTCATTCTTTCTTATAAATTCTCCAAAATTATAGACCTTTGGATCTATTTTCCATGACCAATTAGACAATGCAAATGAGGTAATTTGGAAACAATTTCTCCCAATAAAATGTTCCATATTTTCTTAAGTTTCTAATAACACTAAGATCTTTCAATTTGGTTCAATATTCCAAAAGTTATACTCCAAGTAATTTAGACCATTCCTTAACTATAACAGTACTCTGTACCCAACTTCAAGTCAGATTTTGGAACTATAGAGACAGAATTGGAATTTGATTTCTTCATAACAATTGTATCCTTATGCCTCTATTTTAATATAAATCAAGGATCATTCCATTTGGATGACTAAGTAACAAGTTATGCCTAAAATACTGAAGCATGTTTTGTGAAAATACTCCAGTTATCATTTTCCAAAACTCCTCATCAATTCCATCCCAAATTCATCAATCAATCTCTCCAGAATGATTTTATATGGTTATAAATTTTGGTTGAGATGAAGATCAATGAGTTAGAGCCCAATGGTTCAAGTATCATGTCATTTGGAGGTTAAGAGAGAAGTTATGACCAAAAGAGTGAAGGATGTTCACATCAGTCCACTTTAGCAAGCATTCAATCTCACGATCGTAAAACATGATCGTGAGATTCAAGTTGGATAAGAAAAGTCACGATCGTGCATGTGCACAATCATGTTTTTTTGAATTTCTCCAAAAAGTCACGATCGTGCTTCTGCACGATCGTGCAACCCCTCTTTTTCTTCTCCAAATTCAAGTGCTGTAAAGTCTCTTCTTCTCCGAAACAGACCTTCAGGTCACAAATTCATGGCAATTTTGACAAGAATAATGAAGGATTTAGGCAAAACAATCTTCTAAACAGTTGTTCCTTTATGTCTTAAGTTTCAAATGAAACCAATTTCCTGGAATTTGGTTTGATATTCTGAATATTATGCTAAAAACACTATCGACTATTCCAAACCACGATAGAATCCACAAACTCAAATTTGAACTAAATTTTGAAACTCTTTGAGATAGAATTTAGCTTTTATTTCTTCATTACAAATATATCCATACGTCTCTAGTTTAATCCAAACTTAAAACCATCCCATTTGGATATCTACAGGCCAAGATATGGCAAAAATACAGATGAATGTTTAGTAGAAACATTGCATCTGTACATTTTCTAACACTCTTCATCATCATTTTTATCTTAGTTAATCTCTTTTGCTTAGTCTATCACTTCTAGCTTATTTTCTCAATATTTCCTCTTCATTCGTACTTCCATTTTAGTTCAATTTCAATCACAAACAAATTATGGTCTATATTTGATCACTAACCCAAAAACAGAACATATACATCTACCCATTCATTATTAATTTTCTTCACATATATTTTACTCCTATATCACCATCTATCATCATATATGCTACTATTTAGACCACCCATGCAGAACAAAGCTTAACTTACATGTTTAGCTCCAAAGCTTCTTCAAATCTTCAAATAACCCTGGCCTCTAAGCATCATCCGATCATCACCTTTTAAAGGTGGAATTGGTTGGGTTTTTATCAATATAAAGAACATGACAAAGTGTTGAAGTGGTAAGGTGAAGGATGATACAAAGGCTTAACCTTGATGGGTGGGTTATGAGAGCATCATGTATGAGAGAAAAAGAGATGAAGAAGATGAGAGTATTTCGTGAAAATGAAAGACATGAAAAAATGAAGATGGTCTTTCCATAGATGTAAATAAATGTGGGTTAAAAAGCTTGGTAAGTGTCATGACACATGTCATGACACTTACCACATAAAATAAATACTAATGCCTTTCACTTATGCTACTACATGACTCTTAATAATCAGTCCATTCGTCTCCCAAATTTCTACTTTAATTGTCTCCAAATTCTCAATATCATTTTCTCAATAAATCCAAAGTCATCTATGAAATTTCTTCAATATCATTTAATTATTATTTCTATTTTCATTCATCAATTTATTTGCCAAGTGACATTTTTCCTAGGCTAGTATACTCAACATTTTTTGAAAATTTCTCCTAAAATTTACCAAAATTCTAATCCAATATTTATATTTCTCCACTTTGGTTTTCAATACAAATAATTCACAATTCTCATATAAGCACATTTATAATCAATTATACCCGGAATGTCAATGAATGCACATACAATCATTTTAATGTGTGCAAAAACTAAATTCACATGTGTGTATGCTAACATTACGCATGAGTATGAAAATACAGTTTTCTTAATTTCTCTTTGATCTCACATGTACCGTATTTTTAGGCTCTAACTCTTAATATGGAAACGGGATGTTACAATGACTACGATATATACTTAACATTAATATGTACTACTTAATAATATAGTAATAATAATTATATTTTAATCAATTAATTAATTATATTTTAATTAATGAATTAATTCTATTTTAATTCTATTCAATAAAAAAATTTAAATAAAGTCACACTTGTGACACTTCTCTAATAATAATAATAATAATAACGGAATATAATTAATTGATTTATTAATTATATTTTTAATAATCATTTAATTATATTATAATTAACTATATTTTAATGATATTTAATTTTAAAAATAAAAAAGAAAATATTTGTGTCACAGTCGTAAAGGAATTAATTAGATTTTAATTAATTAATTAATTATATTTTAATTGATTAATCAATTACTTATCGTTCATGAATAAGATGTATAATTAATATTAAGATATACTACTTAATAATAATTAATAATTAATAATGCATGGTTAATAATTAATAATTATTAATTATTAATTATTAACAACCAAATAATAATAATAATAAATTAATAATAACACAATTGTTACTAAACTAATAATTAAATAATAATATGAAAGGATTAATAATAACATGTCTATTTATTAATTAACAATAACCATTATAGAAACAAAATAACATGCACGGTTGTAAGTCACAACCATTAAGTCACAGGTGTGATTACTCAAGATGAGTATATAATACTAAATAATAATATAATAATAATTAATAAACAATTCACGATTGTGACTTATTAATCACAACCGTGAAGAGCTATATATATATACACACACACACAAACTTAATATTAGTATATAATAATTAATAATAATTAACAATTAATAATGCAAGGTCATGTCTAAGCTATATACTTAATATTAATATGTATTACTTAAAAATATAGTAATAGTAATTATATCTTATTTAATTAATTAATTATATTTTAATTCTAATTAATACAAAATTTTAAATAAAAAATGTATGTCACACCCGTGGCACTTCTCTAATAATAATAATAATAATAATAATCACGACGTAAAGAATCAGAGCAATTAGATGAAAATTAATTCATCAATTATATTTTAATTCTATTCATTAAAAAATTTAAATAAAAAATATGTGTCACAAGTGTGACTTTAAGTATCACACCCGTGACACTTCTCTGTTATTATTATTCTTAATCACTGCGTAAAGAATCGGAGAGTCGTTGGATGAAACGGACGGTTGTCCTTAGTAGATGGTAAGTAAGTGAAGTCCAAAATAGCGAGAAATAAAAAATAAGAAATCATGCTTATGAATAATAAGTCACAGGCGTGATGACGATCAGATTGAAGATAAGAGAGTCGTTAGATCAAATGGACGGTATGATGAAAATTTGTGGTCGTCTATCTCATTCGTTCTTAATATATATACTTAATAAATAAGTTAAGTCCAAAACAGCGAGAAATAAAAAATAAGAAGTCACGCCTACGAGCAATAAATCACAAGCATGATGACGATGAGATAGAAAGTAAGGGAACCGTTGGATCAAAGTAAAGATGCGTTGGAAATTTGTAGTTATTCATCTGGGGAACCGTTGGATCAAAGGAAAGATGCGTTGGAAATTTGTAGTTATTCATCTCATTCGTCCATGGTATATATATGCTTAATGAACTCAGGTTACTTGCTAACAGACTGAGCTACAAGAATTGTTACTTCACCGTATATATGGTTTTATTCTGACATGAGTAATCGGCACAGGGATTGACTACGCAACCTATCATCTATGCCCAACTGTAGCCTGTCACTTGCCACTTAAACAAATTTAATTGAATTATATTAGAAAGGATAAATGAGTAATTTACCTTTTGTAAGGATATAATTGTAATATTACAATGTTGTCTTCGTCTTCTTGCTCATCGTGTAGCATCAACTCTTTAAAGCTGTTTGGAAACCTTTGAATTGAATTCATTAACGAATTGGATTCAATTACATTAATGATATTGAATTGAATTCAATTTATACTATTTGAAACAAACTCAGTAATATTAGAAATGAATTCAATTACACTGAAATGAGAATAAATATAGTGAGGAATAAGAATAAATATTGTTATTATAATTATAATCGTTGGTTAAGAGAAATAAATGATTATTATTACCATTAACAGTAATTAATTTGTAAAAAAATTAAGAAATAAAAATTTATTATATTTTAATTAATTAATTAACCATATTTTAATTACTTCTATTGTAATTAATCAATTACAATACATTGATTAATCAAAATATTGTAATTAATTTTAATTAATTAATTAATTAATTATATTAATTAATTAATTAATTAATTATATTATAGTTATTTAATTATTAATAATATTTTAATTAATAGCGTTTGGAATCCAATCAAGTGAAGCACAAGAGAGTGAGAAGTGAAGTAGTCCAAAGAATAAAAGAGTAAAAGAGCAAGATGTTAACTTTAAATAGTACAGAGTGATTTTTGATAAGAAATACATGACAAAGAATTATACTTAATAAAAACCCATAATAAATGTATAAACTTTGATGAATGTCTGATTATAAACTAACAGTAAACAACAGTTTTTTATTTAAATGTGTCTTCTTCAAATTTCAATGTAATCGAATTCCTATGCTTGGAGGAGTCGGTTCAATTTATAAAGAAGGTGGATTTCAATTATATGCATGAATTAAATTCGTCCCATTTTTATATTTCCAACCAGCTGAATTCCAAACACCCCCTAAGAATAACAAGGCCAAAGGCTGATTAAGTATGTGTCCCTTAAGTCCTATTCTTGTCTTTATTGTTGCTTCGACCACTCCTTCCAATCAATTGTTTGCTTAAAACCCAGAATAAAAAGACCAATCATGAAGATAATGGTGGCCGTGAAGCGGGTCGTAGATTACGCCGTCAAGATCAGAGTGAAGCCCGACAAGGTAATCTCGTTTGTCTTGATCATTAAAATTCTTGATAACGCATTTTGAGATTTGATTTAATCTCCACATCCTCGGTCCGGTGTTTTGTGGTTGCTTTAGAGTGGGGTGGAGACCAAGAATGTTAAGATGTCGATGAACCCGTTCTGTGAGATTGCTTTGGAGGAGGCACTGAGAATTAAGGAGTCGGGAGTTGCATCCGAGGTTGTCGCGGTCAGTATGGGGCCCACTCAATGTGTTGATACTCTACGAACAGGTCTAGCAATGGGGGCTGACAGAGGGATTCATGTTGAGTCTATGGATGTTTTGTATCCACTTACTGTGGCTAAGCTTTTGAAAGCTCTTGTGGAGTTGGAGAAGCCTGGTCTCGTTATTATGGGCAAGCAGGTTGCTTCAATTCTTTTGTTTTTTTTTTGTTTTTAATCTGGGTAATTTGTGTATTTTTTTCTTTTCTGTACTTCTTTTTCATTATTTTCAAGTAGGCTTGCAGAGATTTTTGTTGTCAGCTCATAAATGTTTCTCCTTTTCTTTTATGTTGTGTAGGCTATTGATGATGATTGCAATCAAACGGGGCAGATGGTGGCTGGGTTGCTTGGTTGGCCTCAAGGGACATTTGCTTCGAAGGTTGGTTAAAATATGCACAACTACGTGATTTCATTAGAGTATATTCATGACCTTGTCGGTTCTTCGGCTTGGTTCTTCATACATTTAATAAGATTTTAAACCACTCGTTGCTGTACACATTTTGTTCCCTAGGTCAGGCTGTAAGTTTAAGGCTTCAGTGAACTTCATAGAAATGAAATGTATAGCATGTTCCCAGATTTTAGTTGCAATTGAGATTGGAATGCCAGTGTGATTGAAACAAACAGGAGCGAATGAAATGATCTAGGCCAGAATTCATGCCAATACTTGAAATTGAGGACTGTTGGTAATATGATAATTGCAGTAGACTCAAGCACAACCACAATATATTATGGATGTAATTGTGGTTGTGCTTGACAATCTAAAACCATAGTGGATGCTATGTTTTGATGTTGATTTACAAGCTAAGCTGTTAATTTTAAACTTTTTGGCTCCGCCAAAGTTTCTACAAGAGTTGTTCTTCGGTAAAAAGCTGAAGAAGTTCATAAGATTGAAATTCTTTTCAGGGATTTATATTTGCTTATTGTAAGTAACAAGTAGCTATAAAATATTGATGCAATGTTGTTCATGATCAGAGTAATAGTTATGTACAAGTTAATTGCATTCGTGCATTTCCTTAATTCATCGAGCACTTATGGGGATATTGAAAATGCTTTGGGGGTCCACAGGCTTCATCTTGCGTCATAAATAACCTGATGTCTGGGTATAAGAGATGTAACACAGTATTATAAATCAGTGTTAAGAGCTTTGTGTTTAATCTTGTTTAAACAATCTTGGAAAATTCCGCTTCCATCTTCATCGCTTTGTGTGTGAATTTGCATCAGGCAGCTTGTAGAATAAGCCTCCAATTTTTTTGGTTTTGCAAATGGGTGCTTTTCAATCAGACTTTAGATGTTGTTGCCATCCCTATGTGTGCAAGGCAAGTGAGCTGGGTTGGGATGGATCTCAAACTAAACCCATGACTTTAGCAGTTTAAAGATTTGTTTGCTGTACTTTTTGCTTACTTTTCTCTAACAGGAAGCCTCTTTGCTCCTTTTTGTTGTTGATTGTCTGCCACTTCAATGCTGAATCTTTCAGTATTACTTACTGCTCTCATCTAGTAGGTCTTGCTTGACAAAGAGAAACAGGTAGCAACAGTGGAAAGAGAGGTGGATGGTGGACTTGAGAGTTTGTGTTTAGACTTGCCAGCAATAATAACGTAATCTTTCTTGCCTAATTTTTATTTGCTTTATGTTCATTTTCTTTGTAATTGATAATTGGTGAGAATCTGTACGTTGCAGTTATATGTAGTAGCTGCTGAACATGTTAAGAAAGAGAGAAAGCATGTTTATCTGAGTTTTATGAAGTTAATAGATTGATCAGTATTTTACATTTGCTTCATGCTTGAAGACTGCAGTTATAGATTTCATAATTTTTGATCCACTCTTAAATTCATTGATTTGATATTACAGAAAGAAACATTTCAGAAATCTGCCATAGTTTCAAGATCTTAGTGGTACTAATGAATGGATGCTTATTCTATTTTGGTGCATAAAAATTCTAGCATACAAGTATCTACTTCAGAAAATGATAATGACAACCTAGGAAAATGCTAACGAAAACAACCGCTTGTAAGGGAAAAGAGATAAAAATGCTTAGATGATGTTTGGTCCGTCCAATGAGGGATATAATGTAATCATTGTAACATTGTTCCTTCAAATCCATTTACTTAGTTTTCCACAAAATTGGATTCAAAAGGAGCTTGAATTACGTAACTTGGAAATACATTCCTTTTAATACCGTTCACAAGGTATACTTTGGTCCTCATTACGATAAATTATTTCTTGTATTGCATCCATAATTTCATTGCCTTCGTTGCATTCTGTCAAGCATCAGTTTGAGTTTCAAAACTGATTGTAATGTTCTTTCATGAGAATGAGATGCACAAAGGTGGGAGCCTCCATTGGCCACTTCTTGTGAAGATCACCTGCATGATTCACTTTATCTCACTTGTTGCTCTTCCAGTTTGTCTTTTTCAATGATCTTGTTCTGGTGATGGCTTGAACGCTAATTGTTCCTCTTGTGCAGGACCGATTTGAGACTGAACCAACCGCGATATGCAACATTGCCCAATATCATGAAAGCTAAATCAAAAGTGATTAAAAAATATACTCCTGAGCAGTTGAATGTACAAGTAAAATCTGATCTGGAGATTGTTCAAGTCACAGAACCTCCCATGAGAAAAGCTGGCGTTGTTGTTTCTTCCGTGGATGAGCTGATTGACAAGCTTAAAAATGAAGCTCATGTTATCTAATTATTGAATTCATTTATGATGCTATTGATTGTTTAACACATTGAATAGTAAGCAGTGCTTATTAGAGGATTGTTAACAGTGCTTATTTAATGCTATTGAATAGTAAGCAGTGCTTATTATTAACTTTGAAGACATGATTGTATTTCTAATTGTATTCTTCACTTTTTGTAAAGAATCTCAAATCTTATTAGAGGATTGTTCCACTTTTTTTTTTTTTTTGGACATACATTAAATATCCTAGCTTTTGCCGAACTAATCCTAAGCTCTTAAGACCCCAACCCTAAGAGCTCTAGCAGAAGTAAATTAGGAAGCCTAAGATTCTTCAGGTTCTTACGTAGTTTGTACACTTCTGCGTACAAGAAATTGTCACATACTGATTGTTCAGTTGATGACTAATTACGGGTGCAAGGGTTGTTCCACTTTTGATTTCTTGTTATGATTTTTAGTTTTTAGTTTTTACTTTTAATTTGGGTTTTTCAAACAAAAATATAAAATTATTTAATTATTCATGTTAATGTAGTTATATTTTCTGTTATTGATAATAATTAAATATTATTAAAACTTAAAGATTAATTATTTTATTCTTTATTATTTACTATATTTTATTAAAATAAATGATTTAATAAATAAAGTTATTTATAAATTAAATTTATTTATTGGTATATAATTTAATTACTAAAATTTTAATTTGAAATTTGTTTATTTTAAGATATTTTAAACTTACAGTATATTTATTATGTAATTATAAATTAAAATTTTATTTTAAAAATAAAATTTAAAATAATTATAAAATAAATAATTGAATTATATTAATCATAATTATTAGTAATTAATAATAAACTACAAATATTTATTTAGTTGATGATAAAAAATAAAAACCAAAATTTTTGGTTTTTCATAATTTATGAAACATTCAATAAATCAAAACTAAAAACAAGAAACTTAAACAAATAATTTTTTTACTAAATTTAAAAAATAAAAAACAAAAAAATAGTCAGGCTCAACTTTTCATGAAATCTTAAATCATCTCAATTAGGTTCAAAAGAGAAACTTATGCCCAATTTAAGAAGTATTATCTAAATTTGATATTAAATTAACTAGACTTGATTTAATTTTGTTTATAATTAATAATAATTTGGCTTAATCTAACATATCAATCCACTATAATTTAAAATTTTAATTATATATATATATATATTCAAGAAGTTACAAAAAGCTTAAGAAATTTTATAAAACTTTTACATTTTAATTCTTTTAAAAAAAGTAGGGATTTAATGTACGCAACCTTCTCTTTGTCTTTTTACGAAAAGACTATTTCTATGATTTGAACTTGTTATTTTATGATCACAAAAGAGAATCACCCTTAAGACATGTCCTTTATAGGGTTGTTTATTTAACGATCATACTAAGATATGATCGAGTCTTCAATTTTGTTATTCATATTTTTTCAAAAATCTGAAAACGCAAAAGTTTGGAGCTCTTTTAAATTTTTTTTGTAAAATCTTGAATCATCTTAATAAAAGTTCCAATTAGAAAAGTATAACCAATTTAAGAAACATTATCCAATTTAAGAAGCATTGTTTAAATTTGATTTTAGATTAACTAAACCATAGTTAAGCTCAATCGGTAGCTTCTGGCTAGTCAGTTTAACATTTCCTCATGTGCTCTGCTTCTCCTGAAGGATTAGAGGAATCATATAAAAATGTAGTAATGCCAACAATATAACTGGGGAGGAAGGGATGTTGGCTATAAAGCTTCGCAGGATTTATCAGTTTATAACTTTGAAACTGATAAATCCTCGATTTCACAGATTAGACAATGCAATGACAGGATGATGTATATGATGAATTTGGCGATCTTAAGAAAAAGTTCCTTGCCAGAATTCAAGGACATTACCATGAGAATAGAAAAGAAAATGCATCATCTTCAAGCACAAGAATGTGCAAATACAAAACATGCATTGTATGTTCCTCCTAACACAAAACATGAATTGTATGTTCAGTATTTTCCCAAATTGCTCAAAACGAATTACTCAAAACGAATTACTGATTCATCAGAGTACTTTACCTTAACAGCAGAACCCCGAACCAGAGGCAATCTTGGAAGGTCACAACATTATAACGATGTCAAGAACCAAGAAGATGAATGTTCACTTTAATAAAACTAGAAGAGAAAGAACTTCAAATAAACTACCAATCACATACAATGTAAGGTTACTTCATCAACGGACATTATAAGCAGTTTTTCCATTTTCATCCATCTGATATTGAACTGTGATCAAGCACAAGGAAAAGTGTTTTGAAGACATTGCTCCAGAAGAAAGGAACAAGGCAAAAGGCCCTAAACTGGGTCGTCAAGTTGTCGAAGACATATGGGCTTTTTGTTTTGTTTTTTTTCCTGCGGAGCCTACTGGTTTAGAAAAGTAAAGACTGCGTTTTGATTTTCCGTAAGAAACATTGCGCTCTCTTTTTGTTCTTCTTCTCTACGTAGAAACACTTTGATGGCTCCAATTCACCCTCTGTGTCTTTTCTTCTCACTCTCACTTCTTCTCTTTGCCACCACTTCACAATTGCACTCGTCTCATCATGTACGTACAAAGTCTTTTTCTTTATCGTCTTCCATCTTTTAACTTCCATTTATTGGGGGTTGACTTATTGTTTGGACGCGAGAATCTTTGTCTGTTCGCTGATAGATGAAAATTCTGATCGTAGATGAGATAAATATAATAATTCCAGAATCTGATGAAAAGGGTTTCATTTTGTTTACTTCCAGGAGTTCTGTGATGTTGGGATGGGATATGGCGAAACTGGATGTGGAGCTTCTTCATCATCGTCGAAGCTCCTGATCAAGGGAGGGACAGTTGTGAACGCTCATCATCAGGAAGTTGCTGATGTTTACGTGGAGGATGGAACCATAGTCGCTGTCAAGCCTAATCTCAAGGTCTGTTCTTTCCTCTTATTTTGTTTTCTGAAGCTATTTTTGATAGTCAATAGCTTGATTGAGCTATATTTAAGTTATTGCTTCATCTTCTTCAATCAAAGTAATTGACTTGATTTGGACTGGACTACTTGAGACCAGAACAAAGACAAATATACAATTCTGTTTACTCTTTTTGGTTGTGAATAATTATTTACTTATTTATATCCAGTTCTATGCTCAATTATGTAAATTTTTGTAAGTGTTGATTATTTCTCAATGCTGTAAAAGTTTCCAATAGCTTTCTCCAGTCTGACATCTTCGTTACTGTGGAAAGAGCAATCTTTTGTTGAGTGGTGATGCGTCAACTTTCAAAGCATCCAAGTTATGTCTGGCTTCCTTAAGATTTTGATCACTTTCTCTTTTTCCTAAATTTTTATTTGAGCAAGCAAGCATATTGTTTTAGCTGTGGATGTTTTGTGATGGTGCCACAAGCTTCATAAATGCGAAGTAAATAGATTAATCTGGTATCAAAAATTGCTTTACAAGCTTCTCTACACTAGATCTGACTGGTCACTAGTAGTGAACTTCCTTTTAAAGGCTAGGGTACCGTTAGGTCCTTTAGTCATTGGCGCATTTAGGCACTCTGGTTTTTCCTATGCTTCTCATTGATTTTTCTATGTAATGGAAAGTTGCTAAGCAAAAGCTTACGATGTAGGTAAATAATTGGATAACTTTTACATGGCCAATGCCACTAATCATTCTGGATAAGCATGTCGACATGTTTTTAATATACTCTGTTCTTTGATTTTGAGGTGAACTTATCAAGACCGGGACATGATTTAACCTTTTTTCTTGCCTATAAAGTTAATCTAAAAAGTTTTAACTTCCTTTAACACCATGGTGCTTGGCTTCTTGCAACTGTTTTCGCTACCTGCTTATATGCTACTAATATCCCGATGCTAGTCTGAATTCTCTGGAAACTAATAAACCATGTTGCCATTTTCTGATGCTATATTCTTTGGTTCTTTTCTGTTTTTTTCAACACAATCATCTCTTATTTGCCTAATTATTTGTTTTGTTTTCTTTATTTTGTTACCATTAATTTGCAAATTACTTATTGGAATGCTATTGGCAGGTTGGTGATGATGTGAGTATAATTGATGCTGCTGGAAAATTTGTGGTGCCAGGTAAGTTGTCACTTATGATACAGTATAAGCTAATGTATGCTATTCTTTTCGAATGAGGGCCCTCCTTGAGGCTTCAAGGTTACGATAATCTCCTTTGGTTTCTCCCTTCTTTTTTTTCCCCCCTTTAAGTTACTATATATCTGGATAAGAAAAGCTATTATGCCTTGCCTCATGCTTTTCTCTTGCTCACTTGTATAAGATAGTTGTAGAAATTACTGAGGCATATGGTTTCTTATTAAGGCACTAGGCATTGAAACTGATGTGAATATGAAAAAATAGGGATTACTGTGCCTAATTTGGCTTCTAGTGCTTTATAATGATGTTTCAGAAAACTTTAGAGAGTTTTGTTTTTGCTATGCTACATCATGAAGATGGAATATAACTAGTTGATTCTAACTCAAGTGGGACATCTGATGCTTGTCATGAATCCCTGCTTCATTTGTCCTTGTCTAATCAAGCACATTGGGTTGATGATTGTTCATCTACTGTTATTCTATGCAGTACATACTAAAGTAACCATAACGCTATTCACCACTTGCCTTTTGGTAAAAATAACAGGAGGAATTGATCCACACACACACCTAGCCATGGAGTTCATGGGCACTGAGACCATTGATGACTTTTTCAGTGGTCAGGCTGCAGCATTAGCAGGAGGGACCACAATGCACATTGACTTTGTTATACCAGTAGATGGTAGTTTAGTGGCTGGCTTTGAAGCGTATGTCAAGAAGGCAAAAAATTCTTGCATGGATTATGGCTTCCATATGGCAATTACTAAGTGGGACGAAGCTGTTTCAAGGGAAATGGAAGTTATGGTGAAGGAGAAAGGTTAGAATTTTCAATTTTCAAGATGCATAGCCTTTAACTGCTTAGATCTTGATCACTTTGATTTGGTCCTGTCAGAAACTAACAGACAAATTGCCTTGTGGCTAATTGCGATTTTCTTGACATTTGACCTTTTAGGTATCAATTCATTCAAGTTTTTTCTAGCGTACAAGGGATCTCTAATGATCAGTGATGAGCTCCTATTAGAAGGACTAAAGCAGTGCAAGTCTCTTGGTGCCATAGCTATGGTCCATGCAGAAAATGGAGATGCTGTATTTGAAGGACAGAAAAGAATCATAGAACTTGGTATCACTGGTCCAGAGGGACATGCCCTTTCAAGGCCCCCAGCGGTAATCCTTGCAAATTGGGATATTTCTTCTATTTGCAAAACCTGCTGACTCTATGGATTAATCAGTTTATCCGCGATAGTTCTAAGATAGTGCTATTCCTGGAAATTCTTTGAATTTTTGACCATGACAGAAGTGCTAAACTACTGATCTTATCTGCTTCTGCTTTCCAGTACTTTGTGATTAATGATATGCGTTACATTTGCATCAACACATTTTATCACTAAAGCAGTTTTCATGCATTGGGTGTGGTGTGCAAGGCATTTTTTGTTAGTCTGTCATTTATCCCATTACTGAAAAGATATTATCGTTGGAAACATTTGATTCGTTAGGATTGTCTGACTAGATAAAATAAGTCCCTACTTCACCAAGCTTTAAGTGAATATTGATGTGTTGAAAACGTTTTCCATGACATGGGAAAATGAAAACTGTTCACCCCACAGAAGGTTATGAATAACCATTTCAGCTAGGACTTTCCTATAAGAAAATAGTTGTAATAGATGCCGTCGATGCCTTAAGGCCAAATATTCACTTCAGAATAAGCAGAACTTGATAAAATTTAGGAGCACAAAGTTGTGCAACTTTTCTTAATAAGTCCATTTAAACTTTTTATGCATATGTAGAAAATTCAGTATTCGTAGGTTATGTCTCGAACATGGCATTGAATATTATGCCATATACGTGATTTATACACAGCAAGTTAGAATCTTTTTCCATTTGGGCTTTCATTTTGTTTCTGAACCTTTGAGTACCTTAATTTCTTCTGTTGCTTCAAAGTTATTCTCTCTTCTTCTGCCTTTCTTTCTTTCTTGATTTGATTCTAATTCCCTCTTCTAATCCGTTACATTTCTCATCACTATGAAACTTGCATTTGATTTCCTGTTGGTAAATGGTCAGTCATGTATCTCTTTAATGATTGTTACAAGTGTTTAAAGCTTCATGATGTTTACTTTAGTTCTGATGTTCATACAGCTGGAGGCAGAGGCAACTGGTCGAGCAATTCGCCTAGCTGGTTTTGTGAACACACCGCTGTATGTCGTACATGTTATGAGCATTGATGCAATGGAAGAAATTGCTAAAGCTCGAAAATCAGGTCAAATTTCACAGGAAATTTGAATGTCTTTGCATTTGTCTTACATAATAACAGTATCAAGTAATATTAGTGAATCAAGGTAGGCATGCCGCATTTCGTGAGCGGGTGACTGGTAAATCTAAATTCTGAAAGCAATAGCAGGGTCAATGCATTTCTACATAAGAGATTGGGTGGCCATCTTATCTCGAACCGTAATCATTCGATCGTGTTTTTGAAACCTTATAATGTGGGTTTCACTTTGATTTGATTTTGACCTTTGAATCCTTGAAGATTAATTTGCTTTCTTCAAACTGCAGGACAGAAGGTTATTGGAGAGGCTGTGGTTTCTGGCTTAGTCCTGAATGATTCTAAGCTTTGGGATCCTGATTTCGTCACTGCTTCAAAGTAATGGTGCTACCTCACTTATTTTTCTTCTTATTTCCTTGAGATGGCCATCATTGTAATCTGGCATAGTTATTGTTGGTGTTTCGTCTATACGAGGACGTGACTTTCTTGTATTATTTCATCATGCTTGATAATCTCGTGTCTCAGGTATGTTATGAGCCCCCCTATTAGGGCATCAGGACATGACAAGGCTCTACAAGCTGCACTTTCCACTGGGGTTCTGCAGGTTCATCTCATCATTCAAACAATCTATCACTTACAAACTTTAACCTACTCTGATCTAAAAAAGGCCAATTTGTGTGGAAAGATAACCGAGTGTTCTAACAACATTACAACATGAGTTTCATAGATTTCTTTTTAATAGAAAGGGTTCATTATATTCACAGTTGTAGTTTTTGGCTCCTTGATTACCCAAAACATTTTCTCAAATGCCCTTATCAATATTAGCATGCTCATTTGGCTTTGCAGCTTGTAGGAACTGATCATTGTGCCTTCAACTCCACCCAAAAAGCATTGGGGATTGATGATTTCCGTAAAATACCAAATGGTGTCAATGGTAATAGAAATATGGCCATCTTAATGCTGAAGTCTCTGTGTGCTTTCCTTATACTAATTGCAGACATCTAATTTTCTACTACACTGTGCTGAATGGGGATGTAGGTATCGAGGAGAGGATGCATTTGGTATGGGATACATTGGTGGTAAGACTGCATTGTATCCTTGTTTTAATCAACCCCAGGAACTACAAACTGTTCTTTAATATGCCTGTCATCTCAAAGTTTGGAAATCTTTCAGGAATCTGGGCAATTTTCTATCACTGATTTTGTGCGCGTGACGAGCACCGAATGGTATGATTTGAGTGCTGGTTTTCTCATTGTGTTTCGAGTAACTTCCCATAAAGATTATATTGAGTTCATAAGTAGAATGCTTAGTTTATGCATTTTGAGTTCGATCAGACTTTAGCTGCCTCTGAAGTCTGTAAAACAATTCTGATTCTGAGAATTTGTCAGTGCGAAGATCTTCAACATATATCCAAGAAAAGGAGCAATTCTGGCTGGATCAGATGCAGATATTGTAATCCTCAATCCCAACGCCAGCGTTACTATAAGTGCAAACTATCATCACTCTAGAACAGATACAAATGTTTATGAAGCTAGGAGAGGAAAGGTAATGTTTTATCTCACAAAGTTACTAAAAATTTAAGAAGGTAATATTTCATCAAAAAATGAGAAGTTACAAGGCATTACACGAAAATTCACACTTGTTTCACAATTAAGCATGGATGAAAGAATTCAATGTCATGTAAGGGATTCTACTGATACATGTAAATATAGGATACAGATATATATGCAAATTGGAAAAGTAGATTTGGCCATTCAGTGCTCAGTTTCTTCCTTGCCTGTGTAGGGAAAGGTTGAAGTGACAATTGCAGGAGGAAGAGTTGTGTGGGAAAATGACCAACTGAAAGTTATTCCTGGATCTGGCAAGTTTATAGAAATGCCTCCTTTCAGTTATCTTTTCAGTGGAATTGACAAGGCAGATGCTTCTTATCTGTCCTCCCTGAAAGCTCCAGTTAAGCGTTTCAAATCCACAGCTTAAGTTTCGGACTGACTTTCAACACTTGGTCATGCCTTTTAGCGGTTAACGCATCGACTTACAGGCTACTCCGGACTTTATCGTTGTAAATTATTCTTACGGTACTTAACAAAATAAATTGAAGATGTTACATACCACAAATCACATGATGGGATCGGCTGAGAGCTGCAACAAAAGACCTAAAGGGATCGAGAAAACAGCCAGAAGGGAAGCAGTTGTAATTAGGAAGAATGGCAATTCATAATAGCAGTTATGTTTAGCTTTATTTTAAGTTAAATGCCATGCCCAATGCAATGATACGTGCAAACCTTGAGGAACAAGTTAACAAGCCTAGCTTCACCTTTGAACGTAATTAGAGCTTAACCTTATATTTGCAATTCTTCGGGCTAAGTCAGTATGACAAAAATTATTTTTCAACTACAGCCAGGAAGGAAGAAAGGGATGATTAAATAGCCACTGATGCTTGCGTCCATTTAAAAAACACAGAAAATAATGAACAGAGTATCACACTAAAAATTAATCATTATTAGTGGTTCCTCCAAACTAGGGTAATTTCAATGTGTCATGTATCGTATCCGGATGGAGTCTCAACATTCAATGCATCGCATCCTAAACGAACTGTATTGCAGCCATTTGAGTTGGCTAACATTTGGTTAAACCTTCTGTCCAGAACTCACAAAAGAAGAGGAGACGGGAACAACGCAAAACAAGATGTTGAGCAACCACTTCACCCTCAAATATCTGCTGCAAGAAAGTTCCCAGGGAGTGATACCTGCAGGAAGATAAACACTCATTCCTGCATTCCACGGAAAGAGAATGGTGTACACACACACACACACCCGGAGAGAGAGGGAGAGCAAGAGTTTCTTAAGTACCTTTTCACCCAGTTTGAACGGTGGAAGACCTTTGTAGGGACATGTACCGCAGCGAAAAGCATCCCCCAGCCCACACTGAACAGTACCAAACAACCAACTCAGAGAAAAGCAAAACCATCAAACAGAACATTTGAGAAAAAGAAGGAAAGCAGCGCAATCAAGTTCTACTTTGCATCAAACATTAAAGCTAATTTAAATGTTGCTGGAAAGTGAAACCCTATAGCATGAAACCTCAACTGTTGCACTAAGTTCAACACCTGAGGGTCCGTACCATCCCCAACGAGAAAAAGAAGAGATTATACGGCTTATCAATTTAAGCTATGTGCAGAACATTCCTAGGACAGCATGTCATCCACTGTTAAAACATACATTGCCACAAGCTGACTGAGGGTTGTTCAACTGCTCTGTAGTCGGTCCCAACTTTACTTTCTCCTCTTCCTCAGCTCTACCACAGGTGCAGTTCTTGCAAGCCTTTCTTGTGCTTCCAACTTCACAATCACCTAGTCCCCAAACAGATTGCACAATTTGACCACAAAGAGTACTAAAAGAAATCAAGAACAAAAATACAAGTTCAGTGAATTCCATCCTACCAACTGGCAGTTGGGGTTTCTTCAAATCCTCATCAGTCAATAGACTATCTTCATCAATTAAATCTGAATCATCATCAACCTGAACCTTGACCGAGTCTTTTGCACTCTTCTTGATAGCAAAGGATGACCCAATCTTCCAGGATGGTTTCCTTGCCTTGACCTAAGATGCAAAAGTAATACAAATCTAACCGTGTAAGTTCCTCTATGATATGTAGGCTAAAAATATTTATTTAAAAAAAGGGACAAAACAAGCCAACAAATTTGGGATTAAAGATTTGGCATTTTCTGAAGCTAGAAGATTATTTATAAATCTGTCAATGAAGAGAAACAGCAGCAGAATATGTAAATTTTGTGATGGCAAAGTGTAATTCATCTAATTGGAACCATTGAAAGGATGGCTAACTCTTAGGAAAAGAAAAATAGCATGGACGAAGGGCCAAGATGTAATATTCCCTTCAATTGTCAATAGAATGCACATCTTATTAGTACCTAAAATTAAAACGAACCCCTGATCTAAGCTACCCATTAAAATAAACTGAATTCTAAACTCAAATCTAGAGTCAGTGTGTTTAATTAAGCAGTCACAGTCCTTTCAAAGTCAAAATGGAATATCCTTCTTGCGAACATATTTTAAATATCAACCCTTAATTGATTATAGCTCTAGCATCTCCTAATACCTCAGAAATCAATGATAAAATTTAGGTCATGGAACTAAAAAATATGCTTAAACCATAACCTTACCCCAAAAGAAAGACCATCAGACTGCCCGGATATGGATTGAATGCCTTGAGCTTCTAGGAAACCTGCCAACAAAACTTTGCGCTCAACAGTAGAAATTGCCTACAAAAACGCCAAAAGCATGTTTCAAATCTTACTGTTCAAAATAGTCATGTAGAGCAAGAAGTGATGTTTTCTAAAATCGTAGGAATGGAAAATCTTATTGCCCATATATGTAATAGGTGTCTGCGCTATATTTATATTACACAGGAATAAATACAAATCTGGCTAGAAACTGTAACTTCAGCAAGTCAGAAGCGAAAGATAAGATTAACCTTCTGGATGTCCCCTATGACAAATTGATTAGTCTTGTAAATCAAGATAGTTCCACCAGGCTTCAACACTCGAGAGATTTCTCCATAAAATAAGTCGTTAGGAAATTCCAACGAACGAGAAATGACAATCACAATATCCACCGTTGAAGATTGCCCTGGTAGCTTACCTGCCAATAAGCACAAACAATATGCTCAAAAGTAGGCTACTAATGCACATGTTTATGTGTGAACCAAGTAAAAGGAAAAGCTGCAACATGAAGGACATCCAACAATTGATAAGGAAAATCAAGAATCTTGAGAACGTGAATGAATTAAAGAATCTTATTCCCTTTTTCATGCACGATGTTTTCACTTTCTGCTCAACAATTTTTCAACATTTTCCAACTCTAATTATCACTTTCAAGTGGGACGCTGACTAATGCACAATTTGAGTTGCAAATTTCTTAGCACTTAAAAGATTATGCGCTTTTAAAATAAATCCAAAAGATTATTAGCCAGATCACAGAAAGTACTTAGGGAAGATGCTTGAGTAATAATTTCAGGATCACACTGCTCCGCTTCATTTCCAAGCTCTCTAATAGCACTCACAACAGTACTGACAGAAAGAACAGTCTCATCGGTGATTGCCAACGCAGAAGCCGGCATCTTTGCACTATCCTACAATATGGCCAAAAGAAACATTTTTAGCGGTTTACAAATGAAACGCCGCCATAAAATTAACACTAGAGAAACAAACAAACCCGCAGACGTAAAAGGGATCCTAAAAATTACGGATCTAAAATACTAAAAAGCTGGAAATTTTAAGACAAAAATAGCAAATAAAAAAGAGAAATTCGTACACGATTTCAATGCAGTTAGTTAGGTAGGCACCGTGCAAATTATAAATTGAAGAGGATGAAATATAACGTTAAAACCAAGTCCACAATCTATTCCGAGATCCATCACACCCATTTAAAAGAAAACAATTTCACAGTTAAAAAACACAAAAAGATCAGAAGCCGAACACTAATATCGTAACCAAAGATGAAGAGAACAAAAATCTGAGGTATTGTGAGTTGCACCGGAGAGGCCATGATTGAATCAATAAGCAATAGAAACAATCCGCCCACTGAAACCACATCAAATCGACTTCTTAAACTAAGTTGAAACGAAACCCTAGCTCTGCTTCAGTCTTGAACAATGCGTCTCACGAAATTCGGTAATTAATCAGAAACTGAGAATCGTAATACAAAAGAAAGTTGAGAAGTACCTTGAGAAAAGGATGCAAGTTTATCATTTTTGTAGGAAAACAAACAGGGAATTACAGATCAATACCTGTGACGCTGTTGGAAATTACGGAGACGAAAGGCAGAACGAGGGGTTTATAGGTCGGAATTGGAAACTTCAAGACAGGAGGTGCACAGGGTCGGTGCTGGTGATCGATCAACGTGTCGAGTTTGGGTGTCTCTTCTTTGCTTTTTGGGGTTTTAGACCCTAGTCACATCAGACGTCATGACCATGACCCCAAAAATATTTAATATTAATAATTTTAAAATATGCATTTTTTAATTTTTAAAATAAACAACTCGGTTTTATATTATTCAAGCCTTCCGATTTTTTAATTTTATTAAAATGTATGTATTTTAATTTTTAATTTATAAAATTTATCTATGAAATTTTTATCTGACCCGCTTCGTTACGAAATTTCAACTGAGTGTGATAATGATAATCTATAAAATTTTGAGGCCAGATCCTCTGGCCCCCCTATCCTGTCTTTACCTTGTTCCTCTCCATCTGAGCCATCCATTCATGTGGAACTCACCAGAATGGATGGTTCAGATGGAGAGAGACAGGGTAGGGACAGGATAGGGGGACAGAGGATCCCCCAAAATTGAGGATGAGCCTGTCCAGGTATCTAGGCTGCCCTTACCTAGGGTTAGCCCTACAAAATGAGAAGATTTATGCGCATAGTACGTTCACTTAGTTATTAAATATTTACTTGGCAATTTTTATTAGTTTTTGAATATTTAAAGAATTAATATTTGACATCCTATAAAATATGAAATGTATTCTAATTTTTCTTAGATGTTAACTAATATAATTATAGTCATAAATGAAATTATTAAATATTAATGATTCAAGTTTATAAATTTTGGTAAGAAATAACAAATTTATAATACCTTACAAGTTACGCCATTGAAAAAAGTAAACTTAAGGCAGAAGCAGACAAATAGCAAAGGACAGGAACGGAAGCAAAGAGTGACGGTGAAATGCGACTCGTTCTTCACGTTGGCCATGGTTAGGCTTTTTTCCAAAACAAAAAACAAACAAAGGACTAATTCGTATTGCATTTCTCATTCTCAAATGTGAAAATGACGATCTTAAGTGGGAAAGTTTTACACTTTGTTTTACACTCAGAATGAACAAGTCTTCATCT
The DNA here is from genome assembly GCA_027568895.1 of Erythroxylum shatona. Lineage (NCBI taxonomy): Eukaryota > Viridiplantae > Streptophyta > Magnoliopsida > Malpighiales > Erythroxylaceae > Erythroxylum > Erythroxylum shatona. The sequence goes on along the minus strand of JAOSBK010000205.1, from coordinate 6,136,868 downwards.
TATGTGGGTAAGCTGCGCAAAGTTGTAGCTTATCAAATATGTCTTCAACTCACTTCCTGAATTGGTTACTGAAGTTGAGGGATACAGTCCAACCTGATGTTTCTTGCAAAATTGGGAATGGGAATCTGATCTCTTTATGGTTTGTCAAGGCCAAGTTCTTTGAACACTTCACTGATCCTACCACTTCACACAAAGATTAGTTCACTGATCAATGGTAATTCTTGGCATTTTCTTGATACCTTGACACATTTACAACCCATCCACCCTCCTAATCCAGCTATTCCAAATACTTTATAATGGAAAGAACAAACTGTACACAAGTTATCCAACACATTCATCAAGGATCTGCTAAGAAGGAGATGCTTTATGGTTGATTAGTATTAGATGGTATGGAGTAAGGTCTTAACACCCAGAATTTCTTTCCTTTTGTGGCTTACTATCAAAAACAAACTCAACACCATTGACAGAATTCCATACCTGCAAGTTGATAGAATATGTCCTTTGTGTTTAGTACATGAGGAATCAAAACATCACTTATTTTTCAAGTGCGCTTTTACCAGTAGCATATAGGAAATTGCTGCAATGAAATGCCTCTGGCCTACTTTGAGAACTCTCACAAATACCATACAATTGTTTTCAACCCAGACTGCTCTTAAAAAACCTGCCAACCTGATATTCACACTTGCTTTGGGACTTTGTGTGTACACCGCCTGGAAAGAAGGACTCCCGAAGATTTGCAAACAAGACCTCCTCATTGGAGTCTCTCACAATAGTTATCATTAATGGGATTAGGGAGTTAGTACTCCTGGAAAACTGCTCTTCTTATCTGCTAACTTGTTTAAACATTTAACTTGACTCTTTTCTTCACTTGTACTGTTTCTTGGAAAGTATGAATTCGATAATGTTTATGAGCGCCTCGTGCTCATATCTAAATGGTTATTATTGACACTATCAATGTTCATTTATCATTCTATATTCTCAACTTGTAGTCGTGATTGAGAAAGCAGGATACAGTGGAGTATATAGAAACATTTATATCATAGTACGGGTGAAGTTACAGCAAGGAAGTCCTCAAACCAATCATCAACATATGCTTGAACATGTCTTGTCTGTTACATTTACAAGGCAGTGTTCGATACACTTTTATGTAGAAGTAGCATATTCTGATGAACAGTTAGCTTGAATTCTCACTTCTCAGAAATCACCATGAGGGTCTAATGCAGCAATTAATGTAGGTCAAGAACCTCCTTTTGGGCTGCAAGATGGCAATAAAGCGTATATAAGCATGCTATTTCATTTCTACTCTCTTTCCTTCTCCATTCTATACTCAATCCTTGTAGTAATCCACATGCGCTGACCAAGGGAATGTGGACAACTACAATGATTGAGTATGAATATGATTGTTGCTCTATCAGAATGGATTTTGATGGAGGACAGTGCTTTTAAACATTTTCTTTGTCAAGTTAGCCGGCAAACTGGCAAGCTAGGTAGCTAAGTAGGGAGAAGAAATTAGGAGACTCACCGTAACGGAGTCATCTTGATGAAGATGATGATGATAACGATGATGAACGTGGCGGTGCTGAGTAGGAGGATCCATCAGCTCTTTTTCGTTGCCAAGGCTGGCATTTCTAGCATCAGACTTGTGCTTCTTCCTTTTGGCACGAGCTTGTGAGAACACCATGGAGTAATTAGTATCACTGGCCTTGGAGTCCCACCCTCCAAACTGAGGAACTGGCGTCCACCCATTATTCTGCAGTAAACAAATCCTAATGAGCTAACCGAACAATATAACAGAAGCTTAATTATACATGTTTTAGGCATCATCTGGTCAAATGAGAAGATAACTTGGAAGTTAATCCAAGTTTATTCAACCTTGTTTTGGCTAATATCCCCCTTGGTCATCAACGCATATTAACCAAAACAAGCTCAAAGACTCCCCATATAAACTTGTTCTTTGACAGACGTGTAATAAAAGCTTTCCAAAGTTACGGATTCTTTTGCTTCGAGAAGGGAATAATTTGTTTCCTTGGAGCACAGAAACAACACTTACCACCTTCGGGTCCCGGCGTTCCATGGCCGCAACCAAAGGGGACGGTGAGAATGGTTGTTTATATAGTCTCACAAGTACACAAAATGTGCTATTTAAAGTAACTACATATTTAGAATTGATTTTTTTCTATTCCCAGATGATTCTTTCATTGAATATAACAACTTGGTTTCTAGCCATAAGCAATTAGCTATAATTGTTATATGTTGGTGCTTCCATGACAGGTTTTGTTAAGCCATAAGCATGATTTGGGGTTAATGGATACTTAAAATAGAGGTGGTGGTCTTTAAAAGATGAGGAAATAGCAATCTTCCAAGTTTAGAAGAAAGTAGAGGCAACGTTAACCAATGAATCGATTCAATGGTAGATTATCAGAGACTGTCCGTTTGCAATGTGAAAAATGAATAATTGAACGAGATATTCTGTTATCATTATAGCATTTAGGCTAAGTGTAGAGCCCAGAAAGGCAACAATTTCAGTAGATTATTTTACGATTTTTGCTGAATTGAAATCAATTGAATATACTTGTAAAGGAATAGATCTCTCCCAATAAAGCACACAACTCGTTGGTATTATGCCGATTTCACATGTTGATATTGTAGACAATGGGATAACTAAGGTGTTTGCGCCACGACGTTCCCATCATTTGCCCCAGCCTAATTACAACTGACAGGATTCTTTGTCTCATTTTATGATGTCTTATTCTATCCTATAAATTTTAGCAATTTATTTATGCAGGTTTCGTATTTATTTATGCAGGACCCACACGGGACTCATATAAATAACTGGCTGAGATTTATGGAACATAATAAGACATCATAAAATTAGACAGAAAATCCAGACTCCAATTACAAGTATCATGTTTGAGCCTTCACGTCCAATTAATGGGCACATGGATAGAAGCTCGCTACGTGGCTGTTTGATATTTCATTCTGTTTTGATATTTCATGCATTTTGGTTTTCTGATATTATGTTTGATTTTATTTGATCTTGTTATGGTCATAGGCAGAGATGGCATAAGGCAGGGGTAGGCGAGGCACTTGCTCAGAGCACACTATAAAAAGGGATAGTTTAGCTTAAGTAGAGAACGTCAGTGAGCATTGAGTAACGTAGCAAATTCCAACAACGTCGGCACCATTGAATGTAGAGAACATTGGTGATTATTGAGTAATGTAGCAAATTTCAACGAATGTAATAAAGGTCATATTTATCAAGTTATATTGATGAAAATAAAGAAAGTAGAAAGTAAAATTATAACCTAAATGCTTCAAAACTATTTATAGTTAACAAGTT
>JAOSBK010000205.1:6095369-6111214 GCA_027568895.1 Erythroxylum shatona | reverse complement strand
AGTGGTGCACTGGGCTCTCCAAAATTTTAAAAAATTAATATTCAAGCCCTCCTATATTAAATTTCTGACTCCGTCGCTAGTGCTAATGATATATATAAAACGGTATTGTTGGTTAGGAAAGGGAGACTTTGATTGTTGTCAATCTTATATAACAAATTGAAAAATAGGAAAATGACTTACAAGTAATTTTCGCAGTATGTGACAAAGAAAACAGAAGATGTCGTGGTTTAATCGGTCGTTGACAAGTGGCTTACATTTAAGCCTTAAGTTTAGTTGGGAAGACAAACATGCACAATTGAAGTCATTGCCATCGCAGTTGAAAGTCAAGTTGTTGACGGTGTTAGATAACTTTTGTTTTGGTTCAATCCTATATTTTAATATTAAAATTTTAAAATAAGATTTATATTAATATTTTTAATATGAATATGCATGGTATTGACCAAATTTAAGTTAAACATATAATCATGAATAGTATGTATATCATTACTAATAAAAAAAATCCACTGATTTTTATTAGTAATGATTTAAAAATTTACGTAATTAAAGTGAATTCAGATTTGAAAAAATATTTTCAAACATCAATTAAATATTAATTACTAAAAACTAAGAATAAATATGATTTGATTTAAAATGGTAGATATTAAATCCATATTTTATATCCAACTCAAACATTAGATAACGAAATAATTAAATCATAAAACATGATTATGCACGAAGAAGTTGAGTCAAATGAATTTGATATTCTTAATATTTAGTGATTATGACATATTACTAAATGTTAATTTTGATATGTGATTATAAATTATTTAATAAGATAATTACAAATAATTACAAAAGTTTTAATTTATTAAATTCTAATTCTAATTTATAATTATTGTCAAAATATTAAAAATCTGAGCTACATAAAAGAATACTTAAAAATAAAATTTTTAAATTAATTACAAAGTTTGAGAAATTCCGTATGACAAAAAGGTTTAATTTTAATAATAAAAAACTTTTTTCAAGGAAGGCATAAAAGAATTAGTACTGAAATTTTTCTCATAAAGATAACTTATAAAAACTACACAAAAATCCCAACTGAAAATATTTTATGATTTAAACATGCAAAATTATTTTATATCCTATCAAATTATTATATTAAATTATATAAAAACTGTGAAATGTATTGATCTATTGAAATATAAAAAAATATTAGTTCTAAATTAATATAATTTATAGAGTTAAGTTAAGAAATATATTTAAAATTAAATATACTTATCATAAAATATTTTTTGATAATTATTATGTTTAATAATAAAATAATTTTTATATTAATTTTGTTGAATAAAATTATTGAACCAAAATTTGAAATATTTTTAATTTAAAAAAGTAAAAGACTAGTATTTGAATTATATGAAATTTTAAAAAATTTTAATATCATATCATATAAGTTCAAGTGCATTATTGCCTATGACATTACTTCTAAGAAAAAAAATTAATAACTAATTAATATTAAATATTTTATTAATATTCGTAATACAAATTCAAGTTAAACATGTAAGAATATATTTTCCTCAGGCACATTAGCAAAAAGACACGCCAGTGAGAGCTGCGGCGGCGTGCAGCTGCTTCGCACTTTTCAATGTTTGTGCCTACGCTACTTTTGCTTCATGCAAGACCAAAGCCTCAGCTTCTGATCAATAGAATTTTCTTCACAACCATTGCCACTAACGTCACTGACCGGAGCTCCATTGTTTCTCACTATTTTAACCTTCTCCACACTTCTCCAAACCCCTCACATCTGCGCCACCTCCACGCTCGCTTGCTCCGGCTTCTTCTGTACGACGATGTGGTCCTCAGTTCTAAGCTTGTTCTTACGTACTCTCACCACAACATGCTTTACCCTCATGCTCTCTCCCTCTTCTTTCACATGCCACACCGAAATATTTTCTCCTGGAACATTGTAATTGGCGAGTTTTCTCGTTCAAACTTTCCCGAGAAAGCCTTGGAATTGTTCCTCCTTATGTGGAGAGAGTCCCAAGTTCGACCAGATGATTTCTCTCTTCCTCTTGTTTTGAGGGCGTGCGCGGGCTCTGGGTGCTTAAGTCTGGGCATTACGCTACATGGGTTGTGTGTAAAAACGGGTTTCGAGGTGAGTTTATTTGTCGGGTCTGCTCTAGTGTTTATGTACGTTACTTTGGGTTACGTGTTTCATGCTAGACTGGTGTTTGATGAAATGCCCAAGAGAGATGCAATTCTTTGGACTGCTATGTTATCTGGGTATGCCCAGCATGGGGAACCTGGTTTGGGTTTGCAACTATTCAGGGAGATGTTGAATTTTGAGATTAAGCTAGATGGGGTTGTCATGGTGAGCTTGCTGTTAATGTGTGGTCAATTGGGGTGGTTAAAGCATGGAAAGAGCGTTCACTGCTGGTGTTTGAGGAACTGCTTGGAGATGGAATTAAGTTTAGGGAACGCTATTGTAGATATGTACGTGAAATGCGCGATATTGACTTACGCCCGTAGGATGTTCAATAAAATGCGCCGGAGAGATGTGTTTTCTTGGAGCTCACTGATCTTGGGATATGGACTGGGTGGCAATGTGGATATTGCTTTGGAACTGTTTGATCGGATGGAAAGAGCAGGGGTTATGCCCAATGATGTAACATTTCTTGGCGTCTTGACTGCATGTGCTCATGGGGGCCTGGTGGAGCGAGCACGATCCTATTTCAGAATGATTCAAGATTGCGGGCTGGTTGCTGGCTTGAAACATTATGCAACTATGGTCGATTGTCTGGGAAAGGCAGGGCTTCTAGAGGAGGCAGAGAAGCTTATTGAGGAAATGCCAATTGAACCTGATGCTGGCGTCCTAGGTGCCATATTATCAGGGTGTCGAGTTCACAATAATCTTGAAGTAGGAGGACGGATTGCAAGGAAATTAATCAAGTTGGAGCCAGACAAGGCTTCTTATTACGTCCTCTTGTCAAACATCTATGCAGAAGCAGGTAGATATGAGGAGGCTGAGAAAATAAGGGATTTCATGAAGGAAATTGATGTCTCCAAGCTACCGGGTCAAAGCTTGATTGAATCAATGGGTTGAGCTTGGTTTGTGTCTTGGAAGGGCTCCATCAGCTCGGTCTGGATAAATGGAGAAGAGAATGGATCCAGGACCAAAACAAGGTTGGCGTGTTACAAAATTACTTGGATGGCGACTGGCTCCAATTCAACCATCATAGAATGTATGGTCACAACCATTCTTTTGAGAATCAAAATTGGATAGCCGTCTCCTGCTTCACCCATTTACCAGGTTCTCGACTTGAAATGCTAATACAAACTACGTGGTCCTTAATGTATACGGCGGGTCAAAAACCTTGATGCTCATGGTAATGGTAATCCCGCTTTGATAAGCAGCACACTAGCACACTGGGAGAAAGGGGCTTTCCGGGTAGATGATGGAACAGAGTCCATGAATGTACATGCAGTCTGCACGCAGTACGCCCACTATTGCATTCGGTCTACATCTACAAGTTGTAAAGAAAATGTGAAAGTAACGGCGTAAAACAGTTAATGTATTCAATACACAAAATTTTCTGCTTTACAATTTTTAAGAAGGATCACAATGCATACAACTTTTTATTTCCTTATCGTATAGTCACAAAGGACCAATATAATGCACAATCAATGTCTAACGAAATGCACAATCATCTCTTGCTATTTGGAAGACTCAACTACATAGAGATGTCAATGCCTGGGCCATTGTGACCTGTAGCCCGATAGGTCGGGATGGGTTGGCCTGTGGCCCGACAAGCCACTGATGAGCCTGGTCAACCCAGCCCGTCATATTTTTCAAAGAAAACACTTCAAAAACATAACAAAACGACATCATTTTTAAAATAACAATCAAGCCACAAGACGGATTTTAACATCCCTACAACCACATGCAGCACTGATTGAACAAGAACAAAGATCTCCACGAAAAAGGCATGTATTTGAGGTCTTATAAAATCCGATGCTTACAAAATTGATCAAAAAGCCAAATGATTTGAGGTCTTATAATCCAATGCTTGCAAAATTGATCAAATCCCCAACTGGAGGGAATTTGTTTCTTGTTTGTCTCGCATTACATAAAACAAAATACCATGTAATGCCAGCATGTATACAGATGGGATCCACCCCTTTGCATTTTAAATGATTTTTTTTTTTCCTATTCTTTTCATCTTTTAAATCTTTGTTTCTCCTGGGAAGGTAAGTTGACATTTTATAAGGAAAATGAAGGAGGGAAAGAGACTCCTATTGTCTTTTAAACGAAGGAAGTAGGCACTCGTACAGCTGCTCCATGCGTGATGTCACTGCAAGTTTGTAAGTAGTTGGAAGGCCTGGTTTTCCCAGATCCATGATATCTTGTCTCAAGCTGTTCATCACCTTACTAGTTAGCTCTAAACCAACCTCAGTATTTGCATGAGCATAACTAAAGATGCATAAGCGATGTAGATCAAAAATAATAATATAGGAACTCGGTAGTTCATACTAACCACTGCCATTCACCGGTTGCTTTTGCATGCCTTTCAACAGCATGAAATAGGCGATCCAAACTATACAATGCTAAGCCATACATGGATATCGACTCTTTATCCTGCACAATGAGTGGAGTGATGGATAGATATGTCATTACTGTTAATTAGTATAATTGCATGGCTGAATCTGTGAACAAGTGGAAGGCAAGAAGCTATCTTATTGTTTCGAAAAGCAATCTTTCATCATTGGAAACGGCCAAGGAATCACAAAGACTCACAGTATAAAAGAGATAGTTCAATTGGTCCACATTTTCTTACAGCAACTCACCATCACCTCACATTCTTGGCTGTTTTGATAAAAAGCAACTTCTCTTACAGTGAATTGTTAACATGCATATCAATATATCATGACATTGGAAATGATCAAGTTATAAAGATACTTTTAAGAAGAGTAATAATAATCCAATACTAAATGCAGTTTCTTACCAGGCCTTGGTCAATATAATTTTGGTACTGCATAATCCTTCTTTCAACCTCTGCTAAGAGTAGCCTCCTTTGACGCCTAGCAATTCTCCCCCTTCCTTCTGCTCTAGTATCCTGATTTATGCAACAAAAGAAGCAGGAAGAACATGGATAAACACTTTAGTGCGTAAAAACACATCCATGCAGATACTTGTGGAAGTGCGCATGGAGAAGAAGATTAGGAACAAATTAACTCCTCAAACTAAAATCAGGAGTCTCAATTCAAAGTTTTCACACATTTGTGGTGCTCCATCCTCAGATTTTTTCTGTAAAATGTGCACCTCTAGTGCTTTGAAGTTCATGCCCAAATATGTACATGTCATGACGTATCTTTTTATTGCTCCATACACAGTGTTGAAGATTAGCAGTAGCATAAAGCAGCCTAATTTGTTCGGTGATTAGGGAAAAGTGAACTATAATCTCATTTCAAACCCATAAAAAAAAAGAATCAAAATATTTAAATAACTTGTATTACAATGTATAAATTCGCTTGCATGGTTGCATCACCATGCAAAGCAAAGGAAAGAACCATATTCTCCTCAACTTAATATCTGAAGAAATCATTCTTTACTTTTCAAGAAACAGATGCAATAAATGGCTAAAGGAAAGACTATCTACCTCAATCGAGGTAGAAATCGTATACAGCATTTCAAGCTGGGGCTGCCAGCCTTGGAATAAAAGAGCAGATGTGTGTCTACACATACTGGTCAATGCAAGGCCGCACATCAAATGTCATCCCCAATACAATTGCAACATATATAATTCACTCAAAGAAACTGCTATTAAACAATGGAGGATATTTATTGTTTACGTACGCGTTTGAGCCATGCACGTGCTACCATTAGCAGAATGAGAGAAATAAAAAATGCTGGCAAGGCAGCCAGAATAGCAAAGTTGATCTCATTTGCCCTGAGGATCTGATCAAGTTCTAGCATTGCCCTGATTAAAGATCAATGCAAATTAAGCATAGTAGTAAGGCCAAATAAAATTTGATTTTGATATGGCATACTATTTGAGCAGACTCACGTCTCAATATCCAGTTTTAACTTCTGAACCTGAAATGGGAAGAATACATCAGGTTATGACCAATGTTAGAAACAGGCATCATTATCAAAGTGTTCTGGATTACCTGGATAAGCAAAGCACGAGCAAGCTCCCCACTTAAAAGGTTTTGAATAGGATGTGTTAGTTCCTTCTCGTACCTATTTACAGTAGCCAAGGAGTTCAATTTCCAAGGAGAGGACTAAGATAAGCACATAAGCATGCCTACTTATAAGTAATTCAGTGTTATATCAACTTAGGAATCAACTCAGAGAAATTTTATGAGTACTGATGCCAAGTGTTGAAGATTTTTCCTACACAATTTTATGGCACATAGGTTTCATTTTTAAGTTGGAGTTCATGTCAATATGCTGGGAGGAATCACTTAACCCAATTACATCTAGGCTTCGATGTTCCACCTAAAACTAGAAAAATATAAACTCATCAATCAGGTAATATATTGAAACTGAAAGGGTAAATTTCACCCGTGTAAAACTGATCCACTAGCTTTTCTTTGTGAATTGGTTGTGGTGCTGACAAATAAATCATCATAATAAACAGTACTGCATCATAAAGAGAATACTTTCTTCTTGAGGCAATTTGGGTTAAAGTAGGACGAGAGAAGGTACTTCCAAACCCATCCATTCATTGACTACATATTCACCGAGAAAGTTGCTCTGGGAGTGGGTAGCATCACTACAAGCTAGAGTGTTCCTAAAGTCCATTAGTTCATTCTATTCTAGGAAACAAGATTGCTGATTACACACTAATTCCCTCTCTCTCAACTCCTACCATAATCATAAACTTGATATATAAACATATTCTGCAGAACAATCAGACTATTTTTTGCCTGGACACGTCATTACTTGGGCTATAGAAAACATTAAACTTAGACAAGAAAGTAGAAAACAAAAACACTGGAGTACAAAAGCAATAAGTAACATTTCATTAAACCCTTAGTCTTCTTGTATACATATCTTTAAGAACTTCAAATCCTCATTAATCCCATCTAAAACACAGAAACCACCCATAAGCTCAGAGTGCACCCTACCTTGTCATCACTATTTCAAGCATTTCCTGATCTGAAGCATTCTCTGGGAACTTTTGACCTTTTGTCTGCTCACTGAAAGCCAACAACATTCTGCATGCCAGCAACATAATTAATCAAAGAAAGTTCATGGTCAATGAAGTCTAAGTATTTTCTGCAAGATTGGACACGCAAGAAAACAAATTGAAGAACTAATTAAAGAAAAAAGGAGGGAGGAGAAGACAGCAGTACTGTACAAATATTTAAAATAAATCACGTCATATAATTTTTATCAAAAGAAATCCTACTTCAGCAATCAGAACCTTTCCAATTCATTGTTCAGTACCTGAGTATCCTATTCCAAAGTTTTCATACAAATCGCTTTTAGTGAGGAAAGCCAACCTAAAACAAAGCTATCATAAACCCATTGCCAGTGCAAATTTATCATAAACTAAGCAATTGATAGCAGTTACCCTTTCATTTCAGGTCGATCGAGACGTCCTAATGACATTCGACTATTTACTAGATTCAAACAAAAGGTCTTTATTGCACCTATGCAACGGAAATCATCTCATCTTTATTAACACAAATGGAAAGGGAAATAGAAGTTGTTATGAAGCTGAATCAAAGCCTCTAAATCTATTTCTTCCCATCATCGCATCGTAGGGGATGAAGACTTGGACATCAAAGCTAATGCATTGGAAACTAAGCGACGGAGATTTTCCATGTTTAATTTTTTAATACAAATATTATGTCACATCATACATTCCACATATTTCAGTATAATAGTCCAAAGTCGTCATACGTGAATTTTTAACAGAGAAAAAAAACTCTTTCCTACTTTTAGGATAATTAACACCTAACTTGTTCTTCAATGTTCTAGGCCTTCTGTTGTCATTATAACTTACATGTTTGTAAATTAAAAGCCACTGTGAAGTGTGTAGATTCTTCACAGGTATTTGTTAGAGTCCACCTGCTCTAACAGTGATGCAACCCAAACAATATAACCCTGCACTATATTTCAACAAGCAACAACCACAGAACACACACACAGCAGCAATACAATAAGAACAGAAATGGAACAGTGATGAATATCAGGAATATGATGCAGCCTATTGTTATTCACTGGCTAGGCTTTGAGGGCTAGCCAAACCTCCCTACAATCGTCACTCAAGATGTCATAACCGAATGCCAATCATTTTCTCCTAACAACCTTATATTCTCTCATCCTAACTAACTCCCACATGATTCATCTCTCCCTCTTATTCTCCATTTTACCCTCACGACCCTTCACACATTACCTTTATTCCTATCTTTCATTCCCCCCCTCCTCTTGCTATACTTCTGCTGATATCTAGTCTCAACAGTATTTTAGAGAAGCTGTACATTGCAAGCTACAAGTATGTAGGTTAATCTTATGACTATCAGTTCCACTTTTACAATGACTCATCATAATATAGTATTTTCTGAGGGAAACAAAAGTGGAACAAAATGTCAACCTGCGCAGAGAATTAGCAGTCAACTGAACTTCCTCGGCCTCCATCACACCTTTTTGTCTCTTCCTGAATGTCTCAAATAGTTCATCTCTTATAGAGAGAAGCTGATAAAATGATCAGTTTGTTAAATCTCAAGACATTTCAATTGAATAGCTAAAATCCAGAAACAGAACTACAAGAGAGATGGGTTTCAGAATCCACTTGGACTAAGAAAGCTGGAAAACATCAGAAATGTAAAGAAGAAAAAAGTTTATAAGGTAACAAGTATCTGAACTATTAGTTGAATTTCTTGCCCTAGTCTCAGGAGAGTGGTAAGTATCCATTTTTCTAACCTTTTCAACATTCCCATACTGAAGTGTAATTACATCCTAAGCATCGATAGCACAACAATGCAAGATCATTTTAACCTGAATTTTTAGATGGATTTCTAGCACTAGTCCCAGAAGGTGACAAGCACCCCTATCCAAAAGATCCCATATATACCTTTTCAACATTTCCGTACCGAAGTGGGACTTACAACCAGCCCAAGTATGGATTCATCTCACAATTATCATGAGTTAATCTCTAGATACGCCACAAAAGGTTGACTTTTGCACTACTGAAATTTATGTGGTCAAACTACAGCACTGTGAAGGAAGAAAATCTCTTTACTCCACTTTCAAACAAATTAGTAATAAGTGCTTTCAGCATTGCATAGAAATCTAAATTTGATCACAGAACTTGTGCAATTCCAAATAGCAGTTAACCGTGTGATAAGAAGAGCAAGCTAGATATACCGGTTGCTCCACATGGTCACTAAAGAAGTTCACAACTGAATCCCTAGCTTCCTGAATCCAATTGTCAATATCAGAACTTCCCATCAAACTACTATGTCGAAGGAGCCACAATGAAAAAACTGACAGGCCAACTGCACCACATGTGTAGCGAATCCAGTATTGGTTTACTTTTCTTGGCTTTTGGTGTTTAGCAACCTAAAGGAAAGCAGAATTGCGTTTGATCAGCATCTCCAACAACAATTACTAGTGACATGGGATTCTATTACCATATGACAGTGATAAGAAATTAACCTAAATTTAGCCAATCACTGAAAAAAAAACTGTTACCAATAAAGACACATAGGAGTCAAGTGTCTCTAGATTTTTGTAAACCACATTGATGGCATCTCTCATTTCACAATCAGTCCACTGAGACCCTCCATTAACTTCTGGTAGTTCCTCAAGAAGCAAAGGAAATGAATAGCTTCCATCAACAGAAGAAGTCTGCATAAAATTTGAGAATACATATTAGAAAGCATAGCACCATGCATTTAAGTGAAACACCAATTACTTATATATTTTGACAGGCTTCACAGTTGAACATACAAAAAATGTAGCATTGAATTAAGAAAATTGTTTTTTCCACATACATGGAAAGCAAATTAATAAGCTCAGTATGACACTTACCTGATGTATAGCGTGCAGATGACCAATTGATGCCTCCAAATTCGAAAACATCCCATTAATAGAAGCTAGTAAGGAAGGCAATGATTTTTCAGGATCCTTCACTAACTCCTCACCACATTTATTGACTTCCATGTAAACCTGACAGTACAGAAAATGAGGTTTGTCATTGATTCTTATAGCCCTGTTGAGAACAAACACTAGCTAAATTCTTCGACACATATTTCAGACCATAGCAAGCAATGAATAGATTGCTTAAGTTGCATATAGACATATTGACAGAAACAGAGTCTAAAATGGTTAAGGTAAAGTTTTAGATGTGGTAAACTAATCCTACATTAAAATTTAAGCAAGGAATGGATGCGTCAAAAATCAAAATGAAATAGATGAGGGAAACATGAAATTTCCGAAGAGTCTTAACACGTCAGATATCCATAATGTGAACTGTAAGCTTGAGAAAGCAAGAGAAACAATTATAGTCCACAGGTTAATAACATTAGACATTTCAAGTTCAACCAGCTTGGACAAAACATCTGTCCTAAAATATTATATCAATACATTTGGGACAGCATGTGGCATGCATATCAAATTCTGAAACTAAATTAAAGGAAAAAGCAGCTGCAAACTTTTACAAACTTTTGTACACAACTACATAGGAACAAAAAAAAGGATAGGCAAATAAAACGAAGTTACCTCAGCCAAGGATGTAGCAAGTGCGTCTCTTATGGTGCTGAGAGCTGCTATCCTCTCAGATATGTGAGCAGATGCAGACTGGTAAAACCGATGAATGGTAGAACCATCACCAAATTCACGCAGGAAGTAAACTGTCCCATCAATGAAAGCCAATGGTCCTCTCTCAAAAATCATGAAGTACAACTTTCGAGCATTAGAACCCTGAAATACTTTAGTTTAGTCGAAGAGAAATATCTGACTACATAAAGTGATAGACAGAATAATTAGACAATAGGCCAGTGAAATTAAATGCTAACCTCTGCTCTAAATTGCCAAAACTGCAAATTCTTTTGTACATTGTGTAAATTAGCTATAAGGTGTTGTATAATATCCTCCAGGACGTCATAGAGCCTAGATGGCTCTGTCACAAACCTGCATGTATAGGACAAGAGAGAACATTAAATTTCATACTTAGCAAATAAAACTTGAACACATTTCTGTATAACAATGCAACAAAAGGAGAAGGAAGCCATATGTTTAGGAAATACGATTTTATCCTAACACTAATTAACTTATCAAGGCATATTATAAGATTAAGGATGATAAATTCAGACATAAACAATCTTATCATCTAACCATCGTTTCTAAAGTCTAAGCATTATTTTTCAGCTAAATGTATTTAGCAATTAGAGAGAACCATGCATGGTGAACTAAATAAATGCTAGAGTAGCAAGTATAGAAAAAATGCAGGGAGTATAAGACATCTAAAATCCATTAGAATCTCTATTATCACATGAACATAGACAAAGGAAAAATGAGAAAGCGGAGAGCATACAGAGAAGAATCTGGAGAGTTAGAAGGCAAAGGAAGAGGAAAGCAAGGTTTGCGAGTGGTGCGAGCTGTTTGACGGTAGAGGCCTGAGATTTTGCCAATAAACTTAGTGTTGGAGGGAAAGAAGGCGACAAGTCGATTCCATAAATAGCTGGAATAGAAGGAGGCCAATGCTTTGACTCCCTTATCTTCATCTACGTTAGCAGCTTGATCCTCCATTGGATGTTTCTCGTTATTGTATGTGAGTGCTTGTTGTTCAGTTGGTTATATTTATTTCTGACCACCGGCCGACGGTTTCCGGAGGAGGAAAGGCGCACGCGAGGTGGTGGACCTAAAACGAACGCTTCAATTGCTAAACTCAGATTTTGATCAATTTAACCTATCCATTTCCATTCTCTGAATCATCTTACCGCCTGCTGTAACTATTCGGATTAATACAGTATGGTGATTTCAAAGAAAATTTAATTTATTTTGCATTCTTATAAAACTCAAAAAAGAATTTTACATAAAAATTTTGGGCAAATGATAAAAATATTTTTCATATGTGATTAGAGATAACAAATTGGTTTGAACCTAAATTAGTTTATTTTTATTAAATTTAAAGTTAAAAAATTAGTTTCGAAATTTAAAAATATTTTAAATTTAAATATTTATATAATTATATGAAATTTACATTTTTAATAAATTAATTTAAATACATTAGAACTAAATTTTAATGTTTCAAAAATCGAATCAGAGTTAAACTGATAAGACAAAAGGTTTAAGGTTTAAAATATTTAACTAGTATTAAACGTCGTAAAATCGACAAAAGATTAAATAAAATTAAAAAATTTAAAATATGATTGAAAGATCTATCGAATAATTTGAAATTGAATTGAAAAGAGATTGTTAAATGAAAATTAATTGATATATTTTATATTTATATGAACTTAATAATTTACGAAAATTTACCGATT
Source organism: Erythroxylum shatona (assembly GCA_027568895.1). NCBI lineage: Eukaryota > Viridiplantae > Streptophyta > Magnoliopsida > Malpighiales > Erythroxylaceae > Erythroxylum > Erythroxylum shatona. Next base: position 6,098,737 of record JAOSBK010000205.1, on the reverse strand, counting down.
AATTAATAAATTGATTAATTATAACAATAATAATTATTAAAGTAAATTTAAACGAAAAGTTATACGGTTAAAAAATTTTAAGATCAAATCGGTTGAATATGTTGAGTTTTTTAATCATTGCTAAATTTAAATTGAAAAAAGCAAAAACTCAATTTAATAAAAGAATTTAGACTTTTTGAATTTCAAATGTATTTTATACATCAAACTTGAATATGAATTTCAAATTGTATCAAAACCGATCTTCTACCTACCCTGCCCTTATTGAGGAATTTAAGCACCTCTTTTAACCCATTTAGCTTTCCCATACATTTGAGGGAGAGAAAGACACCGCTTCCAAATTGATACTTTTTCTTAACTGCATCCTCGATACCTACACCTCTACAAGGTAATTGTTGAAGCGAAATGGTGTTTTTCCTGAGTCAAGCTAGGAGAATGTTTTGAAAATTTATGGGGGTAGTGGCAGGGTTATTCTTAATATTTTATACGTTCAGGGTAAAGTAAAAAAAAAAATTATTTTTGCTTATTTTTAAGTCTTTATATAGAATAAAAATAAGCAAAATATACATCTTTTTATTATTTAGGTTAAGAATAGGCCCTATTTTGTTTCATTTTATTTTTTATAAAGATAAAAAATAGGTTTTATTTTATCATTTATAAAGATGGGTCCTGAGCAGGTGTCCACTCTATCCTTACTCAGAGTCAGGCCAAGTAGTAGTATGACTAGTTGGAGATAATTTTGACATAACTAAACTCTTTGTAGGGAAACTATTGGGATGATCTGCTTCCCTCTAGGCGCTTCGGTGGACTGACATTCAATTCTTATGAGTTCTAGTAATCACCCCTTTGAAGCGTCTCCTTGTTAGCTTCCATGTTTTATTCTTTTGGGCTGTAACTGGCTTCTAGTTATAGGAAATTATGATAGTATCCTCCACTAAGTTGAGATCCTCCCCCAATCTAACAATTTGAATCCAATCTGGTTGCTCTATATATATCTCCACCAAAATACAGGGTCAAGTATAACCTACTCGTTTTTTAAGGTTGTATTCTCATCCATACATATCGGACTTTCGAGGCAGATAAGTATGTGAATTAACACTCCTGTGAACCAGTATTCTAGAGGGATATTGAGTAGATTAATCTATAGAGGGATATAAGTTTCTTTTATTGTTTTTAAAGGTAATCCAAGTTTCCACAACTGGATGAAGATAAAGAGTATTATCCAAGCGTCATGGACCATCCTCAAGGACTCTTTTGCTTGCTCAGGTGTGTTCAATATGAGAAGGAACAAGTTTTCTTCATTAAGAAAAACCTCCTTTTTCAAATTCTCTAGTTATTGATAGCCCAATTGTTTTACTATAAGGAATGTAGGTTGCTTCATAACGAAGTAACCAATAAATGTGGAAACCCAGGATGAAACTCCCTCTTCAGCATGTCTACAACGGAGACACCACCATGTTCCCTTCTTTTGTCTGAGGCAGGAAGCATTGGAGGGAGATGGTCAGAGCAGGGTCCCCCACCACAAGCTTCCATGAGACTCTTCTTGAACTTAATTGACCTCAATATGCAAGAAGCAGACTCTTCTTACAGAACTTAATTAAGCATATTAAGTTCTTCCGAACAAAAATGATATCTTTTATTTAAAAAAGTTAGATCGGCCTGATTTGATCTATCAGTCGGTCCATTAAAAATATCTAAATTTAGGTTCATTAACTAGCCTATTATCGTTATTGTTTATATACGACAGATTATATAGTATATACTTAAAAATAGTAATCATAAATTCTTCCGGCACAAAAAGAAAAAAAAAACAGAGCATGATATATTCCATAATACTTATTTCTTCTACATTACAAGCCAAGCCCATGGCAGAAGGATATAAAGTAATAAAACAAGAAAAGAGAAAAGCAGAGTATCTGAGTATACTATACTTAAACCAAGAATCTGAAAGCGGTTGACAAGTAACATTGAATGTAGTCTAATTGCGAGGATGCGAGACCCCAGTGGTGGCTTTGGCCACGTCCAGAGCAGTAGCTTCAGGTTTCTTTTTAGAATACAGAACCAAGTAACCAAGAGTGGCAGCTATTGCAACCCCACCCATGGCCATCTTCACCGGACAACGTCCCACATTCCGTCTCTGGTGAAGCACCTCCGACGAATGCTTCGCTGCTTGATCGGACCCTGCCATCTTCCTTCCTTTTCTCTAAGTTATCGTGTTAATGTTCTTGGTTGTTTAATCAACTTTAAGGAACAAACTCAACAAGTAGGATGGTAAATAGACAGCGAAGTTAAATGTTTGTTAGACAAGTGGAATGGCTATTACTAGTGAACGAGAGACTCGCTCTATGTCAATGTACCTTCAAGACCGAGCTTTAATGGTTGACATTTTTCTTCAAGGAAACCTCTTTAGTAGATAATGTTAAATCTCAGTTTATGTTACCAGAAAACAAACATATTATAGAAAGACCTAACTCATCCTCAAAAATTAGCTCCAAAAGAGAAGGTTTACACTTTATTATAAATTGTTGAATACTCTCATAATTGTACGACGTGAAATTCCTGAAAAAAGTAGAGACATTGAAATTGATTTGTTTTGGTTTTGGGACCTTCACGGAAGATGTTATAGAACCCACGAGATGAGGAAGAATGATGCTTGTGTAATGGAGTAATAGAAATCTATATTAATCATGGAACTCACCATAATCCCTAACAAGAACAACCAAGAAACACCTAACCAGCACAAGGCACCATCCAATTTCACCTACACCAAGAGTAAAGCTCAAGCCTTAGAGGACATGTCTAATATTTGTTTTAGAGGTTTCTTCCTAAGCTAAAGAGAGAAACCAGATAGGATTTGTGTGTTTAACCAGAGAGTTGGAGTGAGATGAAGTGTAGACTTACGAGAGCAGAGACATACGGACCATAAAGAGGAGAGGGGTTTCAATTAGATTAGAGACTTTAGTTAAATTTTTAGTTAAAGTAATTACTATATATAATTAAAATAATTACAAAATATTAATAATTTTAAGTTCTAAGGTAAGACACTTAGGCTCTGTTTGGTTTGAGGATTAATAATGGGATGAGATGGAACGTAACATACTTCTATTGTTTGTTTGAAAGTTTTATAATGGAATGGAATGGACTGGGATGGAAGTGGAGGGTTTCATGTTACGTTCCATTTCATCTTAAACAGTGAAAATAAGAAACCTCCGATTCGGGGGTTTAGGATGAAACGTAAATTAATAAATACATACTACCTACTATACCCTCAATAATTTTTCTTAATATCAAGTCTGACCAAGTTATAATATTAATATATTAAATAGAATATAATAATATTTAATATAATAAATTTTATTAAATAATTAATA
>JAOSBK010000205.1:6075874-6089377 GCA_027568895.1 Erythroxylum shatona | reverse complement strand
GTATATATTTTTATATAAATAAATTATTTTTAATATAAATCACATAAAATAAAATAAAATATATTAAATAATTAATATTAATATTTTTATATAATTAATAATAAAATAATAAACCTCCTGCAACAACCATTTTAATATAAGAGGTATAAAAGTCATTTATTATACATTACATTCCATTACATTCATCTTCCAAACAATATTTCACTACATTATATTATGAACCCTTCCATCCTTTCCAAACAACTTTTTACTACATTACATTTCATTACATTATAAACCATTCCGTTTCCTTCTATTTTATTACATTCCATTATATTAATTAACATTCAACCAAATAAGGGCTTAGATTCTACTATTTCACGTGGCATATAGACTTAATAACAGGGACGAGCTACCCAGGTCTAAGGCCTACTAAGGCTCAGTTGAGCCCAGGCTTGCGTTCGGCCGATCAGATCTTAGGCTTAATTTGTTGTCATTCATGATTGAATACACGTGATAGTTATACTTATTAATTGATGATGGTGATGAAAATAATAATATGTTAGCAATGTCGTAATATTTCTCAAGAAGTTTAGTTTTATTTAATTTTTTGTTTACTTAAATTTTATTTTAAACGTTTTAAAAACATTAAAATTAAAATTAAATGCTTTAAAAATGTTAAAATTTAAATTATATTTTGATAAAATTCGTTAATATAAATGATGAATCATCCCAATCGTGGCATGAACCCAAGATCCCAGACCTGACAAATCAGCTCTACCAGTCCGAGTATACATTTTTAAAGTTTTATAATTTCATTTGCTTTCTTTTACTTGTATGACTACATAAGTCAAACGAAACAAGGGCTTATGATACATTCTTTAAGTTAATCAAACGGATCCTCCACCAAACCCGACCCGCAAAAATTACCATATTACCACTACCAACGGCTAGTGAATCCCCATAACTTTAAACCATGTGTAGTTAAGATTTGTAGCCGTTAGATGGGAGAGAATGAATCCAACGGTTAAGCCATGGTGAAAGATTAGACCGTTGGAGGTGGGAAGAGGCTTGGCGTCGCTTCAAAAGGGAACTCAACGCTCTCTTTGCTTTTTCCCTTTTCTCTGGTATAACACAATCGCATATCCAATTCACACAAGAAGCAAAGAAACGAAGGAAAACAATTGCAGAGAGAGGAGAGGAGCGGAGATTCGAGAGAGAAAAGGACAAGGAGGAGAAGAGAGAGAAAGGGTGGCGACCATAGAAGCAGAAGAAGGAGAGACGGGTAGTAGTCTCCTCCAGGAGTTTCTGTCGTCGTTGTTTGCGAGAGTCTTTGGTCAGAACCAAGAACCAGAAGAAACCCAACAAGGAGAAGAAAAAGAAGATCTAGAAATGGCTTCCAGAGCTGTTGTTCCTCACCAACAACTTAGAGGTGTTAATTTTTAATCGATCTTTTTGTGGGCCTTCCTTGTTCTGTTGAACTGTGAAATTTTAAAGGTTGCTTCTTTGGATCTTCTGTTTTGGTTACATGTTTCTTTGGAGTTTTGTTATGCTTTATGATGTATAATAGCAGTAGTTGTTCGAACATTTCTTTTAAGGTTTTCCTCATCAAACCTGCTAACAGTGTTCAGTTCGGTCTGTTTCTGTGTTGCTTTCAAGTTATTTATGTATTCACGTCATGATCTTTCCTGTCTCAATCGTCTTTTGTTATGTTCTTGTATAATTTGAAATGCCGATGTTTATCTTGTTTCAACTCAGGAGCATTCAATTTATTTTTATCATCTTGATCTGTTGTTGAAGTAATTCTTTGGGCTTTTCTAATTAAACCTACAAGTGAGATTGGTTAATCTATATAGCTTCTGTCTTCTTCATCCCTTTTCACTCTGTTTCTTTGAACATTTTGTGAGCGATTCTTTGTCAATCTTATCCTCCCATTGTTTTCAAAATTTACCCTGTGCAGATGTTAAATTGTGAGCCTTTTTTAACTTTCCTGTTTCCTCGAGGCAGTTCCCGTATGGAAGTTCTTTTTCTTTTTTGTTTGAAGCAACTTGTTGATAATTTTAGTTTCTGAGCTTCGCAGGGGAACTCAAACAGAAGAACTTGGCGGCGGCTGATGGCAGGAGAAGGGTACTTCAAGACATCGGTAATTTGGTGAAAGATCATGGTGTGCAAGGGAAGGTAATCATAATTTATATAACAAAGTCCTTCTGTTACATATTGGAGCAAAGGCTTAGATTCAGAAACTGACTTGGTGCTGTATTTTCCTATCAATATGCAGAAACCAGTTGGTAATGGGCCTGGAACTAGAAGGGGTCCAGCGCCAGCAAAGGCTGCAGTTGGTGCCATTAATAATGCCGTTCAGAAGAATAAGCCTGATAACGTGATCGAGATTAGCTCTGATGAGAGTGAAGAGGGTAGACCAGTTAACAGAAGGCAATTTCGAGCAGGATCTTCCAAGAAGGAAATTAAAACACTCACTTCAATCCTCACTGCTCGGAGCAAGGTAAATTGGATAGTTACTCTCAGTGGTGGATCCACAGTGGGGGCAAGTGGGGGCACTTGCCCCCACTACCTCCAACAATTCCTTTATAAAAAAATTATTATTTTAAGTTTTGCCCCCATAAAAAAAATAAAATTTTACTCCTATTAAAATTTTGCTCCTATTAAAAATAAAATTTTATCTTTAATAAAATTTTGCCCCCACTTAAAAAAATTTCTGGATCCGCCCCTGGTTACTCTCACACTATTTTCTGCTGCAATTCTCCCTTTTTCTCGGAGATACAACCTCACACATAATATATTTCCTTTTGTTGATTTTTCAGGCCGTCTGTGGTCTTAACCACAAGCCAAAAGAGGACTTACCAGTCAGTTGCATTGATGCAGAAGATGTTGATAATGAGTTGGCAGTAGTTGAATATGTTGATGATATCTACAAGTTCTACAAACTCACAGAGGTAAAGATGAATTCATATGCCTCTTTTTTATCCATCTCTGATGTCCTTCTTCCTAAACCACAATCTAAGGATAATTTGATGCAGGATGATGGTAGGGTACATGACTATATGCACTTGCAGCCAGACGTCAATGCGAAGATGAGGACAATCCTAGTGGATTGGTTGATTGAAGTTCATCGCAAATTTGAGCTGATGCCAGAAACACTCTATCTTACTCTCAACATTGTTGATCGGTTCCTAGCAGTTAAGGTTGTGCCCAGAAGGGAGCTTCAGTTGGTTGGCATCAGCTCAATGCTTATTGCTTGCAAGTATGAAGAGATATGGGCACCAGAGGTCAATACCCTTCACATGTTTGGTTACATCCTTTTATGTTGTCTGTCGTTCCTTTCCCAGATTAACCTTGTCTCGAAATTCTTACAGGTTAATGACTTTGTTTGCATATCAGACAATGCCTATGTCCGAGAACAGGTTTTGGCAATGGAGAAGGCAATCCTGGGAAAGTTGGAATGGTACTTAACAGTCCCTACACCATATGTCTTCCTCCTCAGATACGTCAAGGCCTCTGTTCCATCTGATAAGGAGGTATGCTGATAGAATTTGATTCTTAATCTTATATATGCGTCAAGATTAACTGAACTTTAACTGCTGTAGTTGGAGAACATGGCATTTTTCTTGGCCGAACTTGGTCTGATGCAATATCCAGTGGTCATCTCGTATCGCCCCTCCTTGATTGCTGCTTCAGCTGTATATGCTGCTCGACATACCCTTGGCAAGCGGCCATTCTGGACTGAAACATTAAAGCACCATACTGGTTACAGTGAAGATGTGTTAATGTTTGTACTTGATTTCATTCACAAGATTCTTCAAGTTTTTGAGTCATAGGTCATCATGCTAATATGATTTTGCCTGTTATTTGACAGATGTTGTGCGAAGTTACTGGTGCAGTTCCACGCTGCTGCAGCGGATAGTAAGCTCAAGGCAGTGTACAAAAAGTTTTCAAGTGTAGATCGGGGTACTGTGGCTCTTCATTCTCCTGCCAAGAGCCTTATGGCCAAGTCGGCCAAGCCATTACCATAACTTTGGAGCTTCCAAAGTTTTATTGGCATATTAGTGTGTGTTCCATTGGATAGTGCTTTTTCAGTAGAGTCATGATCTTTGTATATCTCTAATTCCTTGCCTCTTGGGATGAACAGTCATCAGACTATCTAGTGTTTAAACATTTTATCTTAGGAAATCAAACATTTACCGCTTTTCTTATGATTTTAGCCAATAAACTTGGCTAGCTTAGCACATACGCATACGGTGCTAAGCTAAAAATCTGCTTTTTTAGCTTACAGAAGATACTTTCAGAGTTGTTTCAGGGGCTGTCCATAGAATGGACAACTCTTCAGCTTGAATCCAGAATGAGGAATGCACAAAACAAAAATGAGGCAACTGATCAAAGGAGCAAGAGATGGATGACACAGTTCTCTGATAAATAAATAAATTGTAATATAGCTTCTGAATCACAGTTAGAATAGGAAAATTATTGACATCACTTTGCACTGAACACAGAAAATTTTACAACACGAAACTTCATGATATTAGAAAAACCCATGATATTTTACCCTATATTTATTGTTCCTTTACTCCATCACCATTAACAACCCCCTGTGTCTTGTCGTCGTCCACTTTCACTTTGGCTCCACAGCAGCTCTTCGTGGCATGTGATACCTCAACTTTCCTTCTACAGCAGCCCCCTTCCATCTTCCCTAGATCTGTCCTCCTTTCCATGAACTCCGAATTCTCCTTCCAAACCTCACCATTAGAATACACCTCTTTTTTCCATATTGGAACAGAAGCTTTTAGCTCATCAATCAAAAACTTACAAGCATCAAGGGCATCAGCACGATGAACAGCTGATACTGCAATGAAGACACTTGTTTCTCCAACTGGAACTGGGCCTAGTCGGTGTGCCACAACAATAGAGTAAATATTCCAGGATTCTCTAGCGGAAGAACAGATGGACTTAATCTGACGAATTGCCATTGGCACATATGCTTCATATCTTAGCTCCACAACTGTCTTGCCTTCAAATGTGTCTCTTGTGGTGCCAGAAAATGTTGCTATGGCCCCAGCTTGAGGAGCACTGACATAGTTTATGTATTTGGCAAGGTCAATTAGATTGTTCTCATCCAGAATTTCCACTGTAGTCCTCTCATCATCAGCCATCTTGGATTGAAAATGTTGTGATCACTTGAGACTTTAGTGGATATTCCAGTAACCAGTCAAGTGTGTATTCATAATCCACATATATAGACAAGAAGCATCTGTCAATTTACCAAAACGTCAAACTATCTAATATTTAGGTGGTGGATTACAACAATTTGTCCACTTCAAAGTACTTATCAAGACAAAATAAATCTACAAGCAAAAAGAAGAATACCCCAAATCAAGTTCAATAGATCTGAATTAAGAAATGAGAACGCCCCAAAATCCACTAAGACGCTAAAGTTCCTTAAAAAAAACATCAAACAACCGAGGATAACGACTTCTTGCAAAATAAACAAATTTGAAACTAAGATAACATCCGCATCTCATGCAATTAAGATATTATCAACGAAACCAAGCTGACAAATAAGCAAACAGAAGGCAGACTTGACAAACTCAAGAATACAAACCTTTTTATGGATTTAGCTAAAGAAGACGGAGGCGAATAAACTTTTACCGTATTCACCAATCATGAATTCTTCAAACTGGGTATTGACGGAAATGGAAGTATCAAGGAAAAGAAGCGGAAAAAACAAGGTCTCCAAGAACCTTGGACAAATGTAAGGAAGCAACTACACAACAGATTTAAGTATCTTCAATGAAGGTTGACCAACCTAATAGCCAAAAGCTCTCACCTTCCACAGTCACAACTGATAACAACCTTGGTAGTTGCCGAAACTAGAGTTGACCCAGATAACAGCTTGTTAGATTGATGGCTATAACCAGTGAAAGGTCCAGCCTTCCACAAATATTGGGATTAAAATGGCAGATTCGACAAAGGGAATCGAATGCGAAGAGGTTTGCATTCTTAGCCACCGCTTTTATAAGTAGGCTTATGACTACTGGTGTTTTGGTGCAATCAATGGGCTGTGTCTACAGACGAGGCCCAGTTTAAGTATCTTTAAACAAAATTAACCTGAGCCTTTGAACAATCTTTCGAATTTAAAATTCATCTTAAAATCTAAATTTTTTAAATTAAAATTCGATTAAAAAAACTTTTTTAATTAATTTTTAACCAAATTAAGGCAACCAAAATGCCCTCCAACACAATTGATATAAATGGAAGATCAATGATATAGAAAATAAGAGAGATTGCTCAAGAAAAATATAGTTTAGGGCTGTCTAAAATTGGATACATATTGTTCTTCAAAAGTACAAGTCCAGAAAAACTTGCATGAAGCTATAATCCAAACAAGTAATGACAATATGAACTAAAAGCAATGGAAACAAATAAGATTCTAGTGGCTAAGTTCACGAGTTGGAGATAAGCGAAGCTATCAAAATCAACCAAGTATACTCTTTATCTCTTATACAAATGGATCAAATATATGTTAACATCACTCAGCACTGAGGTCATGTTCAACAAATTTGGAAATCAATCTGAAAATCACCACTAGAATATTTGAATATGTTACACTCTGACAAAAAAGGCAAACAAAAACATGCCTTCTCTCTAGACAATCCTTTCATACCAAATCCTACCACCACAAACCTATAATACAAGTGAGAACTCTATATATAATTACAATTAGTAAGTGGAACTCCATGGAGGTTCTTTAACTTCCTAAAGGAGCCCTGTCATCTGGCCCAGCAAGTGTGATCTGGTAGTACAACAATTTGCAGAAAAGCAATTAACCCTTCAGTGGTTGCCAAGAATGGATCAAAGGATAAGATTTATAGCAAAACGTTGTCAAACAATAAAAACAAATTGGATTGAAGCAAATCAACACTTTTTGGCTACAGGTCACTATTAATGACTAATATCCAAATAAAAAGAATGTCTCTTGCCTAGGCCCTTAGAACCTGCAGAATTTGATAATATGCATCTTGTCATACAATTCTACGAGCTGCTTTTGGCAATTGATAAGTTCTTCATTATCTTTTGTACATATCTAAACAAACAAATTATATGCAAAAAAATTGGCAATTTAAACATCATTTCTACAATAATAAATAAAAAGTTGAAGACGTGCATACATAAACAGATCCATCAAAAAAAGATGGGCATTTAAAGAAAAATTTGAAAAATGCTTACATTGCAGTCAAAAGCAAACCTCCTTGCAAGCATAATGGCCGCATTTCTGTCTCTCTCAGATTCAAAGGCCAAGACAAAGGAAAGCCCTTTCTTTGCTTGCCAGAACAAAGCCTGAGCTGCAGCATTCCCACCACCTCTCACTCCACATAACTAAAGCACAAGAAAACAGTATAAAACGGGGCTGCTAAAAAATGTTAACGGGATCCTTTGTTAGGAGAAAAAGATTTGCAATCTACTATACCTGCATTGAAGTGGAGTAGTATTCTTTAGTGATTGTTGTCCTCCCTCTGCAAAGCTTCATTCGCATCTTTCCCACATGAAGCACATGAATTGATTCGGAGACATGATCAGCACCACTCATTTGGGTAACAACCACCTGAACAAAAGTATAGTTAAAACCAAGTATAAAAGTCATCAGATTCCGAGATGAAATACAAAAGCTAAAGACCACTTCAACACGAATGAAAACAAATGTAACCGACATAGATTTGAATTGAGAAAAATCTGAACATCATTGATGGCTAGACTCAGCAGAATCTAATCCATGGCTCATGTAGCATATTAGGGTAAAATAGACTGGAATAACCAAAATGATTAGGCGCACATGCAATGTTTGAATAGTTTTAAAATCAACGACTCTCAAATATTAAACACCATCCATAATTAACTAGTTTGAGAATAGAAAAGAAGAGGTAAAAACACATACATTGAATTCAACATCGTGTTTTCGAACAAGTGCCTCCACATAGCTACCCAGACCAGCAGCTGGACATGGAATTAGGTCAGCATTTAATTATTTAGCATGTAAAGTAACCATGAAGGACTTGTGTACTTGAAATTAGACCGAAACCTCGAAATAAGATTATCAGAAAATTTAATCTTACGAAACCTACAGCAGGATACCAAATCAAACCAGAGCAGCAGTTTAAAAGAAAACCTGGATCAATGGCACCCGTTGTAGCCAACGTGATACGCTGATCACTGCATACAATTTCAGCTTGCAAGACTCTCCCAACGTCAAAAGGCTCTGGAGCATAAACTGATTTAGTAGCTCCTGTATGATATAGATACTGATGAAATAAGCGATAGCCCATACATAGAATGTCTCATCAGCAGCAATTGATAATTCACACAATATGACATGGTCTTCTAATCAATGAATTGAAACAGTATTCTATAATCAGTTATGAACTCTTAAATCTATCAACAGCTTAAACTTTCTTGTATTTCCCACGCCCTCACCCCCAAAACCCCATAAACCCAGAAAGAAATGCACAGAAATCAATTTCACTGACAATACGTATATATCTGATAGAAGTTTAATGTAACAGCCATACATAAGAACTTCTTTTATGAACTGTTAGAACCTCGACTCTTTATCCACATGTTCATCTGGTTAATTGTAAAAAAACAAGCCCTTAGATACACATAGTGGACCTTCATTCATCACAGCATATCTGCTGGGCTTCAGTGGATCAGGTCCCTTTTGTTCTGATGAATCCATTGCACTTACAGCTACATAAAATATCCTATCCAAAACCACAATTGTGAATAAGAGCTGTTTTGCTCTATATTGTATTTCTTAGAGAATGTAGTACATATATACATGAATAGGAATACTGAATAGGATAGAGAATCTATACAAACACAGGAGATAATGCTAAGATAATGCTATCTAATATAACCTGATTATAATCAGATTATCACAATATTATGTGATAATACCGTATCTTGGCCACACTCCCCCTGAAGTTGGATCATAGATATCAATCATGTCTAACTTGCTAATACATTCTTCAAATACTTGTCTTTGAAGTCCTTTGGTAAATACATTTGCTGTCTGCTTCTTCGTTGGTACATAAGTTAGGCATATTGTCCCATCTTTTATCTTTTCCATGATAAAATGTCGATCAACTTCAACATGCTTTGTTCTCTCATTGTAGACTGGATTGTGTGCCATGCTTAGGGCTGCCTTGTTATCACAATAATGCTTTATAGGTGACTCAAAATTGATTTCCAATTCTGTCAGCACTCTTTTTAACCAGAGACTTTCACAAATCCCTTTTGCAACTGCTCTAAGTTCAGCTTATGCACTACTCTTGGCTATCACCTTTTGCTGCTTACTTTGCCATGTGACCAAATTTTCCCACACGTGTGCAATATCCAATGGTTCATCGTCTATCCTCTTCTGAACCTGCCCAATCTAAATCAATATATATTTCAATTGTTCTTTGATCTCCCTTCTTAAATAATAATCCTTTCCCAGGAATACCCTTTAAATACCGTTCGATCTTATAAACTGCTTCAAAATGCTTAATCTTTGGTGCATGCATGTAGCGACTTACAACACTCATGGAAAAAGCAATATCTGGTATAGTATGAGACAAATAAATTAGCCTTCCCACTAGTGTATGGTATTCTTCACAGTTAACCAGTTTATCTTCTTCATCTTCAAACTTTGTGCTTTCAATGGAGGTGCTGCTTGGTTTACATCCTAAACAGTTAACCAGTTTATCTTCTTCATCTTCAAACTTTGTGCTTTCAATGGGGGTGGTGCTTGGTTTACATCCTAAACAGTTAACCAATTTATCTTCGTCATCTTCAAACTTTGTGCTTTCAATGGGGTGGTGCTTGGTTTAAATCCTAACGTTCCTGTCTCCTTCAAGAGATAAAGAATGTACTTCCTTTGTGAGATGTAAATCCCTTTCTTTGATCTAGCTACTTCCATGCCTAGGAAATACTTCATTTCTCCCAAGTCTTTAACTTCAAATTCTTTACTCAAAGCTAACTTGAGTCTTGTAATTTCCTCTGCATCATCACCAGTTGCGACAATATCATCTACATACATAACCAAAATTGTCTTATTACCTTCTCTAATTTTTAAGAACTTTGTATGATACAACTGAGCTTGTGTGTATCCTTCTGTTTTTAGGACTTTCGCAAATCTTTCAACCCAAGCTCGTGGTGATTGTTTCAGCCCATATAGGGATTTTCTTAGTCTGCATACTCTGTTTCCTCCTCCTTCCTTATCAAACCCTGGAGGAAGTTTCATATATACTTCTTCCTTTAGTTTGCCATTCAAGAAGGCATTTTAATGTCAAGTTGTTGAAGGGGCCAATCAAAGTTAGCAGCTACAGATAGCAATAGCCTGATAGTGTTTAGTTTGGCCACAGGTGCAAATGTCTCCTTGTAGTCCATCCCATAGGTCTGAGTATAGCCCTTTACTACCAATCTTGCTTTATACATCTCAATGGAATCATCAACCTTATATTTGATTGTGAATATCCACATACACCCCACAAGTTACTTCCCTTTTGGCAGATCAGCTTCTTCCCACGTTTCATTTTTTTCAAGTGCTCTTATTTCTTCAAAAACTACTTCTCTTCATTCAAGAAATTTAAGAGCTTCTTGGATATTATTGGGAATGTCAATTATGTCCAGATTAGCAATAAATGATTTATATTGAGAAGATAGAGCATCATAAGAGACAAACCTCTCAATCAGGTGCATAGTACATGATCTAGATTTCTTCCGTAAAGCAATTGGCAGTTCTAGATCTATATTGTCTTATTGTTCCTTTGTATTACTACTCTGAGCTTCTTCGGCAGGAACTTGCATTGGTTCAGAGATTGGTATAGCTTCAGGGACAGGGAGTGTACTACTTGTTTTCTTCTTCCAAGAGTACACTTTGAGTGTATTGTCAAACATGGCTACTTCTGTATCAGGATTTGTCTCTATAGGAGATGCATTGGACATAGGTGTTAGGATAGGTTCAAGAACAAATGTACAAGGAGGTTCAAGTTGAGATTCATCACCAAACTCACTCCAATACTCCACCTAAATCGAAAACTTGGGATAGAAGGAATCTGTTTCAGAAAAAGTGACATCACAACTAACAAACAACCTTTTTGATAAAGGATCATAGCATTTATACCCTTTTTGTGTAGCAAAGTAACACAAAAACACACATTTTTTGGCTCTTGGATCAAGTATGTTGTGTGAATAACTGTGACTAAAGATTGTACACCCGAAAACCTTTAAAGGAAGGTTAGTTTCAAGATGGGTAGTAGTATGGATTTCTTGAAATTTTTGAAGAGGTGTTTTGAAAGAAAAGACACGACTAGGCATTCGATTAATAAGGTACGTTGCAATAAGGATAGCATCCCCGCAAAACAATTTTGGAACATTGCTAGTGAACATCAAGGCCCTAGCTACTTCAAGAAGGTGTCTATTTTTCCGCTCAGCAATGCCATTCTATTAAGGACTATTGACACAAGAACTTTTGTGGACAATTCCATGATTTTGGAAGAATGTATGAAGATTTTGATTAAAATATTCAATACCATTATTAGTATGAAGGACTTAAATACTTGTTTGAGATTGATTTTTTATCATCTGATAAAAGTTGATGAACACAGTAGGGACTTCAGTTTTATCCTTCAAAAGAAACACCCAACACAAATGAGTATTATCATTGATGAATGTAATGAACCACTTTGAATTGGTTCTATTAGTGACACGAGATGGGCCCCAAAGACCACTATGGATAAGTGAAAAAGGTTTTGTGGGTTTGTATTCAGACCTTGTAAAAGAAATTCTTTGATGCTTAGCAAATTCACAAGCATCACATTGAACACAAAGATCTTTATTTATTGAAATATTTGGAAACAATCGTAACATATACTGGAAGTTTGGATGACCTAACCTTTTATGCCATATTAATAGTTTATCATTTTTAGGGACAAACACACTATTACCCAAGCTATAAGGAGTAAAACGACTTTCTTCATCTTCAAAGTAGTATACCATCTACCTCTTTAGCACTGCCAATCAGCTTCCCCGATGACAGGCCCTATATAAGACAATGAGTAGGGAAAAAATGAGAGCTCTACAATTAGCTTCTTTTGCGAATTTACTAATTGAAAGGAGGTTATAGTCTAGATTTGGAACATGTAGAACAGAGTTTAATTTCATAGAATTTGTTACTTTAATATCTCCTTTTCCTGCAACCGAAGAAGGATCACCATTTGCTACCTTAACCTTTTCATGCCCAGCACAAGGAAAATATGAATGAAGCAGGTTATAATCATCTATCATATGGTTTGATGCTCCAAAATCAACTATCCATTTCTTCCTACCACATGAAGATAAAAAAGCTTGTAAGATATTACCTCTCATAGTAGCACTGGCAACTGTACTTGTATTCTGTTGATGGCTGTCATTTTGAAGACTCTTTAGTATTTCCATTAATTTCCTTAGTGAAATATTCAGCTCACCAACTTGTTTCTGACTATCTTCACACCTCCTTCACTAGATACTTGATATCCTCGATTTTTTTTCCTTTTCGTGGTTTCCAATCTGGAGGCTTTCCATGGATGTCTCAGCATCTGTCTTTGGTGTGATCACTTTGTTTGCAGTGATCACACCACTTCTTCTGACCCTTCTTACTGGATTCACCACGGGACATCAATGTAGACGCTTCATTAGTAGGTATAGGAGACATACTTTATTCTTTTTTAACTCTTCTTTTAGCATAATTTTCCTCCTTGCTGCTTCCCTCCTAACTTCAAAAAAAACTGCTTTAGCTGTTGGTAGAAGAACTCTACTTAGGATTCTGCCATGGACATCATCCAGTTTTTTGTTGAGACCAGCCAAAAATTCAAAGACTCTTTCCTTTTCAATTTTCTAGTTGTACATCACAGCATCTTCCTTGCATCTCCACTCTTCATCCGACAGAAGTTCAAGTTCCTGCCATAATGCTACCATTTTGACCCAATATTCTATAACTTCTCTGCCACCTTGCTTCATTTGTCACAACTTTGTTTTTATCTTGTAGATTTGCGATGCATCCTCTCCATCATAGTATGACTGTCGCACCCCTTACCAAATTTCTCGAGCTGTTGGCAGAAACATGAAGGTATGTTTGATCGTCGATGTCAGGGCGTTGATAAGTCATGACGAGACCATGGAGTTGTCTCCCACTGTCGCACAGCTTGCGAGTTCATTGGGTCTAGAATGTTTCCATCTCCAACGATAAAGCTCAGCTTCCCGCATCCTCCAATGGCGAGTTTCATAGCTTGAGCCCACTCCCGACAGTTTGTTCCATTTAGTTTGTCAGAAACGATGACAACTAAAGCTCATTCAAGACCAAAGGTCAGTTGTGACCTCCAGTCTCATTTAGATTCACCGTGGAGGATCCCTCAAGATTGGAAGTCATTTCTTGACTTTTCAGGGTTGACTCCTCAGTTTCACTATCTCTTTCACGTGGCTATGAGACCATGTGAA
>JAOSBK010000205.1:6058753-6073325 GCA_027568895.1 Erythroxylum shatona | reverse complement strand
TACTATCCATATGTAACTATAACTCTACCACTACAATCTGTCTCTATCTTTTGTTTTTCCGTGTATCGACAATCCAATCTCCTCCTATGTGTGTTTTACTCCTAACATAGCATCCCAAAAATCCAAAGAATCTATCACAAAATGGAACTATAACCAAACCTCTTTTTGAAGCTGAAGAGATCGTTTAGACTTCTCAGCAAGTTGAATCCTCAACGCTTGTAACTCATGTTCCATGTCCATCACCTACAAAGTTTATCAATTCAGAAATCAACAAAATTAAAAGAAAAATAAATTTGTGTCACACCCAGTTGAATTGTCACAAGGATGTAGGAAGTGTCCATTTGTATGCTTGAGACTCAGCATCCAGAGATTTCATAAATAAAGTTCTAGAGTTAGAGGTCAACTAAAAAATTCCCAAAAAACAAATAGTTCCAACCCCTTGAAATCTTGATCATCAGTATTCCCCTATGTTTGCCACGGTTAAAATGCACAAATAGATAATCTAAAGAGCTATGTAGCCATTATACAACTAATATCACAATTAAATTTCAGATACAGACAGATACACAATTAAATTGCAGTAAAGCATTTCAAGGTTTAAGAAACATGCTAGCATCAGTTTTGACACAAGAACAAAATTCCATGATTCAGCGTGGGGCAAAACTTCACATAGAAGCTCCAGCATATACCTTGCTTGGCTGGTGCAGCATTTTGATCCTCCTGGCCTCTTGAACCTCCTTCCTCAATTCTTCCAAGTCCTAATAACCAGAAAATATAGTTTTTCAAAGGTGATAATAAGAACATACTTGAAATTAAAACTTTATAACTTCAATTCCAAAAACGAGATCACAAAGAAGAACATTAAAAAGGATATAAAGCAGCCACAACCATTGCGGTTCTAGAATTAAGTATTTGATTTCGGATGAAGTTCAGTGGCTGCAATGCAGTATGTTACGACCAATGACTAATACAATAAACAACAAATTAAAAAAAAAAGGGAAGCAGTTGGAATCTAAAACAAGAATTACAAGACAGAAGTCTCCAATTCCTATCTACATTTCTTACAAGTGTACAAAGAAATATACTTACTTCCAATGGTGTTGTACAAGCAAGAATATCAACCAGTAATTAACAAGTCCTAGAACAAATAGCAATTAACACAAACCTGTTTCCCAGAAGCTCGAGACATCCGCTCATGTTCTTGAAGAGCCTCTTCCACCCTCTGAACTGCTGCTCTGGCACTTTCAATCTCAGCACGAGCAAAGGCTCGTTCCTCATCAACAAGTTTCTTCGCATCCTCTGTGGCCTAAAAGGGTTATAAACACTCAGTACTGAAGACTATGTACTGAGTATAACTTTCTATATAAAATATAGGAGAAAATCAGTATAGAGAATAAAGTTTTTGGGAAGGAATGCTCATTGACTTGGCTCAAAGATATGAAAAATGAAAAGTGAACATGAGAAGAATGGCAAAACGAAAAAAATAGAAAAGTCTGAAAACCAAAGGAGCCTAAACCGAAAAGGATTGTTGATCTCAAAATCTACAAGACCATGATCATAAAAAATGTCAAGCTTGTTTTTTACTTGATAACATCTAAAAAGAAAAGAAAAGCGAAAAAAATGGGGGAGGAGATGAAAGTCAGGGGCATAAATGTGCATAGTATATCCAATAAATAAAGATGAAATAAATACGAAAAAGTATAGAAAAGGTTTAAAACATAGTCCATCTTCTATTAAAGATTACATTACCTGCCTAAGAAAACTTGCTAGCTTTTTCACTTCTGCTTTTTCTTGAATAAGTTCTCCTTCCCTTTCAGTAAGCTGAACCGCTAACGCTTCAACCTAAAATTAAAAAATAATAATAATTTAGGATTTCTTTTACCATTTCAAATATTTTATTGTCAATAGTATATCAGCCAGAAAGTTGAAAAATGCTAGCAGGTAGAAATATTCTACGAGGAAAGACAATACAGATATGAAATGAAAAGAGATAATAATTAGTGGCAAGTGTTAATATTTCTGTGCAGCAATTATTATTGACTTGACGTTTTAGATTTCTATAAAGTTTTCCTAAAATAGCCAAGATTCACTTCAAATGCAAAAGCTGCTGGGTCCAAAATCAGCATGACTCTTATGATCATCATTAATGATGAACCATTTACAAACACATTTTCTCAACCTGATAATTGATTCATATAATTTGCTTACAAAGAACCACCAATCTAGCCAGTCAAAACCAAATCCTGTCCCAGAAATTAATTTATCCCAAGTTAGACCTTGTTTTTTCATTTCTCTAACCTAAATTTGTTCTGCAATGGCATGGCTACAGAAATCCTGTTATCACATCACATATAAGATCACAATTTCTGGAATGATAAAATCTAACAAAGAGAGCGGTCATGAAACAGCTACCATCACAATAGCTTCCTCTACATCATCCTTGTTTCTACCAGCCACACGTCCTCTTAAAGATTCTAGAGCATCTCTAAGCTTCTTCAGAAGAACATGTTTTTCCAGCGAAGCTGCCTCCCTGAGTCTAGCCTGCAATGGGTCCAAAAATTACATGTTTATGATTATTTCTTCCAAAGCATTATAATACCGCCAATGTTTCTCAAGCTCAGAACCCCAAAGAAAAAATCATCAGAATAATATATGCATGAATAACAATATTTTCATGGATCAAGTTCCAAATTGCCAACATATCCCCACACTGTACAAGGTCTGCTTAACTGCCAAAACCTAAGTGAAACAATGTGTAGATTGCAGTTTATACCATTAATTTTCTTACTGTGATCAGGTAATTTCTTTTTTAAGTAAAGGCATGACAAGGTAGAAAATCTTCCCCGTTATAAAATTTGTTGACTATGCACAGTTAAGAGCATGCGTCTATTATTTTTCCTTAACAATTTATCCCGTATTTAAAATCAATCTTACATCCCAATAATAAAAAGTATCAACTACTAAGACGTTGAAATCCCAGTATTTTATAAAAGACCGTTCAATTGCTCACCAAGTCAAGTTTAGAAACAAACACAAACAGCCACAAAAATCTTAATCAATCTTACTTCTTCAGACAACTTAGCTGCTGCTGCCAAGCCCTTCTCAAATTTGCTGGCAAGGTCACGCACAGAGAGACGTTTCTGTTGCTCCAAAAGTTGTGCAGTCTCACGAGCCACAGCCTCTTTCATGGACAGCACTTTTGGATCATCTTTTGCATCCATTATCTGATTGTTGGCCCCAATTCTGTAATTAGGAAACCTACTTGATGCAAAGGCAACATCCGCAGAAACCGCCGGGACGGCATCTTTCTGCATGGTATCTCCAAAATCACGGGTGACCCTCGTCATTATTTCACATTAACAGCCCTGTTTACCAATCAAAAAAGTAAAGATTACCAAATAGGAAAAAAGATGAACATACGATTATCCTAACCGGATTATCACCTTAAAAACAAAGCAAAATGTGGTCAGTACTTACCGACCAAATTTAACCAAAGCTTGACAGGATCTTTGAACAGTTCAAGAGGAGAAATTTCAAAATCTCTAACAAGTAACAAGAAGTTACGTGCTTTGCTCACCTTCCTCAACCAAAAAAAATAAAAAAAAAACACCACTTAAACCGAAGAAGAGAACAAAAAGATCGGGAAAATAGACCAAAAAAAAAAGCTCAGAAGCAAAAAAAGCTAAGACTATAAACCATCAAACTCAGTTGTGAACAACTATATTGCATACAACAAAACAGCAGACGCCAAAAAGGTTGAGACTTTAGGAGTCAAAGCTCAAGTGACAGAGAGAAATGAGAGAAAATAAACCCTAACCCTCTACCAAATATTAGCTAAATTTAATTGTTAAGGTGAAAATGTCGAGAAAGGAGACCTGAAAAAACACAAAGAAAGGAAGAGTTTGGACTTACAGGTCACAGAAAAGGAAAAATCATCAAAAAATGAAAAATGTATCCAACAAGGATGATGTTGATGTGGAGACTTAAGATTCTTCTAATTTCTTGGGTTAGATGCCAATGCAAGTAAGCAATTGATTGATTGAAATTTAATGTATTTCCCTTTAGACAAAGAGAGCTGAGAATGAGGAAAGTTGGAATCTGGAAATGGAAAGTAGGAGATGGTGGGTAATAGGCTGGGCTGCCTTTTACTTTTTCAAAAAAGGACCATTCGTTGAAATTAGGGTTTCCACCTAAGATTGTCATTGTAGTAGAGCATACCCACCCCTAAAATCATCAAAGACTTTAGTATTCCAATTATGCATTTGATTAGTCCGTTTTGATTGAACCTTAAAAACACAAACATGTTAGACAATGAAATGTCAATTCTAAGCTACCTGTAATTAGGATGTCAATTTTATCCCGGTCAGATTGACCTAGTAATGGGCAGGCCACGGCTAAAATAATTCAACTCAATCAAAATGACAAAATCAACATCGTTTTATAAATTTTTATAAAAAAGGTAAGGATGGACCGGGCCATCCAAACCAAGGTGACATCCCTATTTCCAATAGGCTTCAAAGAATGAAAATCTTTTTTAAGGGTTTTTTAATTTAAGAATTTGTATGTTTAAATTGATAAAGATAAATAATAAGAAATGACTTTCAATAACCACATAGTTGAATAAAATGGTATAAATTAAAGTATTATTAAGATAATTAAATTTACAAATTTGTTAACTTAATAATACTTAATGTTTTAAAAACTTTTTTAAAAACGGTCTCTTTATTAATTACAGATAACAATACGTACTATTAAATTTTTCTAAATCTTACGTTTCAGTGAGATATTTACCAGATGGTGTTGTTGTTATTTAACAGTTTAAGGACACTATTATTTGCCTTGTAAGTTTGTTATAAATTAATTTAAAATAATTAATTTTATTTTTAACTTTGTTGAGAAATTGACATCTTTTTGTACTAAATGTTCCCTTTTGAAACTTGCACTAGGAAATAGTGATAACTACATTAGAATAAAGAAAGATGAAGATGGAGGTCAAGACTTTGAATTGGTAAATTGGCATTCTTTAAAGAGGTTGGGTTGGCTTCTTGTGAGATATAGTCTTATAATGTAACGAGTGTAACAAGAATTAAATATTATGCATTTATTTATTTGAACAAGATTTGATATTCTCTAGTTTGGTTTGCGTGACTATATTCAATCATATACAATATTTTCAATAATAAAAAATTCAACTGATTCGACCAATTTAACATATTCGATTAACTCAACCGTAAAATTTTTAAATAGTTTAACTTTTTAGTTCAAAATTTAACTTTCTGATTTATTCTAATAACTTTTATTATTAAAATTTTATTAATTTACTAATTATTCAGTTATTTTTTGTAAATTAATAATTTTTTATAAATTAAAATAAATCAATTAATTTATAATCGATAATATCTTTTTAAATTTAATTTCAAATTTTTTTGACAAATAAGAATATCTTTTAAATATATTTTAAAATTTTTAATTTTATTTAATCCTTATTTAAGCTCTTAAATTTTTTTTTTGATTGCCCACAAGGTGTCCTAGGAGGGTTCCAACTATGGAAAGACACCTTTAAGCCATCCACACCCAGACTAATCTCCGTTCGAGCCGGATAGGTCCCTTACAGGAGGCAAAATTCTGGCCCGAAATTTTAAACTGCTGCATATATGAGGACGGTTCGAACTCGTGACCTCACTTAAGCCAGGAAAGTCTCTTACCAACTCACCTGCGCCCTAGGGTGAGTTGGTAAATTTGTTATTTTAAATTTTAAATTTGTTATTTTAGTCATTTTACTTATACTCTGGTTTCGTTTGAAAAAAGGAAAGCTAAACTTGTCCCAATGGGAGGAGAACTTCTAATGGGTCCCACACGTTGCTTTCTTCAGGCAGAAGGATGGGGTCCACTTGATTTAACTAACGAGCAACGACGAGTGAGACTGGTCGGTAACAAACAACAAGTAATGATGATGCCCCGTTGGTCTGGTTCCCATGTGCCTGTTTTACGGATTTGCCCCTCTTGCTTTTTCTTTGTCTTCCTTCCCCTCTTTTGCTTTGCCTTATTGAAACATTACAAAATGCATATACGGACATTCAATTTCACATCACTCGATCCGAGAATCACAATTCGCAATCAAGGGGTTGAGTAAAATCCAAATAATTCAAACTTGCATGCGTTAACCGTAATCCTGTCTTCTTCTTCGGGGACAAACAACAAATATATATATATATATATATATTGACACGGATCACCTATGCTGTTCAACCTATTTTAAGACTGTGCTACTAATTTTTATCCACACATTTATATAAATCTCATATAAATGTGTGAATGAAATTTAATAGAATAAGATTGAAACAAGTTAATAAGAACAAATGATCAAATCTTATACTTAATAGAGTAAGATCGGAACAGGTTAATAGGAACAGATGATCTAATCTCATATTTGATAGAATAAGATTGGAACAAGTTAATAAGAAAAAATGATCTAATCTCATACCATTGATTGAGTGCAGAATAAAGATGAAATATTATTCCAACTTCTCTTTTTTATATTATTAAGCTCACTGTTTAAAGATAACAATTAGTCCAAGCTCAGGGTCAGGTCAGAGTCTCACCTAACCCTTATTATTAGGGTTCAATCCTGAATTTAATTTAACTTTCACTATTTTTTAAATTTAAAATACCAAAATGATCCTAAAGTCTAATTTGTTTAGAAAAATTGGACCCATCAATAATTGCAATCCCTAATTTTGGTCTACTTTAATTTAAATTTAAATTAATGATAAATTTATGTGGAATTTAACTTATCCTTTTGTTTAAATTAATTTGAAATTTGATTTAAATTTTAAATAAATTTTAAAAAATAATATTTTTATTTGTGTCAAATATAATTCAATTTCAAATTAAGATTAATTTTATTTAAAAAGATTCATACCCAATTTGTTATCATGCATCAGAATTATATTAACTTCACACAATCCTCGTAATCCAAATATTAACTGTACACTTGTAAGTTTTTTATATTTGGTAATTTTCTAAAGTGCGAGTACATCTTTAATTTGAGTTAAAAATTGAATTATAAAAATAGATGGTTTAAAATTTTTACGGTTGAACCAGTTGAATATTTTAATCATTAATCACGATATAATGTTAAATTTTGTAACGTATTTGAAATTATAAATTATTTTATATGAACAGTTTGAACATTTTTAAGTCCGGACCAAATCCATAACGTGAGTTGGGCTGGACTTGAATTTTAAGAGTTCGGGTCGGACGTTAATATAATGGCGGGTAACAAGTGGAGTAACATACGTGGAGCGATGCCGCGAGTACAAGTGAGCCGGAAAGGCCGAAGTTCATTGGAGAATTGAGTTTCCCTCCGATCATCAGATTTTCCCCAAAATCCATCCTAAATCGTCTATTAAGGTACTCCCCATTGTGAATTTCTTCTTCTGTTCACTGGTTTTAACTATTTTTTGAAGCTATTAAATTCCTACTACCTTCTTCCTCTTCCAATTTCTTCTCGTTAACATTTCCTTTTTTTGTTGCGCGGAAGAAAATTGGGAATTTGCTAGAAAGTAGAAAATGAATGCTGATTTCACACCCCTCTTGGTTTTTAATCGATTTGGTTGAATTTTGGTTACCTGTCCCGAAGATTTGTTTAGGTTGTCAATCATAATAAGCCGCTGGGTCATAGCTGCTGTCTCCAAGTTTTGGTTTTCTGTAGTTTTGTTTTGGTTGTGTTTCCCTTAGGTTTTCTGGGTTGATGTGATGATCTAGAGTTGTCTTGTCTGTGCCGGCATTAGGTCGTCTGTTTTTGTGTGGTTGAGAATTTGGTGAATGGGGATACAAACTATGGGATCTCAGAGCAATGGCCAGCAATCTCATTTAAATACGAGTCAATTGACGAGGCAAAGTTCTTGGTATAGCCTCACTCTGAATGAGGTTGAGAATCAGTTGGGAAATCTAGGGAAACCCTTGGGTAGCATGAATCTTGATGAGCTTCTCAAAAGTGTATGGAGCACTGATGCAACCGATTCTGTGGGAATGGATATTGAAACTTTGTCTTCAGCTTCTTCTCTACAGCGCCAGGCCAGCTTAACTTTAGCCAGGGCCTTGAGTGGCAAGACCGTGGACCAAGTGTGGAAAGAAATTCAACAAGGGCAGAAGAATAGGTTTGGCGAGGAGATAAAAGGGCCTGCCAGGGAATCTTCCTTTGGCGAAGTAACTTTGGAGGACTTCTTGGTACAAGCAGGTCTTTTTGCGGAACCATCTTTAAGCCCTTGCAAGGAATTGGGTTCTATTGGTGCGGTGACCCCACAAAGTTTCCCTCAAAAACTAGTTTTGTCACCTTCCCCTTCAACTGGGACATTATCAGACACAACATCTGGTCGGAAAAGGAATGGCCCGGAAGCACTTGAGAAGAGTATTGAGAGGAGGCTGAGGAGAAAGATCAAGAACAGGGAATCTGCTGCCCGGTCTCGAGCAAGAAAACAGGTGGACTTTTTGTCAGCTTCTTTATATTCTATCACTTAAAATGTTTTTTAACCGGCTTCTTCATCCATGACTGTAAAACTGATTTGTGATGGGGTACATAGGCTTATCATAACGAGTTGGTGAGCAAGGTTTCACGTCTAGAGGAGGAGAATCTGAAGCTCAAGAAAGAAAAGGTAGTAATCTTTCCTATTGCATATAGTCACTGATAAGAAATTTGAAAACTAATCCACCATGTCTCCTATCAACCCACTAAGCAACTTCTAGATTAAAACTGCTCAAGGATTATTTTGGATTTTGCAGTGTCATTAAAGCAAGGTATATTGTTGAATACAAAGACATATTTGCACTTTGAGTGATTCCTTATTTGGTTATTGGAAATTTTAAATTTCAATGCTGTGAGTGATATCAAAGAACTGTTAATTTTTCTAATGAATGGGTGCATTAATTTGTGTTGAGATATTTTGTTTTATTTTATCATTGAACCTTCTCTAGTCTTGATTTCTTCGAATAGTATTTCATCTCTGTTAAGTTGATTTTTGAAGTTCATCTGTAGATCAAACAAGAAATATCCAACAATATTCATCCTCTAAAAGGTTCTTGTTTGTTCCTTGGATCATTATTGCTCTCTTGGTGGGTGAACGTCATAAATCATCTGATAGGTAGTTGGCTTAAAGAAAATATTTGAATGTTTGACCTTCGAAGATTCTGTAAACAGACCTGCAAAGCATAAATATAGTTTCAGTGATTTTTGCGTGCATTGGGATCTTTTCATAACGGGAGCTGGTTTTGTTCATATATGGATTTACCTCTGTTCCTGGTAGGTGGAAGTGTTTGATTTGCAGCAGCTTTTGCCATCTTTATTCTTCTTGTTGTTTTACTATATGTTTTGCAGGAATTTGATGCAAAATTTCCATGTGATGCATTGCCTGAAGAAAAATATCAGCTTAGGAGAACAAGTTCGGCCTCTTTCTGATATGAACTGACCAATGATAGTTTTGTAGTTCCTCAAATGTAGCGCTACTGTCATCCCTTTGTGGGGGAATCAGCTGGTTACCACGCGACATTTGTTGCAGATATGATTTCTACTAGACATCAATAGATAGTAATTTTATGTACATTTAGTAATTGCGCAGCATTAAATGTGCCCTGTTCATATGTCTAGGATATATCTTGTTGGGATTGAAAATCATAGTGGAATTGAATCGTTCCTGTTCATTAGGCTGGAATTGATTATGAGAAACTATGGACGATACAACTTAATTGTAATTAATATCCTGGATGTTGCTTTGTCCATTTCCTGTGTGCGGGGAACACTCTTGATGTTCTTGAATGCTACTTTAAATTATTGACTCCATGGAACTGTAGGTGGGATGCGGCTGTTGGCATGTCATCATCGATCATATTCTGGTGGTCACCCACTTCTGCAGATAGCATTTTATATTACAACTAAGGGTGGTGGCGGGGAATATTAGCATTAAAAAGGAAGTATTGTAATAGATTCTTCCCCTCTGTTTAGTGGGTAACAGAGTTGGATAGATCTGAGATTCTAAAAGGGAGAGCCGTTATCATATATGATGTTAAATATTGAACTGGGGTGATAGAGATGGCGATTTTGGAGGAAGAAAACATTATGAGTGCATCTTTTTATTTCCTTTTGTTCCGGAGTCCTTTTGTTCTTGCTCATAGAAGCTTATCCAAAAGCAGTGTTTCAGATTGAAGTTAAAAAATGTCAGTACTCTACACTGCAAAAAAGCGAACCTGTATGTTGATCAACTAGATCGGACTTAAAATTGTTGGTAATGTTAATTCGCAACACAACCACAATCACACACGAGGTCATTCGAATGACAGAAATTTGTTATAGAGAGAAAGAGAGGTATAGAGAAAGATAGAGAGAGAGAAGAATTTCATTCATTGTGACAAAACATGTATATTATGTTGGGACATGCTTTAATACATTTGCGAGTTATTTACTATACTCGGGTACAGGCGTCACCTTATGGTCTTATTCTAAATATCACGTATAATACTAGTTAATATTTCAGATCTTCTGCGTTATTGCTCACGCTTCTTCATCCTTGACAACCTCCCAACAATTCCCTTCTCTTTAATGTATTTGTCTATCAAATTGACTTCTGGAAATCACTTTTGGAGGCCGAAAACATACTCTTATGTAGCACTAGTGTTCTCCCCATCTGACCATTGAATCAACCATTGTGTAATAACTCGATTGTTCCTTTTGGTAATCTGCCTATTCAATATTGCTACTGGAACTCGTTCTATAGGCGTAAGAAACTTTGGTAACGATGAAGAAGTGTGGTCTTGCCCCTTATGTGCCTTCTTAAGCTTTGATACATGAAATACTGGGTGTATTGCTGCCTCAATTGGAAGGTCTAACTTATAAGTCACCTCTCCAATATGTTGAATCTCCCTATATGGCCCGTAGTATAGTGGAGATAGTTTTTGATTGCTCCTCTTTTGTAAAGAAAATTGCTTGTATGGTTGTAATTTTAACAACGCCACGTCTCCCACCCTAAATTCTCTCTCTGAATGCTTATTTTGGATCCTCTGTAAAAGAAATTTTGTGACATTAAGCATAGCCTCTCTGTTTTGTAAAGCCTGATCAACTTCTATGACCTTCGAATCCCCTGCAATGTAAGGAGTATACACGGGTGACGGATAACCGTACAGAACTTCAAACGGAATGGTGTTAATGGTAGCTCGGTAAGTGGTATTGTGCTACCATTCTGCCAACGCTATCCATTCTCCCCATTTCTGAGATGTCTCTCCACATAAACAACACAAATATGTCTTGAGAATTTTGTTTACTGCCTCCGTCTGTCAATCCATTTGTGGATGGTAGGCGGTCAAATATTTCAACTTAACCCCCTGCAACCGAAGAAACTCCTGCCAAATTTTGCTCAAGAAAACCCAGTCTCTGTCACTAACAATAGACTCTGGCATTCCATGTAATTTAAACACATTAATAATTAAGCTATATCACAAGTGGAATAAGGGTGTTTGACAGGAATAAAGTGAGAATATTTGGTGAATTTATCTACCACCACTAATATAATAGATTTCCCCTTCGAAACAGGTAAGCCCTCCACAAAATCATTACTCACCTCCTTTTAGCTTTCTTCTGGTATTTTGAGAGGTTGCAGTAATCTGGGTTAAGTAGAATTATGGTGTTTATTTCTCTGGCACCTTATATAATTTTGAACATAAACCCTCACGTCTCGAGCTATGACCTTCCAGAAGAACATTTTTTGTAGCTTCGTCTTAATGGCTACTGCACCTGCATGCCCTCCCATGGCATTGTCATGACTAATGCCAATGATCTATTGAAGGATTCTCGAGTTGGCGCCCACTATTAAATGTCCCTTCCATCTTAATAACCCATCATTCCATTCGTAAGCACATGGTTTAGTATTGTCAGATTCTAATGTCTTGATTAAGTCTCGAATTACTCCATCTTCCTGCCAACTCTTTTTTATTTCTTCTGACGTCTCACCCTGCATCTATGTTACTGATATCTTTAACATTTCTACACTCATGATTCTTGAGACGAAGTTGAAACCCATGATTATTGAAATGGAGTCGGCAGATGTTTTAGCAAATATTTTAAGCTCCGATGCGATAAAAGATAAAGGACTCAGGTAGTGAAGCCCATGCTTGATGGCCTTAATTACCACCAAAAATTCTTTTTCATAAATGGATGACCCGTGATGTCTCCTCACCAATGCCTTACTTGAGAAGGTGACGGGATGGCCTCCCTGTTGCAGTACCACACATATTCTTACTCAATTGCATTAGCTTTGATAACAAATGATTTGGAGAAGTTCGATAACGCTAACACCGGGACTGACATAATTGCTTTCTTTAATCTCTCAAAAGCCATCTGTTCCTCCTGTTGCCAATTCCAACTGGATAATTTTTCCGTCGTAAGCAATTCTATTAGTGATTTTGCCATCACCCTGTATCCTTTAACGAACCTTCTGTAATATCCAATAATTCTTAAAAATTCCCTCAGCTCCTTAACACACTTCGGTATAGGCCACTCTTTGATTGTTCTTACCTTTTGTAAATCAGCTGCTACTCCTTCTTTTGAGATAATATAAGCTAAGTAATTTACCTGTCGAGCTTCGAAAACACATTTGCTTCCCCACAGAAATAATTGATTGTCCAATAATGTCTGAAGAGCTACTAAGATGTGTTCTACATGTAACTTCAACAATGAACTGTGCATACGTATATCATTAAAAAAACTAAGATGAAACGACACAGAAATGACTTAAACATTTCATTCATTAATCATTGAAATGTGGACAGAGCATTCGTCAGCCCGAAGGGCGTCACTAAGAACTCATAATGTCTCTCATGCATTTTGAAAGCGATTTTTGGGATATCTTCTGGTTGCATTCGAATTTGATAGTAACCTGAACGCAGATTCAGCTTAGAAAACTAGTTGGCTCAATGCAGTTCATCCAACAATTCTTCGATGAGAGGCATCGAAAATTTGTCTTTCACCGTATATATGTTCAGTTCTGGATAGTCCATACACATTCTTCACAAGTAGTCCTTCTTCTTGACGAGAACTACTAGCGACGCATATGGACCATGGATGAACCGCTACTTCATGAGTTGCTTAACCTCTTATTCTATTATATCCTTTTGGGTCCCTGAATAACAGTATGGCCTCACGTTGATTGCGTCGACTCCATCCATCAGCACAATTTGGTGGTTGTACTTGCGACTCAGAGGGAGATGAGACAATTCTTGGAGCACCTTTGCATAATCAGACAACACTATATTAATCTCATCAAACACACTTCCTTGCTTCTTCGTCATTCGCATTTGCTAGAGTTGATATTTGATTGGAGTGAAAAGATGTATCATGAGCAACTGGCCACTTGACGAACACAGTAGAGCCTTCTGGATATTCCTGTAAGGTCACCATTCTCCCCTCCCAACTAAACATCATTGTTTGATTCCTAAAGTTGCATAAAACGTAGTTTAATCCCACCAGCTATTGAACTCCCAAAATGACATCATAGCCTCCTAACGTTTATACCAGAGGGTCCATATTGAATTGCACGCCTTGCATGGACCATGCAAAGTTCCTGCAGTACTGTCAACATTCCAGTTGTAAACCTCCGCCCACTGTAATTGAAACAGGATCAATTTCTTTGAGGTCACACTTCCCTTTCCTTGCTACCGCAATGTCCACAAAATTATGTGTACTACCATTATCAATGAGCATATGAATTTGCCATCGTTGATGCATCCCCATTAACCGCATTTGCTTAAATTAGGTCTCCCCTGAGAATCCTAATATCGCTTGCATGGAAATTATGGGGCAAACTTCGTTTACATACTCTTCCTCCAGATCCTCCTCTTTCTGGCTGGGTGACACTTTCCCATTATCATTTTCTTCATAAACTTTGTAAAACTATAGCAGCCTCTTCTTACATTTATGGCCCAACGTGTACTTCTCGTCGCATAAAAAACAAAGCCCCTTCGCCCTTTTTTCATCAAAATCTCTACTACTTATGGATTTTTAAGATTTGTAAGATCACACTAATGGTGATCGTAGTGTTAAAGGCGATGTGAGCAATATACCTTTTGTGCTCGGGCTGCGATTAATTGTTGTTGAATGAGGTGCTTTTAAGGTCGAATTGAAATTATTATCATTAGTCACGTTTCTTGTGGAATGGATTATGTTTAACATAGAGTTCCCCGTTGACTTCAGTATTGCTTCCTGTTTTCAAGCTAACGTATAGGTCTGATGCAACAAGTGAGGTTCATGTAATTTTACCAAAACACCAATTCTCGATTTAAAGCCCTTAACAAAAAAACTCGACTAAGTATTCCTCTAAAAGACAAAGTGTAACACCCCACTCCCGCATGACCCGAACCCGACATCACTGGTGATATCCGAGTCAGTGCCCCGCGAGGGTGGCGTACTACATCAGTCAGTCAGACGGAACTCAGTATAAATATTTTAAAAAAAAACAATCATGTGCGCGAAATAAACAGTAGACAACTTGAGCCCACGGTAAAAGAAGCATTTTCAGTTATTATAAAC
>JAOSBK010000205.1:6038971-6050244 GCA_027568895.1 Erythroxylum shatona | reverse complement strand
CACGGCATATATATATATATATATATATATGCCGTGTCCGTGTCCACCAAATTTTATTTAGAATTAAGAAAAAATTCAGAATTCATAATATGATATATATTGATTGATGTGTTTTAAGACTTATACTATCTTAATAGTTCATATATTTTTAGTATTTTATCAACCCCTTTCAAAAAATATGGAGCATATATTTCATTAAATCGTGTCCGAGCGGTCTCCAGACGTGTTTGAGCTATGTCCGATCTAATAAAAATTATTTTTAATTCAGATACGTATGGACATGTGTCCATTGCGTGTCAGGTGGGTGTCTGACACGGACACGACTTCATTTTGTCATGTCTGTGCTGCTTAGAGCATCAGGTATTGACAGTTGGCTCTTGACAATTGGCTTTTTCATTGTAAAGTGAACCGATGGAAGCAGACGTAGAAAATATGCAAAGAATTCAGAATTTCACAAAGAATCTATGAGCCCTCGATAGAAACTGGGGCGGTAGTTGCATCATATTGAGAGTCAATTCAAGGCCGGCTAATGAGACCCGTAACTAATACTCTGCCATCACCCTATGGAAAGTACCTTGTAGTTGCTTCGGATGACAAGTTGATTTCGACCTTTTTCGCCACTCCTTCCTGCATTAGAAAGGTCTTGAAGGTTTCTATGATTGAAGTTGGAAAAGGGAAAAGAGGAGATGGACTTCTAGATACTGTCGGCGTACCCAGAGAACTTAACAAATTGTGAAGTTTTCTGATGGTTCTGTTCAAGATGATTGGCTGAGACTTTGGCTGACATTTTGGACTTCAAAAGTAAGTGGTTCCTTTTCTGGTGACGTTTTTTATTCTTTTAATTAACAATCATTTCAATAATCAGTAAATATTCTTTTAATTTTAAAAGATGAATGTAACTATCACTAAGAAAATCCTGGGAGAGATTTTGACTGGTCCAATTTGGAACAAAGCTAGGGTAAGCTCCAAAAAGGCACAAGATCTTTGCACCCAAAACTTGTTCTAACTTTGTTCTGCCCAAAAAATTATACCATTTTATGACTATTTATATTCAAAACGATATTTTTTTAACGCAAAATAGAGTTGAAATAGGTATTGAATACAAAAGATTTGAACCCCAACAATACTAGGAAAATTGCTGGCTTTTATGAACAGTGGCGTCCGAGTGTCGAAGAGAAGTAAGAGTGGTAAAAATGGAGAATAATATTATTACCAACATCTGCTAGTAAGGAATTACAAATTCAATACCATCCTCGCTAATAGAATTGTTAGATTAGATATTGATAAAATAGTAAGTAGGATTGTTTTATGAAAATATATCAATTCAAAAAATTAAATGCAAAAATATATTTAAAATATAAATTATCGCGCTTCAAAATAAAAGATATAGAGATTTGATAGAGTTACCATAAATAGATATCATTTATTTTGTTATAAATGTTGTATATTTGCTAATATTGTACAACTATAATTAGAGGTAAATAATCTTGTAACAGTGACGATAATCATTCTTTAAATTGTACATTTAGAGCTACAATCATATTGCATATTCATTTATTTATTTAAATAAAAGTCAAGAGAATATTAGAGATGGTAGTCAACCAAAATTTATCTCTTTTTCTATTAAGTCTATCGTGGTAATAGGGCTACTTGTTTAGAAGCGCTATTTTCGTATTTTGTGGAAGCATTTTGGTATTTTTATTGCGATCTCTGCTTGGGTAATTGGTGTGGCTGCTTTAAAAATTTCTTGTTCATTTGTGACTTGCTTTTGTTGTTTTTTTTTTTTGAAATGGATGGTGGCAAATTTAACTCTGAATTTTGTGTCAAGTTTATTAGAAAGAATTGTGCAACATGGGAATTTCAATTCCAACTGTATGTTATTGGAAAGGAGCTACATGGACATATTGATGGGACTGTTCCAACTCCAATAGATGCTACTCAATTGGCTGAGTGGAAAATTAGGGATGCTTGAGTGATGTCTTGGATTACAGGTTCTTATAATTCTCAAATTGTCCTTAATTTGCGCCTATACAAAACTACTAAAGTTATGTGAGAATATCTAAAAAAAGGTTTATTATCAAAGGAATTCAGCTAGAAGATTTCCATTGGAGTGCGAGATTGCAAATTATGCTCAGGGAAGTCAGTTTATTCAAGAGTATTTTTTTTAGTTTTGAGAACTTATGGACTGAATTTTCTGACATTGTTTGTGCTACTATATCCCAAGATTCTCTCTCTGATATATTGGTTGTTCATGAAATTAGTAAGTGTGATCAATTCCTAATGAAGTTGAGATCATATTTTGAGCATACTCGTTCTAATCTAATGAATCGTCATCCTCCTCTTACCTTGGATGAGTGTTTTGGTGAATTAACTTGTGAAGAACAACGTCTTCTTACACAAGCTCATCTTAAACATGAGAAGTTTACTATAACACCAATGGCTTTTGTGGCTCACGCAAGAGGCAAACGTAGAGACATGAGTAAGGTTCAATGTTTTATTTGTAAGAATTATGGTCATATAACTGTAAATTGTACCAAAAAATTTTGCAATTACTACAAAAAAAAAAGACACATCATCAAAAAATGTGCAATTTGTCCTTAAAATTGCCAACACATTGTTTTTCAAGCTACTACAGCTGCTTCACCTACCTAGAATGCTGAACCAACAGTTTAAAATTGACAACACATTGTTTTTCAAGCTTCTACAGTTGCTTCACCTACATCAACAACCAATCAGAATGTTGAACTACCAGTCATTACTCCTACAATGGTTCAACAAATTATTATTTCGCTTTTTCTACTTTAGGGATTCAAGGTAAGGATAATGTATCCTCTACAACTTGGCTGCTTGATTTTGCAACATCAAATCATATGACTAGTTCAGTTAACTTGCTACAAAATGTTCGTCCATATCTTGGTTTGAAATATATTAAGGTTGCTAATGGAAATACTCTACTTATTACTGCCGTTAGAGATATTCCTCCAATTTTCGAAAATACTTTTATATCACCTGGACTTTCTAATAATCTCTTTTCTGGTGGACAACTAGTGGAAAATAATTGTATTGTATGTTTTTCTCGTGATGGTTGTTCTATGTAGGATCAGGTGTTGGGTCAAGTAATTGCAAAGGGGCCTAAAGTAGGACATTTGTTTCTATTACATGTTTCTTTTCTAAATAATGTTATTTTAGCTTGCTCTGCTATCTTCAATAAGAGTGAGGTTTGCCATAAATATTTAGGCCATGCTAATTCAGCTATTTTGTCTTATTTGTTAAACTTTGGGCTATTGGGTAATAATGATCAATTGTGTTCTTCTCGTCTTTCCTTTGATTGTTCAACTTGTAAATTAAGAAAAAGTAAAATACCTCCTTTTTCTATTGCTGGTAGTCGTGCAGAAAAATGCTTTGATATTATTTATAGTGATGTAGGGGGAATTTTGTCTGTTATTTCCCATGAACATTATAAGTATTTTATGACATTTATTGATGATTATAGTAGATTGACTTGGATTTATTTTCTCCGTTCTAAATTTGAGGTCTTTTTTTCTACTTTTAAAACTTTCCTCCAATATGTTAAAACTCAAATTTCTGTTGTTATTAAAGTTTTTAGATGAGATTCTGGTGGAGAGTACGTGTCTAATGCCTTTCATGAATTTTTAAATAAAATAGGTATTCTCTCACAATGTTCTTATCTGTCTACGCCTCAACAAAATGGTTTGGTGAAACGGAAGAATCGTCATCCCTTAGAAGTAACTTGAACTTTGTTACTTGAATGTTCAGTTCCACCTACTTTTTGGGTCGAAGCTTTATCTACAGTCGTTTATCTCATTAACACATTGCCTTCTAAAACTCTGCATCTTGATTCTCCTTATTATCATCTTAATCATCAATATCATGACTATCGACATTTGTATACATTTAGTTGTGTGTATTTTGTTCATTTGGGTACTCATGACCGTCATAAACCTTCTGCTCATTTTATTATATATGCATTTATGGGACACAATTTTAGCCACAAAGGTTTTGTTTGCTATGATCTTAGTTCCAAGAAGCCCCCAAGTTTCATACAATGTTGTTTTCCTTGAAAATTAATTTTCTTCCCAACTCATGTTCCATCATTACCTGAAGTTGCTTTTCTTCCTAGTTTTGATGACTTGTCTTCCTCTATTAAACGGTTCAAGCCTGGATTTGTGTATAACTGGCGTCCTTCGCTACCTCCCTTTCTTGATCCAGAATCGCCATCTGAACCAGCTCCACCTATTGTGAGACGATCCACTAGAGTTTCTCGACCTTTGACTAAGTATGACTCCTATCATACATCGTTTATTGTTGCTTTGTCCTCTATTTTGGTTCCATCTTCTTACTCACAAGTAGCTAAGCATGAGTGTTAAAAAACTGCAATGAAAGAGGAGCTTCAGGCTCTTCAAGACAATCAAACTTGGGAGATTGTCCACTTTGTACCTAAAGTTAAGCCTATTAGTAGTAAATGGGTTTACTCAGTGAAACTTCGCTTTGATGAGACCCTAGAACACTATAAGTTAAGGTTGGTTGCTTTTGGTAATCACCAAGAATATGAGATTAACTATGAGGAGACATTTGCTCCTGTTGCGAAAATGACTATAGTGCGTACTATTCTTGCTATTGCTGCTTCTCAGGGCTGGAAACATCAATAGATGGATGTCAAAAATGCTTTTCTCTATGGAGACCTCAAAGAGGACATAAAAATGTCACCTTCTCCCGGTTTGTTTTCCTTTTCTACTTTGGAAGTTTGTAAGCTAAATCGTTCTTTTCATGGCTTAAAACAAGCTCCCCGAGATTGGTTTGAGAAGTTTCGCTCTACCTTGCTTCAATTTCAGTTTGTACCAAGTCAATATGACTCTTCCTTGTTTCTTCATAAAACTTCCACAGAAATTGTCCTTCTTTTAGTCTATGTTAATGATATTGTTATAACTAGAACAGACACTTTATTGATCAGTCAACTTTAATAGCATCTTCATGATTCTTTTCATATGAAGGATCTTAGACAACTTAACTATTTCTTGGGATTGGAAGTTTATACTGACTCTTCTAGAATATTTTTACACCAACATAAATACACTCAAGATTTGGTTACTTTAACTGGTCTTCAGGATTCTTCATCTGTTGATACTCCTCTAGAAGTGAATGTTAAGTATCATACTAAAGGGGGAGAGCTACTTTTTGATCCTATATGGAATCGATGATTAGTAGGCAGCTTGAACTGCCTAACTACTACTAAACCTAACATCTCTTTTGCGGTACAACAAGTTAGTCGGTTTCTACACTCTCTAAGACATCTACACTTAGCTACTGTATGCCGCATCATTCGCTATCTGAAAGGTAATTCTTCTTGTGGTTTATTCTTTCTTGTTGGATCTCCTTTGACACTGATTGCCTTTAACGATGCAAATTAGGCTACTTGTCTTAATACTTGTTGCTCTGTCACTTGTTGATGCATGTTTCTTAGAAATTGTTTGATATCATGGAAGAGTAAAAAACAAGATCGTGTCTCAAAATCTTCCATCGAGTTTGAATATCATGCTATATCTGCTGTATGTTTTGAGATTACTTGGCTTTAAGGATTGTTGACTGAGCTTGGGTTTCCTCCCCATGATTCCACTCCTCTCTATGCTGATAACACCAGCTCCATTCAAATTGCTACTAATCCAGTTTACTATGAGTGTACTAAGCATATTGAAGTGGATTGTCATTATATTTGGGAAGCTGTGTATACTTGTGTTGTTTCTCTTCCTCATCTTTCCACTGCCTTACAAATAGCTTATGCATTTACAAAAGCTCTCTCTCGACAGCATCACCAGTTCCTTGTTAACAAATTGATGCTTATTGACTGATCAATATCAATTTGAGGGGGCATGTTACCATATATAGATAATTTATTTTGTTATAACTGTTGTATATTTGCTTATATTTTATAGCTATAATTAGAGGTAAATCAGCTTGTAATAGTGTCGATAATCATTCTTTAATTGTACAGTTATAGCTATAGCTACATATTCATCTATTTATTTGAATAAAAGTCAAGAGAATATCAGAGAGGTATTCACTCTCCTTTTCTATTAAGTCTATTAGATAATGATGATATTTTGAATTGATAGCCATAATATTAATATATAATCTAAATTAAGGGTTTCTTTAAGAATAATGATAAAGACATTTTTTTGAAGATAACTTTGTTAAATTAAAAATATCTATCCTCTTTATATCATCAACATAGTTTTTATATAGGTTTAAAATGCTAAAAATAACAAAACACTAAAAATTAGAATCCTAAAAAAATTAATAACTAATATATAATTGAAATATGAAATAAGTATCTTAAAAAATAAATCAATCATATCAAAACATAAATTTAAAAATTAAAAACAACCAAAACATGAATCTTAAAGGAAAATATCTCAAAATAACAAAATCCTAAATAATAAAAATACACACCCACCGTTTATCTTAGAGATATTTGACACTAATTTTACTTTGAAACTCTAAGTACTACGTTGATTATATAAGTTGAACTCTTCTACTGGTTTACCTCTATTTTTCAAGTTGTAAATCCAGCTTAAAAACTAACACCAATTTATTTTACATCTACTACCAGTTATGTTCTTTAACTGCCTATCTCCAATTTCTTGAGCTTTTTTTGAACTTTTTAAAAGCCGTTTAAACCCCTTTTCATACATCTTTTATGTAGAACTTTGAGTAACTTGAGTCAATATCAAATTCCCATCATTTCTCCTCTTCTGGAAATTATTTATCCTCAAATATGTACCTTCATATATAACATCAAAAAGTATTTGACGCTTAGTCAATAATGCTTCTCCCACACCTTACACTTTTTCTAATAAACTCACTTTCTTTGTGTTTATCTGTCGCTATCAACTTTTCCAAAAGACTTGAATTACTCCTATGTATTTACTCTCGCTTTCTTTCCTTGAATCTCTTGCTCACTCTTATATATATTTAATTAATCTTCATAAACTTGTTTTGTTACCTTGACATTCTCACTCTCATTCAACGACTTTTAATTCAAGGTGTTTCATAGTCCGCAACCCTAACTTTTTCACCAACTCCACACTAACCACATTAGTACAACTCTCTCTGTTATGTTACACATTCAATCCTTGATGACACATCTAATATAGAGAAGGTTCTTTCACTCATTATTTACTTCATCCTTTCCCACTTGTATGATAAATATCCTCCTAGTGACTAACATCCTTTTTTCTTTAGGTCTCTTAATGCTTCTTCCAAGTTATTAGCATCTTCCAAGTTAGGCATCTCATCCTCCTCCTCCTTTTAAACTTTGAACACCTTATCATCTACTTCCTTTTCACTCTCAAACATATTCCTCATCCTCCCTTAAGTAGTCAAAGTCACTATCATCATCCTCATCATGGCCTTCAAAGTCATCCACTTTTAAGATAAATGTAATTAAATTGTTATAAACTATATGTGGTAGCTTCATGTTTATTCAACTTATCCGTCACCTCACTACATTGAATAAGAATGTGATCTAATTGTCCTCATGTTGTATTCTAAAATAACTTTATGTTTACCCTCACTCTTTTCTCGCCACTTACTTCCTTATATTTCAATAAGTTTTCATTTCAAGTTTGAATCATATTGTATATGCAAGGAAAGTTAACAACAAAAATACTCCATTACATGTTTCTCTCAAAATTTTACTCTACCATAACCTAAACTTTTGACTAAATATTCTTAACTAATTAGACAATCTAAATCAAGAAAGTTAACTTAAATCTTTCCTTTTAGTTAAATACTCCCTAAGAATTAAGGTGGATAAAACGAAACAACAAAGATACTATTAGAGGCCAGAAATAAGAAAAATAACAAAATAAAAATAACAAAATCTAGTTAAACAAATTAGAAAAGAAGAGTAAAAACTTGATAAGAATGAATTAAACAATAAGGGGAAATAAGACAACTAATAAATAATTTTAATTATATTATAAAATTACAAAAATAAGAAATAAGAGCTCAAAAATGATCCTATTTGAATTAATCTTGTCCATAAACGATGTGCGTAAGGAAAAATGGAATATGCAAAAAAAAAACACACGAGAATATCAAAAACCACAAACAAATAAGGTCAAGAATAAACTTAAATACATAATTCAATTATGATATTAAATATTGCTAAGATTCAATATTAATATGAAAAATTTAGGACAGATCTACCAAAAATAGGTAAATCCAAAAAATCAAACACAAAAGCACATGAAAAACGATAGAAATCATAACACTCAAAAAAAGAATGGATTAATAGTGATAATATTCTAGGGTTATTGTTGCTAACAAGTTAGATAAGATTAATTTCTTTATAAAAACTTAAATAAAGGATTTCTGTAACAATAATGACATAAAAACCTCTCAAGTGTCATTTCATTAAACCAAAAATATTCTTATCTTTACATATAATATAATCATATATAAGGCAAAAAACCTGATAACACTAAAAATGTAAAGGCTAGAATCTTACAAGCAAATAACTGTCTATATCTAACCTAACTAAGAAACAAGTATATTGAAAAGATAAGCCAACCTTGTCTAAATTAAAATTAAAAAATAAAAACAACCAAAAACGTGAACCTTAAAAAGATATAACATCTTAAATAACCAAAAACTAAAGGTGCTAGTTTTGCTTCAAAACTTTGAGTGTGCATCTTCAAAGTGAGTCCAACTAGGGATGGCTATAGGACGACTCCGTCAATATTTTTAAAATAATTTTTAAAAAAATTAAAAATGTCAAATAATTTCTTTTTTAATTTGGTCCAGGTCTAGCCCTAGACTTAATTTTTATAATTAAAACGATGTCGTTTGTTTAGAAGAGTTGGGCCTAGTTGATTTGGACCTTAGTAGTCCAAGCTAAGGCATAATTGAAAACACCTAAATTTGGACCTATGGGCCAACCAATTGTCATCCTTAAGTCCAATGTGAATTAGAAGTTGGAATGCAACATTGGTTTGCCTCTACTTCTTCAATTTACAAACTCAACTTAAAAGATTAACGTCGGTTTGCTTTGGTTTCTAAAATTGTTGGTTACGTTACGACATATCTTTAGCTTCTTTTGATACTTGTCTTAAACCTTTAGCAAGTCGTTTTCCTCTATGTAGAGTTGTGTAACTCAAAATGATGCCAAATTCTCACCATATAAGTTGTAAATCTACAACTTTATAAGGCATTATAAATTGCGAATATCATATTATATTAATGTGAAAGGGAAAGGAGCTTGATATATTGTTTTAAATGTGTGAAACCTATGTTTTAAATGGTTAAACTAGTATCTTAAAATTTGTAAACATGACACTAATGAGGTGTTTGGTTAATTGGTAGAGGAAGAAAGAAAATGATAAGGAATGAAAAAAGG
Organism: Erythroxylum shatona; assembly: GCA_027568895.1. Lineage (NCBI taxonomy): Eukaryota > Viridiplantae > Streptophyta > Magnoliopsida > Malpighiales > Erythroxylaceae > Erythroxylum > Erythroxylum shatona. The sequence continues at coordinate 6,040,826 of JAOSBK010000205.1, read as the reverse complement.
GTGCTTGATAATATATTATGATTGGATGGATAATATTTCAACTTTTGGGGCAATATTACATACCAATCGATCATGAGGGGAATGAAAGTCATTACACTAAAAGTCACCTGGGTGATAGGAGCTATCACTTATGTGACTAGAGTGTCATATGTATAACAGGAAGAGTCACACGCATGACAAGAAGAGTCACTTAGATTTTTTTCCTTTTTTGTTTTTGGGTACTAATGATACAATTTTTTGTGTGAATTATGTGTACTGGAGCTCTTCACTTCTTGTCGAAATAATTTTGTGTTATTTATTTGTAGAATTCAAGAAGGATGACAAATTAGACCGATGATTAAACTGTATTTTGAGGACATTATGTGGCTGATGATATGTTAATGCAAGCAAATGCTGGAACATTTTTTTTCTTCAAGAGCTATTGAAAAGAAAAAACTACAATATACTTGATTTTAAACATTTTGTCATCATAAATGAGGTGTATAAATTAAATATAATTAATTATAATATATTTCAAATGTGATGCAAAACAAAAATTTAACAAATTTTTATTTATTAAGATTTTTAACAAATCAACCGCCATCAATGATAATGGTAATTATTCTTTCGTCCTAACCAATTATCATAATTATAATGATTTTATATATTTCTATTCTTCACTATATTCTTTATAAGTCTTTTTATCACTTCCCCCAGTTAACCAAATATCCCTAGATTTCTAAATTTTAAACAATACATAGATATGTGGGAGATTTTATATTTTATTTTAATTTTTTATATAACAAAAGGATTCATAGTCATAAAGGAGCAACTAGTAAAAGTTATTCTTTTATGATAATAAGTTCGAATCACGGAATCAGACTCTTTATAAATAGAATGCGTTGATGTGGATATATATAATAATAATTAAATTATATTTCAATTAAAAATTTTGTTTAATTTCATAATATTAATTATAATGTATAAATTTATAATATATCATTAATTTTTATGGTTAACCTTATTGACAGTTATTGCCACACAAATTAGTCCTTTTTTTGTCGGAAAATATATAAAAATATTTTAAAACTTAATTTTATAAAATTTTAATTTTAATTATAATAATACATTTATTGATAAAAATATAATTATTTATTCATTGAAAACTTTATGTATATACTCACGTGAGTGGCTCTAATTTATATGTTGCTATATATTAGCGAGATTAACGACCAAGATTAATGGAATTTAACTTTTGAATTGTATTTATAAAATAAAATTTTTGATTGATATTTATTATATTTCTATTTAGTATTGTAAACTTGAATAAATTAAGATTTTAAATATAATTTATCTTAAACAATTTATACATCATGCATTTAAAATATTATTTAGATAGAGGCAACAATTTAAAATCAGGGGATGAAATATACTTTTAACACTTGAGAAGCACCCACAAATGACTTTTAGTTGAAATTGTTAGGTACACCAATTTTAGCGTAATATTTTAAAAATCGAATCAAAAATTAAACGGTAAGATCAAAGGTTTAAAATTTAAAAGGTTCAATTACATTCTTATAAAATTGACTAAAAATTGAATAAAATAAAATTTTAAAATATAATTAAAAGAAATATTTCTTATTAATCTGAAAATTTGAAGTTTAATTAAAAATATTATTAAATAAAAATTAATTGAATTTTTTTAGTTTATAAAAACTTATTAATTTATAAAAATTGACTAATTAATTAATCAATTGATCAATTTTTAATAACAAAAATTATTAAAATAAATCGAACTTAAAAATAAAAAATTAAACAAGTTATAATTTTTATTATTAAATTGGTTGCATTTTTTAATTCATTTTGAACATAGGAC
>JAOSBK010000205.1:5990277-6019261 GCA_027568895.1 Erythroxylum shatona | reverse complement strand
GTAGTTTTTTTCCTTTTCTTCTTTTTTTACTCAAGAATTAATATAGTAAATACTAGTGAATTTATTATTATTATTATTATCCTCTTAAATTATATCTAAATATATGATATGTTTTTTTAGATGTTTTAAGTTCAGGTTTAAATCTAAACTTATAAATCAAGTTCGGTTTGGTTAACCTAGAACCGTAAGTTAGAAACCTGAACCTGAACCATAAACCTGATTTTTCAGGTTTGGTTCGAATCAAACCTGAACTCAAGTTCGGTTCATGCGGTTCAGGTCCAATTCACAAGTTTGCGGGTTTTCTTGAACACCCCTACCAGCAACTTAGGGAACCAAGTCTATTGGAAGGGGGTATGCATTCTATGTTCTAACATAATTTGAGACTCTTATGATTTGAGTAATAATAAAAAGTTTTCCATTCAAGTAATGGTATCATTATTTGACATTCATAACAATTGGTAAAAAACTCTTTTTTATACTTGGACAATCTTTGATGTTTTCATGCTAATAATTTACTAATGAAAGTCACTGGATGTCCCTCTTCCATAAGTAAGGCATTAAGGCCATTCCTATAAGCATCTATTTAAACAATAAAAGGCCTACAATAGTTTGGAAGAACCAGGACAGGAAAGGCCAACTTGAGTGGTTGGAATGCCTTTTCTACTTCATCACTCTAAATAAAAGCATTTTTCTTAAGCAAATCCATCAAGAGTCTACTTATAGTGCCAAAGTGCTTGACGAACCTTCTATAATAAACTGTTAGCTCTAAAATACCTTTTAACTCCTTCACATTTTTGGGGACTAACCACTTAAGATTGCCTCTAACTTCTTTAGATCAATTGCCACTCTTTTCTCTGAGATAATATGTCCTAGATATTCGATCTGGTTTGCCCTAAAAAGGCATTTGTTTCTTTAACTAGGAACTGCTTTTGAGCCATTAAGAGTATCCTTAAGGTGTTACAAGTAATCCTTAGATGTTGGGCTTTAAACTAAAATATTATTAAAGAATGCTATAAGAAATCTTCTTAAGTGGGTTTTGAACATGTTGTTCTTAAACTTTGAAAGGTGGAAAGGAAATTGGTGAGCCCTAATAGCATCACTAATAATTCATTAATGCTCATCATGGGTTTTAAATCATGTCTTTGGGATTTTAGGAAGGAGCATGCAAATTTGGTGATACCCTAACTTTAAGTCAAGCTTTGAGAACCAGGCCCTTTGAAGCTCATCTAAAAGTTCCTTGATCATATGAATGGGGAATTTGTCCTTGACTGTACAGTTATTTAACTCATTATCAGGGTTGTTCCTAACATTTTATAGGCCCTAGGTCAAGTAATTAGAAAGGCCACAATAAATCGGCAATTTACAAATATGTAAACTTTAAAAACATATTTTATTATTAAAATTTAATATCCACATGTAAGGGACTTAATTTATAAGTCCAAATGCTAAACAAAATATTAAATAATCATAACATCAACTAACAACATCTGTCAAATGTCAACAACAATAAAAAAACTAAAAATAGTATCAATAACAACAAAATAGCAGTAATAACAATCGAACAACAATATCGGAGAGTTGTACTAACAAGCACACAGATGATCATGATTTATGAAAAATAATTTCTCTATACATTTCTATATGCAAAATCATTAATAATAATATCAAGATCAATATTGTCCAATAAATCCTTCTCAATACATAAAATAGCTAGACCATTCAATCTTTCTCATAACATTGATGACCTTAAGTAGGTTTTTAATAATTTTAACTTTGAAAAACTTTTCTCAACTGATGTTGCAGCCACAGATATAGTCAACAGAATTTAATAAGTAATTGAAACATATGGATAACATTCTGTAGCTTTAACAAATTTTCAATTTTCAATTGATGACATTAACTCATTTGGTAAATTCATTTGAAACAAATTTAATTTACAAAAAAGATCATCTAAATCCACATTTGACACGTTATCATAAGAAAATATTGTTGTAAAATTAGTACAACAATATCTTAATTTGTTATCCTACAACGACTTCAAATTTTTTGAATCAAATAAGAATAAAAAATTTTCAAATGTCGTTAATTGTTCAAATTTATTCTTCAACGAAATAATTGTCATATCCACAACAACAAGAAAGTAATTAACTCTGAAAGAATCCTCAATTGATTGTATTTTTCCATCGAGATCATTTTCATCAAATTGGCTTTTCCTAATAATACAATGTCTAGTTGAAAATGTAGGCTCTATATAATGTTCACATCTTTAACGACCCCTATAATAAAACTTCTAAAACTATAGGCAAACAGAGAAATCAACTCATTTTGAATTTTGTGACCAAGATAATGATGATAAATTTCATGATTTTGAATGTGTCTAACATGATCTTGCATTATTACATCAAATTCAACAATCATCTCAATCAATCCCAAAAACTTACCATTACTATCTTAGTAAAGTTTCTTATTGGATCCTCAAAAAGCTAAATTATATTTAGTAACAAGATTCAATTCTTTTACAAGCCCTTAACTAAAATGTCCCTTAATTTATTATCAAGATTATCCAAATATCTAGGATCATAAATATCCAATATAGAACTTAGTTGATCATCTGCCCTTAAAATTTCTAAAGTGGATGCATTTAGTACATGATCGTGCTCACTCAAGTTACTAATATCCTCATGAATATGAATCTCATCACTTAAATTTTCTTTATGATGTTCAAAACTACCTTCACCTAATTCCTTATGATTCTCATTAGAGGAGCCTACTCTTTTAATAAATTTATTAATTGTTCCTTTGTGGAATTCTATTAACTGCTCTACTTGTTTTCTTTTTTTCTTTCTTTCTTCACTTCCAGACAAGTGCTCAACATAATATAAACCAATTATAACACAATTGAACTAAAAAAAGAATAAAAGCATATGTGTGGAATTGAAAGAAGTATACAGGCACAATAAAACACCAATAGCTTGACAATATATCACAAAAATATATCAATGATATTGTATCTATGACATAGAAAAAATAAAGAGCAAAATTTAATATCCTATATAAAAATGAATAAACAAAGAGCAAATTTTTATGATAAAAAAACACTAATCTCTAATAATACAAGAAATTAACATATTTAGGGAAAAAAAGAGTAAATTATATTGTAAGTTATTAACTATTCTAAGTTTTCAAGTTAAATATTATCTTATTTTGCAAGTTGTGGAAATGATTGAATATTATTTTGTTAAGTTGTTAGATAAAAGTCTAAATTATTAAATCAAATATTTTCAGTAATTGTGGTTTCCATTTTTCTTTTATGTTTTTTGTTGTGGTTTTCATAAATAAGTTCTTAAAACGTGTTTGGTTGAATATTGTATTTTTAACAAATAAAAAAATCACAACAACTTTACAGAAACGTAAAAAAGATGTTTTTCTAATATTTACAATAGGTTTTCACAAGTTTTAGTTTCTACTTTCTCCTCTTATAAACCTTATAATGAAACTCTATCTTTTCTCTCTTTTTTTACATCCCAAACTCATCCCTTCTCTCTTTCCTGCTTCTTTGTTCTTTTCTTCTCTCTTATGTCCCTTACTCATCTCTTACATTCCTTTTTTATCAATGTAGAAAGCGAAAGCCTGAGCTTTTAACTAGGTAAGTTCTCGAAATTGATTTGATTTTTTAATTATATTATGTTATTTTTTAGTTTTCTTGGTTTCTTTTTCCATCGAAGTCTGATTTTTCTGTGTTTTTGGTTTTCATAGTTTTTATTTTTGCATTTTTGCGTTACTGAGTGTGAAGTCTCAATATGCATCATTGATTGGTGCCATGTGGTGTGAACAACTTTTTCAGCCTCTTAGTCTTTATAAGCTTAGGAAGTTCAGGAATCTCCCCTTCAAGAACACGTTTCTCCTTTTAATTAAATCACATGGTTTATTTCCCAAAGTTATATAAAACCTCATTTAAGGTAGCTAACTATTGAACCTCTATGACCATATCACAACCTTCTAATGGCAGTATTAAGGTAGTGGTGATGAAAGACATACCTTATAGTTTCCATTTAAACGCATCACATATATGCTCACAAGCTAATCAGGCATCTCCTTCTACTATCAGCTTAACAATGTTAACCTATGAAAGCTGATAAACTCTCTTTTGCATCACATTGACATCCTTAAAATTATTAGTACTACTATTATCTATTAAGATCTCATTTATTTGTACTCTCCCATAGATATCCCAGATATAGCTTATAAAGAGACCATGTGAGATTTCTCTTCAGTTCCCTCTACTTCCATACTTGTTTCCTTTATTTAACTCGCCTCCATCATCATCTTCCACTACAAGTAAGTTGCATTACTTCTTTTTACACTTATGTACAGAGGTTTATGTCTTAACACACCAGAAACATAGCCATTTTCTCCTCTAAACTTAGTTTAACTTGGGTATCCATCAGGTGGAACTAAGCTTCCAACATTTCCCTTTGATTTGATTTTGAAATACTTCTTCCACTTTCATCACTTGTTGGGTTCGAGCTCCTCATGCACAATGGAGGCACAGTCATTATATTTTCTTCTGTTCTTTCCTTTGTATGAGCGTTACAAACCAGAAAAATAGTCCAAGGCTTTTTATTCTCTCTGACATCAGAATTCCCCAGAAGAACGATTATACATTTGTAGTGTAACATTGAATAGGAGAATGAATCAGAAAAGGACAGTTCCTTCCCCAAAAATAACACCTACAAACAGTCTCAATATACACGATTGCTGCCAATCTTAGAAAGAGACTTAAGCTGTGAGTTCCGTTTGTCAATGGCAGTGTACTTCTTCAATCCCTTTGACCTGCATTGCATTTGGTATTAACACTATGAATTCTAAAACCCTTTTAAGGGTTTCCTTAGCTCTTTGGCGATTACCGATTACTGATTATTTAGATGAACAAATTGAAGGGAAAAGTATAAAAAAAGAAAAAAAACAGAAGCAACGTAATCGCAGTACCTGAACCCATGGTCAATTGATCAATTCAACACTGAATCGCAATGCAGCAACGATCAGCTGAAATTTGAAGAAGAGAGAGTAAGGGAGCACTTAGGGGTCGAAGTCATTTGTTAGTACCACTCCATGCAACCAGCCTATTAGAGCTAGCAATCAGCCCACTAAGGCCATTCAAACCTACATCCGTAGAGGCAAGATGGGGAAGGGGGCAAATGCCACATAGATTAGGTTGTTATGAGTTAGTTATAGAGAGAGATTGTAGAGAAGGGGAAGGTACGGGGAGAAATGCATATAGAGAATCTGTACAATGGGGGAGGGATTATGATGAATATGAATAGAGTATAGATATTCTACTTGGCCTAGAAGCTATCTCCAGGAGGTATATTGCTGCTATACCTTTACTCATTACGTAAATAACACAATCTCTATCAAGTTACCTATCAATTGGTGCTTTCATTGAGAGGCCAAGTGAGTAGAGATTGTATGCAAACACGTATGGAGACTAGAGTGTCTACTGTAGAAGCGTCTCTCAGGAGACAAGAGTCATCATTATCGGCTCAAGAGACAATGGTAAAGTCGCATGATGTCACGCTGAAGGATCTTCGATCACAATTGAGTTCCTTGATGGCCAGTGTGGAGACGTTGGCCAAATCACAAAGTATGCTACAGTCGGAAATGAAGGACGGATTTCAATCCTTGATGGCTAGAAATTCGCAGAAGCAGAAAGTGGGTGAGGAGGAAGAACCATCGGCGTTTACCCATAATGCGTCATCCTCAGCAGGGGCCGACAAACCCACACATTTCTCCTTGGTTACCACTGGCAATAACAGGCCCACCGGTGGACAGATGGGAGCTGAGCATCGTCGATAGAGTGACCACGTTCCTTCGGTGGCCACCGAACGTGCATGGGAAGAATATAGGAACGTAGCCCATCGGGTCGAATTACCCACGTTCTATGGAGATGACCCATTTGCTTGGGTTACACGAGATGAATCGTATTTCATGATTCACGAGATTCCACAGGAGTTGCGACTGTCGATGGTCCAAATATGCATGGAAGGGTTGACGCTATACTAGTTTATGAATCTTCGAGAGTTTGACCCACGTATGACGTGGGAGAGATTCAAACGTTCCTTATTCGAACGTCATGGAAGGAGGGATGAGGGGGACCCAATCGAACAACTGAAGTCGGTCTCCCAACGTGGATCGGTGGATGAGTACATCGACGACTTTGAGAGGGTAGCTTCGCAGATTGGACATTTCCCATATGAATGGTATATGAGTTGTTTCTTAGGAGGGTTGCGTGAAGAAGTGAAGAATCGTGTGCGCACTCATGATCCTCCAACCCGAGTCCGGCTCATCTCTTTCGCAAGGAAGGTTGAGAGAGAACTGATTGGTAAAGGCGTGCTGCGACCAAGAGAAGGGAGGAGGAAGACCGATGACTTTCATTTGAATTATGGGAACCGACCTGGACAATTTAACACGTATCGTCCAACTCAACCAAACCATACAGTGGGAAACATAAAAATGAGATAAAAGAGCCACCCAACAAACAGAGAGGTCCCACCTCTGATGGCCACCGAACAGGAATCTCTAAGTGGAGGGGGACACAAAACTTAACTTATGATCAATTGATGGAAAGGAGGGCAAAGGGTTTGTGCTTTAAATGTGGACAGACCTTCGGGCCACTCCATTGTTGCCCGGATAAGGAGTATAAGCTGATTATTTGGGAGGGGGACGCAGCTGAAGCTGGAGAGCATAGTCAAGAAACACTGATGGAAGGAATGGAAAGAGAGCAACAGGAGGATTGGGAATTAGTGTGTAATGCGGTGGACTTCAGGGAATTAGAGGGAGATAAATCCTCATCGCCGAGATCGATGGTGTTAATAGGTAAGTTGAATGGAATGCCAATTGTTGTTATCATAGATAGTGGTGCTAGTCACAATTTTGTGTCTAGAAGATTGGTTCAAACTATGGACCTAACTGTTACATCAACAAGGACTTTTGGAGTGAGGTTGGGGGATGGGCATCGTTCTTTTTCACAAGGAGTTTACAAGGAAATTGAGTTGGAGCTGGGTGAGGAGGAATTTCGGGTGAATGCCTATGTGTTTGATACAGGAGGGCCTGATCTAATTTTAGGGGTGGCATGGCTTGAAACTTTAGGGGTAGTGAAAGTTGATTGGAAGAAAATGTGTATGACATTTGATCGAAAGGGAACTGAAGTAACATTGTAGGGAATTAACATGCACACCTCCTCTCCCGATGCATTACAACAGATTTTGAAGTATCAAGTGTTGGAATTTGAAGGGTTGATGTGGTCTTTGAGAATGGGCAGAAACTCATCCAATCAAGTGGGAACCTTAGATGGAAATCAGCAGGAGAAATTGGAGGCTATATTAGGCAGATTTGGGTCAGTTTTCTAGGAAAAAGAAGGGTTACCACCTAAAAGAGAACATGATCATGCAATTAATTTGAAGGAAGGGGCGGAACCAGTGAACATCCGACCATATAGGTATGCACACCACCATAAGGATGAGATTGAGAAACAGATTCAGAATTTACTAAACACTGGAGTTATAAGGCCAAGTATTAGCCCTTTCTCTAGTCATGTTATTCTTGTTAAAAAGAAGGACACATCGTGGCGGATGTGCGTCAACTATCGAGCCCTAAATAAGCTCACCGTTACGGACAAATTCCCTATTCCAGTAGTGGATGAGCTGATGGAAGAGTTACATGGGGCTAGGTATTTTTCTAAGGTGGATTTAAGGTCGGGTTTTCATCAAATCAGAGTTCGTGAGGAAGACATTTATAAAACCAGGTTCCGGACACATGAGGGGCATTATGAGTACCTTGTGATGCCTTTCGGTCTCATGAATGCCCCTGCTACTTTTCAGTCCACCATGAATTCGATTTTCAAGCCTCTATTATGGAAGTTTGTCTTGGTTTTCTTTGATGATATCCTTGTTTACAACGCAGATTGGGATCAACACTTAGAACATTTAGCTTGTGTGTTGCAATTGTTATGGGATAACCAGCTGAGAGCAAATCAGAAGAAGTGTATCTTTGGACAACAATCGGTGGAGTATTTGGGTCACATTATATCTTATCAAGGGGTAGTAATGGATCCTTCAAAAATCAAGAGTATTTTGGATTGACCCATTCCTAAGAATGACAAAGGAGTGAGGGGATTCCTAGGACTTACAGGTTATTACCGTAAGTTTGTCCAAGACTATGGGAAAATTGCTAAACCCCTTACTAATCTTACAAGAAAAGACAATTTCAGTTGGGGGAAGGAAGCTCAATTAGCATTTGAAGAGTTGCAGAAGAAGATTACCTCAGCTCCTGTCTTAGCATTACCTGATTTCTCTAAGGAGTTTTCTCTTGAGTGTGATATACCTGGAAGAGGGATTGGGGCAGTCCTCATTCAAGAGGATCGTCCATTGGCATTTTTCAGCAAAGCTTTGGCTGAATCAACTTACTCCAAATCAGTCTATGAGAAAGAAGTGATGGCAGTAGTGATGGCTATTCAACACTGGAAACATTTTCTGATTGGGAGGCATTTCAAGGTCTATACTGACCATAAAAGCTTGGAACATTTGTTGGATCAACGCATTCCTTCCATAGACCAACAATGTTGGCAAGCAAAACTGTTGGGACTGGATTTCGAAGTTATTTATAAGCCAGGGAAGCAAAATGGGGCAGCAGACTCTCTTTCAAGGGTTGAAGATGACAAATTGTTATTTTCTGCAATCTCAGCTCCATTTTGGCTTGACATGGATGTGGTTCGAAGGGAAATCAAGGAGGACTCTAAGTTAAACTCCATTATGGCAGCACTCAAGGCCGATTCCACCTCCAACCCTGATTTGCACACCAGAGATGGTTTACTGTTTTACAAAAACAGGTTGGTTCTCTCCTCTACTTCGGTGTTAATCCCTAAATTCCTACATGAGTATCATGCCTCACCTTTAGGGGGACATTCTGGTTTCCTAAAAACCTACAAAAGGCTAGCTGGTGGATTATTTTGGTTGGAAATGAAGTCTTCTATTCAGAAGTTTGTGAGGGAATGTGTCATTTGTCAAAAGCATAAATACATGGCAATGTCTCTAGCTGGTCTTTTGCAACCCTTACCTCTACCTCAGCTAATTTGGGAGGAGGTTTCTATGGATTTTATCACAGGCCTTCCTAAATCTCACGGTTATGAGGTGATTTTAGTGGTGGTCGGTCGTCTGTCTAAGTATGCTCACTTTTCACTTCTTAAACATCTCTACACAGCTAAGAGTGTGGCTAAAACATTTATCCGAGATATAGTGAGATTACATGGAGTCCCTAATTCTATCACAAGTGATAGAGATCCACTTTTTACTAGCAACTTTTGGAAGGAGTTGTTACAGTTCAAGTTGCAAGGGACGACATTGAAGATGTGTTCCTCTTACCACCCTCAAACGGATGGGCAAACCGAGGTGATCAATCGGTGTATAGAGACTTATCTTCGTTGCTTCACTTCGGAGCAAACGAAGGGTTGGTCTATGTGGTTGGCATGGGCTGAATACTAGTATAATACCAATTACCATGTTTCGACTGGGCGGACTCCTTTTTTTTTATATAAACGGTAAATATTTATCAAAAGAATTGGGTATGTACACGTGTACAGGGGCATACCCCAGTCAACAAAAAGGGACAAAAAACCTGCCCCAATGCCCCACCAAAGCCCAACTATGAATACAAGTCCTAACTGTTGAGCCCAAACAGCATTGAGCCCATACCATCCAAAAGAAAGACAAACATAAAATTACAACTAACAATCTTAAAAACCTACAGCCCTATAAATGAGAAGGGCCAACCCACAAGCAGATCCATACAGTCAGTCCAGGGAATAACAGCCGTGGAAGACACCCGCAAAAGAAGGGCCTGTGAGGCTAATTGGAGGCCTCAAGCAAACCACCACGTCCCCTTATGACAACGACGCCGTAGCACACCCAAAAGAACCAACAGCGCAGATCACCAAACCAAACGACGTCGGGCTCCAGCTAACATCCAAGACAGAACGACATCGTAACTCCACGGGAATCCACGACGCCGTTTAGAGTGCCACACCAAGCACAGCTGATGTTCCTATTGGAGCTTCCCAGGCATCAAAACGCCACCCAGTTATTTACAGCAAATCAACCACACAACCACTCAATCCTGGCAATTACCTCACCATCAAGCGGTTCTTAAAGCATCCATATTCAAAAGAGTATGCATGCTGAAGGAACCGGGGAAAGAATCACACGGCAGAAGCATCGAAAAATAAACCTTCAGGGGAACGCTACCCTGCAACCCCTACCCTGCAAAAACAAACTCCCCACATCGAACGACACCGTTACAAGAGCCAGCTGCAAATGGAAAGCAAATGCCACATCCACCATAGCCCACTCACATCAGGAACGCCCACCCAAACTTAAATCTGATAGACACCCGCAAACGTAACAGCCACTCAGGGACATAGCACAGCACTCAACCCAAAACGATGACGCACCCACCCCCTACCAAGACGACACCGTAGTACACTACAGGAAAGTCCCCATTAGAGATTAGCGCCACCCAACCACACGGGAGCGTTTAAGATCAGCCAACAGTATTATACTCCTAGCACACAAGGGGAGTTAGTCAGCGACACCATTTCGGAAGCCCAGGAAGCGGTAGCCACCCACCCACCCAGATGACCTCCTCAGCCTCAATCCAATAACCATCAAAGCAGTAGGCAGCAAACACAAAATCATACCTGCCCCGAATCAAGGGAAGGCAAACCCCTAAAGCATCGGGTCACCTGGTAAGGCGACCAAGAAGGACCCCCAATCTCCCGTGAACCAGGGGTAGAGAAAGCCTCAACCCAGCACCTCCGTAGTCCGACCGCTCCCAAGAGAGTGCTCCCAAAACAGACCGAGGGGAACCGCAACACCACAGCTCGGTGATAAAATCGTACAGCACACCCAAGGAAAAATAATGCGAGCCAAATCAAATAGAGGCCTGCCCCGCCTAATAGAAAAGTGGCCTTATTAAAACGACACCGTGAAAACACACCAACAAGCGGTACTAAAAACGCCTCCATCACACAGTGCCCCGACCCCTTGACCTGATCGCCATTAACAATATCCACCATAAACAGTTAAAAGGTAATAAGATCTCCCGGGTAAAGCCTGTAGAGAATCTTATACGTAGCCGTTTGAATTTTACAAGTAACATCGCGACGATTAAAGGAGGCTCTGTTGAAAAGGATGGCATTCCGAATTTGCCAGAGCGTGTAAACCGAACACAGGAATGCAAGACGGATAGCTTTACATTCCATAAGGGCGCCCTTTGCTTCTGTGCGAATCCATTTGATCGCTCGGGCAAGGGAGCCCATTTCTCTCTGAATGCCTAACCAGTGCCTAATATCTTGCCAAACACCTTTAGTAAATTCACATTGAAAAAACAAATGGGCAATAGTTTCGTCAGCCCTATGACAGAAAATGCAAGTCCGCTCAACATCAAGGAAATGTAACTGGTCCTTGGTAGGCAATCGCTATCGCATACCCAACCAAACAATAAATGAGTACTTAGGAGGAATATACCTTCGCCAGATAAAGGACATCCAGGGGCGACATACTTGGGTGGGACGCAATAAGTCATAGACCTTCCCAGACAATAATCGCCCATTGAAGCAAAGCTTACGAATTTCCAAAGTAACAGCCAGCCTACCTCCCAATTTGCCCACCAGACAATCCCGAACAGAGGCTAGGCGTTTCAGGAGTGCGGAGTCCCGAGGGTGGGGCTCCCAATCCCAGATAGAGATTCCACGCAAATAGATAGAATGAATCCATTTCACCCACAACGAGTTGGCTTCCTAGTGAAAATTCCACAACATCTTCGCAAGTAACGCCATGTTCCAAATTTTAAAGTTTTTTAACCCCAAACCCCCTTCCTTTTTAGGCAAACAGACACTCTCCCACGCTACTCGAAAGTGCTTTCCCCCCCAAAGGAATAACCTGCATAAAGAAGTAATTTTGTCCAAAACGACCACAGGGATCGGGAAAGCCTGGAACCAGAAGGAAAGAATACCCTGAATAACAGAATTTAATAGTTCCAGTCGGCCCGCAAATGACAGCGTCTTTCCATGCCAAGTAGTCAAACAAGATTCCACCGTTTCAATAAGACTATCATACTACATAACCGATATCTTCATAGGAGCAAGGGGCACCCCCAAGTACCTAACAGGGAAGGCCCCAACCCCAAATGCCGTCAGCTGTAAAATAGCTTCACGTTCCACACCCCAAACTCCTCCAAGAAAGATATTCGATTTTTGAGGAATAACCTGCAAACCAGCAACACAATTTAACTCATGTAAGCAATCCAGTAAAATTCGGACTGAAGTAGTATCCCCCCTTGAAAACAACATGAGATCATCTGCGAATGCCAAATGAGTTATCCGTAAGGGTTGACATCTCGGATGGAAGTTAAACTCAGTATCAGTAGTACGTAATTTAATAGCCCGCGACAAATATTCTAGACAGAAAACAAAGAGAAGCGGGGACATCGGATCGCCTTGACGTAGCCCTCGTTGCCCTTTGAAAAAGCCCTGCAAATAACCATTGATTGATAACGAAAATGTAGGTGTAGTGACACATTCTTGGACCCACGAAACAAACCGTGCAGGGAAGCCAAAACCAGTCAACAAAGCCACCAGAAATTGCCACGAAATCCGATCTTAAGCTTTGGAGAGATCGACTTTAATCAAGCACCTAGGCGAAATACGCTTCCGACTATAACCCCTTGCCAATTCTTGAGCGAGGAAAATGTTATCAAACATATTACGCCCCGGAATAAATGCAGACTGAGCAAGATCCACCATTCCATCCACCACTCCTTTCAAGCGCTCAGTAAGGATCTTAGAAATCACCTTATACGACACATTCATACACGCAATAGGTCGAAAATCCGTGACTTTCGGAGGCAGCTTGGTCTTCGGAATAAGCGTAATAAGAGTATGATTCATCTGTTTCAGCAGACACCCACTATTAAAAAATTCCTGAACAGCGGCAGTAAGAGTCCCACCGACCAACCCCCACTGATTTTTGAAAAACGCTGCCGTAAATCCATCCTGGCCTGGCGCTTTGTCATCACCAATATCAAACAGAGCAAGTTTAATTTCTTGGGCCAAAATAGGGGCAATCAAACGGTCACACATCTCGGAAGAGAGCAGGGGACCCTGACTAAGAATCCGTGGATCCAGCGCCATGCAAGGTTCAGAAGAACCAAAAAGGTCCTGATAATAACCCAATAGAGCTGAGGTAACTTCCTCCATCGAAGAAGTAGAAGAACCATCATCATAACGAAGGTAAGTAATCTCATTGAGCCGAAGGCGCTTGCGGACTAAGGAGTGAAAATAGCGGGTGCTACGATCGGCTTCCATCAAGTGAGTCCCTTTCACTTTTTGTTGGTAGAATAACCGTTCAGCCTCTTGAAGAAAAGAGGCTTGCCGGCGTGTGTCATTCAGCTCTAAAATCAAGGAGGGATCATCCGTAGTAGCAAGGGATCACTGGTAAGGAGACTGAAACGCTGCCTGAGCATCTGCGGCTTTCTGCGACAAGTGCCCAAAAGCCGTAGCATTGAGCTGCTTTAAGGGGATCTTCAAAGCCTTCAATTTAGCCACAAGAATAAATTGCGTTGTTCCACTAACTGGAGCGGACCATGAATCATCAACAATAGACACCAGGCGGGGATGTTTAAGCCACATATTGAAAAATTTAAAAGGCCGATTACCCGTGACGATCTTCCTCTCAAAGTCAACAATAATCGGGCAATGATCAGAATCAAACCGCATTGGAAGGAAATGAGCAAAGCAGAACCAACCTTACAATTCCCATTCCATATTAACAAGGACCCTATCCAATTTTGCCCACCACTGATTTTTCTACCACGTGAAGAACTCTCCACTCGAAGGGGCATCATCCAAACCCAAGGCAACACGGAATTCCTGAAGGTCTTTAAGAAAATAATCCGTGGTTGGCTGATACCCAAGTCTTTCTGTTGCCTTACATACACAATTGAAATCCCCCATAAGAAGCCAAGGAGGGGTGGGATCACGTCTGAAAGCAAGCAAACGATGCCATAGATCTCTACGTTGAGTCACACTATAGAGATCATAAATACACGACACCAAGAAGTCTCTTCGGGTTGGGAGATGAAAAACCCGACAATGTATAAACTGCTCCCCCAATTCCACGATCTGAACTGAATATGTGGAGGGATGCCACGCTAGAACCATCCTTCCATTCTCAATCATATCAAAATTATGCCCATAGTCCCAGCCGGGAAAACGCCCACACATAAAACTGTCCAACCCTGTCACCGTGAGTTTAGTTTCAAGTAGACAAAAGAATTTACAGTGGTGCTGCCGCACAAGAGTGGCAACACTCGATTGTCTCGAGGTCGAGCCCAGACCTCGGACATTCCAATAGAGAAAACTCATTTGGGCAATCGGGAGGGGCCAACCCCTCCGGCCTTGCTATCCGTACCAACTTGAGCCCGTAACTGCCCAACTTTCTTCAATGGAGCTGGAGGCAGCCCTTTAGTCCCTCCCGGAGGACCAGAAGTATATCCCATCACTCCCTTGCCTTTACCCGAAGTAGTAGCTTTCGAAGAGGCCACAGGCTGAACCGTGGGTTGACCAGTCCCAACCTGCGGATTGGCAATAACCTCAGATGTAGGGGCTGTAGATGGAGGTACCGAAGCTGGAGGAGGTACCAAAGGAGCATCCACTGGAGTAGGAGGCTGCACTTTCACTGGGGGAGCACCCCTGCCTTTGGGAACCCAACGCTGAGGCTTCATCTGAGGCTTTTTACATGTAAACACATTATGCCCAAAGTGCCTGCAATCACAACAATACGAAGGAAAGGTCTCAAACACAACATGCTGAGTAAAGGTGGTTCCTTCCAGCAGAAGAACATCAAAACTAGTAACAGGCTTTTTTGAAACATCCACTTCCACAAGCAACCGCGCATACCCAACCCGAGTGCGTTGCATAGTGACAAGATCAGAACAGATGGGCTTCCCCACCATAGAGCCAATTTTAGACAGCCCTTTATCCGTCCACAGATCCAAAGGGACATTAGGTAGCTTTATCCACAACGGCATGGCCATGAAATCCTTGAAATTGAACGAGAACCCAGGAGCCAAAGTCTTCAACATGAGGGTCTTCCCATACAACACATACGGCCCTCCTGCTAAAACAGAATTCCGAGCCTGATCAGATTCAAACCTGAAAACCAGCCAACCACCCTCATGGGGGATCAATTTACAAGCCACCCCCCATTGGGTGATAAGCCCTTCGACTGCCTTCATACCCGGAAATCGCCCAGTGAAGACACCAACAAGACAATACCCCCATTCCTTTTCCAGCTCCAACCGATCTTCAGCGACAATAGTAACTACCTTGTCTGCTGGAATGTGTTCCAGTTTTAAGCCTTGCGTTAAATCACGATTATTCCTAAAGAGGCTGGCAAACGAAGGTTTGCCCTGTACACCAACCTTACTGCATTTTACTCAAGGAGAGACTCAAGTAGAATCTGTGGCTTTAGCTTTAGTTGATAGAGATGAAGCACTAAGACAACTAAAGCACAACCTAGTAAGAGCTCAATCCATGATGAAAAAATCAGCTGATATCCATAGAAGGGAGGTGCAATTTCAGGTGGGTGATTTGGTCTTTGTTAAATTAAGGCCCCATAGGCAGCTTACGGTAGCTAGGAGAATTTGTCCTAAGTTATCAGCTAGATACTATGGGCCTTTCAAGATAATTGGGAAAGTGGGAATGGTTGCTTACAAGCTACAACTTTCACCTTCAGCCAAGGTTCACCCGGTCTTCCATGTTTCTCAACTGAAGAAAGCCTTAGGCAACCATTCAGTGGAGCACGATCTTCCCAAAGAGCTAGAGATAGATGAAGGGGACTTGACTGAACCTGAAGCCATCTTGGCTTCCCGCATTTCCAAGTCCAAAGGTAGCAGCATTCTTCAGTGGCTTATTCGGTGGAGGGACAAACCAGCAGAGGAGGCAACTTGAGATGATGCTGAATTCATCAAGGGGCAATTCTCTTCTATCCACATTGAGGACAAGGTGTTAATTGAAGAGGAGGGAATTGTTAGTACCACTCCATGCAACCAGCCTGTTAGAGCTAGCAATCAGCCCACTAAGCCCATTCAAACCTACATCCGTAGGGGCAAGATGGGGAAGGGGGCAAATGCTACATAGACTAGGTTGTTATGAGTTAGTTATAGAGAGAGATTGTAGAGAAGGGGAAAGTACGGGGAGAAATGCATATAAAGAATCTGTACAGTGTGGGAGGGATTATGATGAATATGAATAGAGTATAGATATTCTATTTGGCCTGGAAGCTATCTCCAGGAGGTATATTACTGTTGTACCTTTACTCATTACGTAAATAACACAATCTCTATCGAGTTACCTATCATCACTCAGTTCGCATACTTGCAAATAAAAAAATGGCCCGTCTAGGAGAGTTTTACTACATTGTTTATGACGCAGGAGTTGAGTTTTTAACTGCTACTAGCCTTTCACGGCAAACAGATAACAGTTGAATTAGTATTGTTTTTGTATGCAAACCCTGTCTATTGTTTTTTTAGTATTTTAAGAAAATTCATAGTGTTAATACCAGAAAACTTCCATCATCATATATAGTTTAGATGCGAATGAACTGCTAGTGACAACTTGTTTGGATGCCTAAGAACACAATTTCACAATCTCTGCTTAGCTTCAATTCCACCGCGGAAGTCTTGCACGAATCTAATTGGTTTGGTTTATCAAGAACAGTTCATAGGCCACCAACAAAATACGGTAAATACTCAATGAAAAAACAATCAGACAAAAACCAAAAATTGAATCTATTATTTGTTCAATTTCACAAGGTAAGTACAACATTCTTCTGTTGTTTGTTTCTTCTGTACAACAAAAGCAATGGCACCTCTCAAATGCCTGCAGAAAACTCCAAAATAGTATAAATAAAAACCTCGGTAGTAAGCAGTAGCCCTCAGAGAAGAGATGCTAGCGTTTCCCCAATGTACAATGTATATAAACACGACAAACTCTCACTCATTATATCATATACAGCCCATTAGCTCCATCTCTTCGTTAGAACTCGCTTTCAAAATTTGAGGGATTGTCACAAAGACCAAAAAAAAGGGCAAATTTCCAGCTAATGACACTCATCTTTCTTTGATTTGTTCTTGGTGGGGAAGTCCTCCAGTGTTCGATATTCTTCTCTGAGCAATCTATCCAGTTCTGCGTGTTTCTTTAGCGGTTCTCCATGGCCATGCTGCTTACGGAAATGGTGAAAGGCCCTAACACACAAAGGAGAAACTAATTACAAAGCAATGACAAATAACAGACTATGGTAAGCCCTCTCCCATTGAAGATATACGCTTTGCCCTCAAGGGACATGTTTACTAACTCTTAGCAGTTCAACATATTTGCTGTGATCATATAAGGAATTTTGACGTGTAACATAGTATCAGTATCAGCATGTTGATTTGAGAAATGAGAACATAAGACCTCAGAAGCCATCATTTTGGAAATCACTAGCATCAAAGTATTATACCATATTTAGCTCCAAACCACAAATCATTAAACCATAGCAGCTGAGAACCTAGTACAGGCAACCTGCATTGTGTACATCTAAACCTGTTTATAGAAAGTCCAGCTGTTCGACATAGTTGAAGCTCAGAACTTCAACCGCATAATTGATAAGAAATCACTTGCAAAACATCATTGTTTGCTATCTCCTATTCAATGATCACATAAAACAAACAATCAGTAGACCAATCAACAAAAGTTTGAATATGAATATTCATCCTTCCAGATATAGTTCTACAATGACTATCTGTAACCGCTTTCTGAACATGTACTATAAGATATATTAATGCATCAGGTAAAAATGTTTTTACAGTCCATTACCAAGAAAGTAATTCAAAAGCTTTTTTCACAAATGTTTGCATTAAGAAATAAAATGCATCCTAAAGAACATTGAGAAGGTTTCAAGTGTTACCAATACTTCTCAAGGCCATAAATATTGCCTTTTCGATAGAAGTCAAGGGTGAGCTCTTCAAAGTCCTTATATAAATCCTCCCTGAACTTTTTCTCCAGACCATAACTGAAAATGGAGACAGTTTAAATCATATAAACCATTTGAGTTTCACATAAACAGCCCAAACAATTGGGACTAAACATAATTGTCAAAAAAAGAGAAAAATTTGTGATAGCTATCTTAAAGAGGACAAGAGGCATAAACTTATCAACAATACCTATAGAACCTAAAGAGGCACTCTATCCCATAATTGTAGTTAGCAGATGCATCTTCCAAGGCCAATTTTCGGAACTCATTATACATAGAAGGGACAAAGATATTTCTGAGGAAATAACACCAAAACCTATACAATGTATTCATTTCCTGCACGGACAGGTAGGTCAAATCAAACAATATGAAGAAATCTCAAGCCATAACAAAACCAACTTTAAGAAATTTAACAAATGGATAGGGATTAATATCATAGTTTCATTAGTACTATTATTAACAAAGGAAGTTCAGAAATACACCTCACTGCAACCAATTCCCATCTTCTTTCTGTCACTAAGACACCGCTTATGATATTTCAGGTACCTAAAAGAAAGACCAACAAAGATCAAACACCCCCATCTCTCCCTTAAAAAATCTGCATGCACAGGCGCACACACTATACATACATAGTTATGCACCAACAAACCCCTTACTTCTGCTGTTTGAAGCCATTTTCCTCTAAAAGCTGATGGCTAGGATGGTGAAATGGTGGAAAGGACTTGGGCATGGAACCCACGGGTGGACTACTGCCTGACACACCGTGTGGTGAACCACTCAATTTTGAACACCTGGTGCTGTAGTCAGAAGCATACTAGTTTAGTGAATTAAAGATCAAGTCAAACCCCAATAAGCTTTGTAGTTATGTAGCACATTCCCTGTCCCGCTCCCCCAAGTCCAATAGTCTCAGTTAAAGTCCCCTCAAAAGGAGCAGGTCAAAATAGGAGTGTCGTCAATTTTTATAAAATCAGTAATTACTGAAATTCTGATCCCTCGAAAAGGAAATTCTAGATAAAGAGAGAGCATAATGTACATAACTTTGGCCAAAAACTCAAAGTCAGTAAAAATTATTTTGCACTGACCCATGATTTTCAGGAGGTGTAGAACTAAAGAAAAATCCCACTGAATTACTTGGGGGACTTTCTGATATGAGCCCAAAAGAACTGCGACCAGTGCCATGATTTCGATAATTGCTGGAAAAGAATCGCTGCTTGTGGGATGTATGATGCTTGGGAAAACCTTTACTTTGTTTCCTCAGATTATTCGAGCTTCCAGATTCTTCACGGCCACCAGCTTCAGAACTTTCACTGGCCTTCAAACCTGAGACTCCTGAACCACTGCAGGCAGGTCTTGGGGTTCCATCTTTGTTATCATAGCTAAAATTATGCTTCCGTGAGTTTGACCGCTTAGTTTTCAGTTCCTGAGATTTGGAAGTGCTTCAGAAAATTTTATAGAGCTAAAGGACTATAAATGAAAACAGTAGCAATTGCAACTATAAAACCAGTATAGAAGTATTAGGGTGCAATACTCAACCTGTTCATAAAAATAGAGGCCATCATTTATTGCATGAGCAAGTTCATTTGATATGGATTTTGAATCTTTACCACCCAAGTTTGACCCTTCGCTCACTATGGAGTTCTGCATACCAAAGATGCAATGTGACAAAAATGTCAATAAACCATAGTCCATTCAAACACACAAGCATTGATCATATGGCAACATGAATAAAAATTAAAACCTATGCAGAGATGCATGCACAGTTATAATGAAAAGAATAGCAATGGAAAAGCAACCAATTTCCTTGAAGTATAAAGAATGGAAGCCACTGTTTAATTCCCAAGCATCATTACTAAAGTGGATTGAAAAACCTAGTCTATACCATGGGATGAAACCTTTTAGGCAGTTTTAAGGAGATATTACTATTAAACGTGTTTATTATGACTTTCTTTTTTGCAAGTTCAATTGATTCAACTGGTATTTTGATGGAAAAAGGGGGCAAACTTTCATGAAGAATACTTCCAACTTGGTAAAGTAAAATCTTACGCAGATTAGAAGTTCAAGGGGAATATTCTACATAGTAAAGATAGCATCCAAAAATAAAACCATCATGTTTTGTTACACCGTAATATTAAGATGGGTAACGCAAGCCTCTATAAACGTCTAAGAAGAGCATATATTTCCAAACTTATCAAAGTGAATTTCCATCTGAGAATTACCCAGATAATGGAGGAAGTTCCTGCATCAATTGCTAGAGAAAAAAGTCAACCTTGAGATGGAAATCACTTATGATTTCAAAGTCTTGATATTCTTGTATAAAATTAGGTGATATTCCATATGTAAAGCACTGGTCTCATCGAAGACACGATAAAGCATTCTTGTTGCTTCAGATCTACAGTCTATAACTGAAACACGTAAATTGCTTTATCAATTGAATATCTGAAAAGCTCTAGATTCTTAAGAACATTGAGAAGTATGGCAGACAATATAAGGGCTATAACAGCAAGCAATAGAGATGCATTTGACCAAGTTAAACCAATGAAGTATAGCATCATCCAAGTTATCACTTCACATTGAAATGCCATGGTATATGCATACCCACAAAAAGAGCATATGTTAACATTAAATTAAGCATATTCTGGCAAACAATAATACCTGGGTTACAATCACAAGCCTCTGCACATCTTGATCATTGACAACCATCTCATCTTCTTCATCATCATGTCTGGGAACATATATAGATTAGAGCAATTAAATACAGGTGATACACACTCAGCATATCATAATGTAAGAATTAGAAGCACTAACTTTGGTATTATGCATGTAAGAAAGAAATGATGAGGTAACATTTGCCCAGATACGAAATCCATTATCGAAGACACCCTATTTTATAAATTGTTGTTAAACATTAGCCTAAGTACATATCACAAAAGCAAAATAACTAATACAAGAATCACATTTATTAAATCACAATCATTAATTTGTGAAAACTTGACATAAGAGCATGGTTAGAAGTAACAAATGTAATGCTCGGGAAAACATTTGTTTATAGAATATATTGTAATAGGTGCAAAGTCATACAAATATATTCGAAGTTTAGCAAGATTGTGATGAGAATAATACTAATTAACCTAAAAAATTATTCAAATTCAGTGGAAGAAAGAAAATTAATATTTTGTTGACATTAAAATACCATGAGAAATTTGAGTGCGCATGTCTAAATTTGTGTCATATAAGAATTAGACCTCCTAAATCGTATCATTGAATAGAAGGAATGAGGCTAAGAGTTGAACCAATGAGGAAAGAATCACGACCATTAGAAGCTAATGAATAGCATATCCACAAAAGAAAAGTCAAAACATAATTTATCATAATTAGTATAAGATCCAGTACAATACACACTAACAATGTAAAAATTTTGATCAAACAGTTATTTATCAGTGCCTTTACGATGAGATATCTCATAAAATAGTTTATACCAATATCGGTCTTTCAAAAGAAGTTTGTAGGTTTATGTTAGTTCATTAGTTTTCAAGCATCATTGACTTTTAGATGATTTTTCTCATTGCCTGAAATTGAGAGACAACACCGACACAAGGTTTTTAGGAATTCAAAGTGCCATGTGGCATGTAAACGAAGTGAGAATTGGTTGATCTTGCCTCTCAGAGAAATCCTTAGCAGAAGAACAATCATCATGCAAAGAAATGTTAGGTTCCCTCACAATCATGAGGGGCAGATTGTATGGTAGGATGTACAGCAGTGACCTTCAAAATCACCAATTAGAATATGCCGCAGACTAAGGGAATGATGAATATGGTACATTATGACAACCCAGAGAAAGAGAGTTTGAGTTAACTGTTTATTTGTAAATAGAAACAGTATCTTCCTTGGATTAGCCTCTATCCCTCCCAATGTCCTCGCTAAACTTTGCACTAAGCTGCACCTTCAGTATCATAGCTTTCGTGGAATCTATTAAACCATTGTTTGCCTCTCCTCAAAGAATAACTAATCATTTACATATTGAAAGTGGCCTCTAACTTCCAACTTTGCCTTCAAGAATCTATTTGTGAGGAACGGTAAATACAAAACTTCCCAGCAAGATTAAATACTTATTCCCCATTTAGAACACCTAATTGCTTATGCAGTTGTAGAAAGAATTTATGTTTCCTACCAAAAGTTTTCTTTTGCATTTCCTTATTTTCCTTCTTTGTAAAAAACTTGGAAAGAAAATGAAACTATTCTTATTTATTGTAAGTTGCAACTAATTTTCCCTTTTAAGCAATGTAATAAGGTTACAATTACTAATATCATATAAATTGAATAAACATCAAAATGGAAAGTACAATTAGAAAAGGAAACTGTGGAAAGCATCTTTGAAGTGTTTTACAAATATGTCATAAATTTTATGAAAAACTGAGAAGAAGAGTTTACAAAGATTTCTAGTTTCCCAAATTTTAAAAAGATTGCATTTCAGCATAAATATCCTGTGTTCTTCTCTTATCTAAGAAGAGCTTAAATTACTCCAATGTTCCACAACTTAAAATGCTATAAATCTAAAAATCTTGCATTTGTGATGAAATCACAGAAATCCCTATATGCATTTCCGAATTTTACCTTAAACTTTAGAACATTCATTAGAAGATAACTTGTAACAAATACTTGCCAAAATTAAGTTACCAAGTATTGTTATAATGTGAATATATATATGTATATATATATATATATGAAAGATCCAAACAAGAATATGAATATGAGTACCTTCTATCTTGATAATGATCATCACTCTTCATTATCTTCTGCTCAAGCTCTAGCTCCTCATCAAGCATAAAGGTATTTCCAAAATCACTGGAAAAAGGATCAAGATTCTTTGCGGACACATTTGATGATTGTACCAATCCTTCATTTACATAATTGTTGCAAATTGTTGGCTCACCAACTTCTGGATGGTCTGCCTGGTGAGTACAGTAGCTCAGCCCAAGATTTGAGATCATGCTTAACTCAGAAGTACAATTTTCACTTGAATCTGCATGTCCATCACCAGCTGCTTGCTTTTCACCTTCATCTTCGGTTTTACCATATTGTAAGGTATCTGAACCATTTGGTAATCTATGCCCATCCAAATCAGCACATGATGGAACTTCAGAATTTTCTTCGATGGGATCCCGTGTATTATCTTTACTAGTCTTCTCAACAATTTGGTCCACAGAAGTCTTATCCTCAGATGATGCATGTTCAGCAGACATTGGGATCCACTTTAGCCAGTCTTCACGTTTCCTTATCTTGTCACCCTATCAATACAGCAATCCAAGGAATTTAGAAAAAGCTATTGGAAACAAAAAAGAAAAAGCATGACAATTTGAATACACCAAGTCAATAACCTGCAATTAGAGTTAAATATCATAGTCAGTCTCATAAGGGGAAGAAAAAGGTCCCTATAAATTGTCCAATACCTAACATGATCATTTCTTAGGCTTCAAAGGAATATCTAATTGGCCTGATGTAAAACTATGAATAAAGTGTTATATTCTATAAATATTTCTTCCATTTCTTCAAAACTATCTGAAATAGGGAACAGAAGTGGATATCTACTTTTGTAACTAATCCAAAGGAGGGGTGACAGAAGAACAGAAAAAAGATTTCAACTCATCTTGAAAACGATGCAGTTTAACATTTATAATACTTTTAAGGAAAGCACATCTGCTTGAAAATTATGTTCAAGGAGAAAGATTAATTTTAGGTGAAAAGCATCTGCATTATCTCAACATGTTGACTAAGAAAAGAACAGAAAGCATAGGCAGTAATAGCGCAATACTATCAAACAGTTTGGGCTCTGTCTCAATCATCTTATGATCAAATTAAGGACCTTAAACCCAAGATATCAAACCTGCACTTCCACTGCACTAGAACTTTGTAGTGCATAAAGGATAAATGGTATATCTGTTGTCATTTTTTTAACCTGTAAGATGAAACATTAGATCCATGAGTTTTGCTAGTACAACAAGATAAACTTGCTGCAAGTAAGAGGCAAATTGAAAACAAGAGCTTTTGAGGTAGAAAACTGAGGAATGGCATAGTTTAATAAAATATCAAAAGATTTGCACGAAAGAGTGAGTAGACAACTCATATTAAACAACATGCATCAGAATAGCAAAGAGAGCCCAAGTACTAGCATTGATATAGTTTCAATAATCAAGCATGAGATAAGCTGCAATAAAAAACTTACCCTTTTGAAGTCAGCAATTCTTGATATTGGAACCCATCCTTGGCCATCCATCAGGGATATTAGGTAGTGGTCTGTTTGCAGATTTTCATCACTGCCACAAAATGATAGGAAGTTACTAACTATTGTACAACAACATTGAAAAATCGTTTCTTTCAGCAAAGTTTCATAAGGATTCCTATTATCATATTCCCCCACTCGTCAGGATCAATTAAGATTCAAAAAAAGAACTCATAGGGGACACTCATTTCCTAGTTCAGAATATTGCTGCCCATGTCGTCAGATTCCCAACTTAAGGTAATGGATTTTCAGCGCCCATCTAGCAGATGTCATTTGACTTGATTGCTATCAGGTCTTAGCAAGCTAACTTCCTAAATATGGAGGATGATAAGCAGAGACAAATTATGAAACAAAAATATATCCAACACTAATAATAGATTGAAAAAAAGAGCACGACAGAGTGTTAATGGAATTTGCAATATCACTATGTCAGAATAAACCTCATTCTGTGTGTCTCTATGTGTGTGAGACAGAAAGAAAGACAGGGAGGAGAGAGAGGAAAAGAAAACGAACAGTATAGCACATAACCAACTGTTCTTTGAGAGTACCTACCTGAAGTAATACTCTATTTGTCTTACTATGTTATCCTTTAACGCTTGCATCTCTTGAGGAAGTACATGTGTCCCTGGATTCAAAGGGTAAAATCGTGATGGATGAGGTCCCCTGAAAGGACCAGGAGGGGGAACAGGAAAATAGTATATAGGTGGTCCTGTAAGAAACATATACACACGACATTAATAATGGACAGTATCAAGTGTTCGCAGCATTTCAACTGGTAAGAATCTCAAACAATCTTACAACAAAAGAAAAATAAACAGATGATTGAAGCAAAGGCATACGAAGTTAAAAATTCCCAGTTATTTATTCTTATTTAAC
Organism: Erythroxylum shatona; assembly: GCA_027568895.1. Lineage (NCBI taxonomy): Eukaryota > Viridiplantae > Streptophyta > Magnoliopsida > Malpighiales > Erythroxylaceae > Erythroxylum > Erythroxylum shatona. The sequence goes on along the minus strand of JAOSBK010000205.1, from coordinate 5,993,980 downwards.
TTAATTACAGGGCATTGAAACTATTAAAAAAAAAGATTACCGTTGAAGGTTGTACCAACCACAAAACCTGGAGCTGGTGCAAAGAATGGATGCCTAACAAAAGTCCTTGGCCCCATACCCTGTTGCAACGGAATAGGCTCACCGGGAACTAGGGGTCTTTCATGATGCCATGTATGGTTCAAGTGATCACCTGATTCTCCAACATTAGGTCTTCTATTTGAAAAATCTACAACATAAGCATTGCCATCACCTCTTAATGGAGGCTGAACATTACCGGGTGGAACAAAAGGCTGTGCCGGCGATGTCTCAGCCCCACTCTTTACCCATTGTGTTTCAGCACTAGGAAAAGGAGGAGGGCCAGGAGGGTAAGCATATCCAGAAAAGGGAATATAAGGAGTAGGTACGACAGCAGGAAAAACAGGTTGCATGTAGGGTTGCACGTAAGGTAAGGGTACGGGAAAAGGAGGTGCGCCATTTGGGTTGCGTTTAGAGCCTGATTTTTGATGCCTTGATGAATATCTATGCGGAAAATTAGGATTTCCTGAACCATGTGACTTTTGTTGTGCTACTGATCCCTGGACAATGCAAATAACTTAGCAGAAAGAAAACAAATTGTGCATAACTATTTTCTAATTAAAGGATATCACACAAGAGGAACCATTGAAGTAAAATATCACAAAAGAGGAACCACTGATCATCAAACTTGAAGACACCGCATTGTGAAACTTAGTGCAATTGTTTGCATGATACCAAAGTATACTCAGCCCTCCTAAAGACAACTTACAAGTTGCTAAATATGATTTGCACAGGAATGGGTGTCCCTCTATACTTTTACCAAACTGATGTGTTTCCTAATAGCTTAATGTGTGGAAAACCTCATGCCAAAATATGAAACAATTTTTATGATAGTTATATAGGAGCACACTTGTATAACAAAAATAAGTACAATAGTGGTAGGCAAGCAACCACTTCATAATCAGAATAGCAGGAAAGTGAGTCTGAGAGCATTCAAAATGTTTCTAAAGATATGCACCATGGAAGATTTCAGATAATTTTGTTTGATTCAATTCATAACAGTAACAAAAACATGTCACGAGCACAAAGACATAAATCAAGTTACGAAAGTATCATAAAGCTACTACTCTCTATATCATTTCATTTTATCCAATACAGAACGTGTATTTGTGGAATAATGGCAGACAGAAAAGGCATATACAATATTCTCTCTCTAGAGAAGGCTTTATTACATTGTTGATACATCAAAATATTATAAACCTGGTGCCTCCTTAAAATTTTGGTTAGTTTGGTGAAGAAGGAAGTAGAAGAATTCTCTTACGAGAACAGCATGCAATAAGTGATTAAGTCCTTTAACTTTTGGCATTTCAAGAACAACTTCAGTTGTAGCACCCGTAATACTTGTCTTACTCCTATCGACTCCTAAAAAAGATCATATGAAATATTTCGGATCTGAAACACCATGTCCAAATAGTAAAACCGTGAAAACAAGTTAAAGGTCACGATATTAGGGAAAAGAAAAAAGAAATCAGCCTGAAACCATAAACCAATCGACTTCCATAAGGACCTTGTCGTTGCACATTTAGATGGGTAATCCTAATCCCATAATTCATCAACATTTATTAATGTACATATACAACAACAACGTATTACTCACCGATAAAGCATGACACAAGTTACACGATCATTCTAAAATCATTACCGAAACAGAAAGTTTGCCTACCTCTGACGAAGGTGTCGGAGGTGACGCAGTCCCAATACCATCTCCAGCAGCGGCATACGGCGGTTTTGCCGGTGAATCATTATTCTTAGAGCGCTGTTGATGCGAGTCAGCAAGCGGCGGCCAAGACTCGGCCTCGCTCCCCATCACCGAAGTGTCGGCCAACACCGGAGCCTTCCAAGGAGACTTGGGCCCACTACTTACCTCCTTTTGATCATCATCAGCTTCATTTTCCACCATTGCCATAACGAAAAACCCGATCACGACCTCCCCAGAGACCAAAAATACTATTACAACCCGCGATCAACCAAACGGTCCCGGGCCCTTATTCAAGATACAACAAGTGTCGAACTTTCTGATACCCACTTCAATGGAAAGAGACCCAAGTACACAGCAAGTGGCGAAGTCGTATATATGCAGAGAAAGGGAGGAAGAGAGAGAGAGAGAGAGAGAGAATCAGAATCCAAAGTTCAGTACTTGGCGAGTATGCCTTAAAAAGGACAGACCAAACACTGAGAGCACTTAAAAACTATTAACCAGTAAATGAAATTGATTTATGGGGTTTGCAGAACTAGAAACAGAGATTTGGGAAAATCATACTCGAACCCAAGAGAGAGACGGACACACAGAGACTAACAGTTTGGGGACGCCAGTAAAGTGAGAGCCGAACAAGCGTACTTAGCAGCTTTAGACATTAGTTAATAAATGAAGAGTGACAATAGCAAAAGTAGTTGGGTGTTTGGAGTATTGCGGTAAGTTGTCGCTTTGTTGGTCTGAAAGCAGGAATTTGGAGAGTGAAAATAGAAACTTTTGTCCTTCTTCTTATGTCGCTCAAAAGAGAACAATCTTCTTGTGATTTTACTGTGCAAAAACCCTAGTAGGGGTTGGTTAACAGAGATGGCATTAGCAGCTTTGTCTGTTAACTGGGTGACATGGGCTTAAGCCCAATTTGAAGTTGGGCCCTCAGAATTAATCTCCTATTTTTTTATAAAAAAATATTATATACAAACATAAATTTCTCTCTCAAGCAGTAAGGATCTAAAAATGTTTTTAAACGAGGGTTAAATTTTATTTCTTACAAAAACAAAATTTAAAATAATAATTTTTATATGAAATTTTTTAGAGGGAAGCAAGTGTTCCCATTTGCCCCCAATGTGGATCTGTCGTTGCTCTCAAATGTATTAATTTTCATTTTTTAGCATAAAAAAATCAAGAATTCAATTTGAGAAATAAAAACAACACTCACTAGAAATTCTGCTAAAATATAAGATACTAAAATATTATTTTGATTCGATTTCTAGACATTAAATAAATTGTAAACTAAATATAATCCTTAGATATTTAATATAGATACATATGTCAATCTCATGACCTTAAAAGAAGATCATATAATTAATAGAAATGTACTAAACTTGGAACTCTTTATCAGTCCTTGGCTTCATTTGACTTGAAAAGCAACGGACTAGCTAGTTACTGGATACAGAAGGCATGCATGAGAATGGCATTTGCTAAACTAAGTGGGAGAGAAGTGCATGCGATAGTGGTGATCAGATCACAGGCACAGTAACATAAGTTCTTCAAGGACCTTTTCATGCTGTATATATTAGAAATGGCATTCAAAGCTAAGTACTGGTTGTTATAACACTGTTGCTTGTTGAACAGTCCAACCGGAAATGGAGGCTTTGAGGAGATGGGTATTTTTGTTGATGGTAGTGATTGGAGAATGCAGGGAGCCAGTTCTGCACAGGGTTGGAGGAGGAAAGTACACCTGGCTACCTGGTTCCAACTATACCGAATGGGCTAGCCATGAAAGATTCTACGTAGGAGACTGGCTCTGTAAGTATAGTCTATTTCTTGCTATGCTTTTGACCTTGTCCAATATCATTTACCAACTAAAATAACAAACTTGTGAAGTAGATTTTGGATTCGACATACACAAGTACAGTGTATACGAGGTGACCCAGACAA
>JAOSBK010000205.1:5967694-5990177 GCA_027568895.1 Erythroxylum shatona | reverse complement strand
ATACTCTACAATAAATTTAATAAAACAATTTACGTGTTTATCCATAACCTATTATTATTGTTATTATAACATTATACCAATAGAATTTGAACAACTCAGTATATGTATAAAAATAAAAATATACATGGCTTTGATGTGATGTCCCTTTGTCCAAGCCGTTTGCTTCAAGCGGCTTGGCTTTTTTCCTTCATAACTTATCTGTTAAAGCCTCGCACGTGGTTTTAAATTTTGAAGCAAAACCGGCGTCGTTTATGGATTGGACAGAGTTGGACAGAATTATCTTAGACAGGTGATCTGCTCTCCGACCCAAGGTGCGGATAAAATTTGAGACGAGGATTACCTCTTGCAAGGGACTTAATTAGTTTGAATTAAGATTAGTCTGAGTGTAGATGGATTAAATTTACCTTCTTATAATTGAAACGCTTCTAAAACACTTCGTGGATAATAAAAGAAAAATAATGCCGACGCAAGAAAGAACCAAAAGAAGGGAAAATGGTATCGAAAATTAAATAAATAAGATAAGAAGTTTAAAATATAAATTTTTTTATAAATATTAAATTTTTATAAATTTGATTGAAAATTGAATAAAACTGAAAATTTAAAAAAAAATAAAAAATTGACTTAGTTATCAAAATTTTAAATTTTAATTAAAAACTAACTTTTAAATGAAAATTAATTAATTAATTTTAATTTATAAAATTGATTAATTTATAAAATTTGACTTATTAATTAATAAGTTAATCAATATTTAATAACAAAAATTATTAAATTAAATCAAACTAAAAATTAAAAATTGAACCAAAAAAGTCGATTTAATGTTTTTAATATTAAACTAATCAATGCGATTCGGTTCTTAAAAATCGACAATAGTAATTTCGTGAAAAGTAGGCTTGAAGAAGTTAAAAAGTTTGTATTTTTTACCCTAACTAATAGAAAATTTGTTTCTAAATTAATTAATTGTTAGTTAAATAATTTTTATTTTCGTAATAAAATTATTTTTAATTATATTTTAAATTTTTTGATTATGTTAAATTAATTATATATTATTTAATAATAATACTAATCAATTAATTGATTCTGTTAAATTAAAATTTTTAATTAATTGATTATGTTAAATTAAAATTTTTTAAATTAATTAATTGATTATGTTAAATTAAAAAATTTTAAATTAATTAATTGATTATGTTAAATTAAAAATTTTAAATCATACGCCTCTTAATTTATTGATTTAATTTAAAGTATTTGAAAATCAATTAAATTTTATATCTTACAATGTTTACTAACTAGTAATAATGATAATAGGTTTAATTTTTTCACAAAAAGCATGAAAACAGTTCCGATATTCCATTATTTAAAATTAAATTCAGAATTAAATACTATTTAAAAATTTCAAAAACTGATCGTCATTTTAAGTTTAGTTTAATAATTTAAACGATTTATTTATTTTAAAATAATATTATTTAAATTTAAAAAAAACTATTCTGAAAAATTCATTCTAAATGACTTGTATAACTTTAAATCCCGAATTTTGATAGTGTTCTTTATCGTTAACTCGACTTATGATCATACCTAAAATTTGATAACCCTGTCGTATGGTTGACTTTGGTACGGAGTTGTTTTAATTTCTATCCCACTTTTCCTATCTTAATTTTATCCTATTTAATTTTAATAATCTTAACTATTTATTTATTTAAATTATTTATTTATATAAAATTTATATAAATAAATGGTTGAAATTAAATAATAAGATAAGAAAAGTGGGAAAAGGGATCACATCTCGACAGTATGTTTGTCGTGGTGGACCTTTATTCTATATTCGGCTTGTGTACATGGCCATAAAGTTCCGCCTCGACAAGCATGTACAATTATTTGGTCCATATGAGACGAATCTCTTGGATTCAACAAATTAAGAATCTTAAATAAATAAATAATATTATTTTAGCTTTCTAACCAATCAAATAATAATTTATTTAAATTCATAATCTCAAATCAAATCAAAATTATAAAATGGTGGACAAAATAGATGAGAACATGTCATACTCGGATGATGATAATAGTAGAACATGCTTAAAATGACGACGATGCCTGACCTGATTTTATATATATTTTTAAAAAACTCAAAACAATAAAGCCCAAAAAAATTAAATTTAAGGCCCAACTTGAGGCTCGATCAACCTGAGCTAACCTATCTGCAACTCCTTGCTAGAAAAGATTCTTTCTTATATTTTTATCATAATCTTATCTTTTATGAAAATTCATAGGCTTGTTTGACATTGCATTAGTTGTTAGTTAACAGAGGATTGATATAGTTGATTTGATTAGTAGATAATATCAGTTGTTTATTTAAAATTGTTTAATAGAATTAACTTTTTACGTATAAAATAATTTATAAGGGCATGACTTAAAAAAATATTTATAAGGACATAAGTTTTATATCTTAATATTTCTTTGAATATTTTCCAAAGAATTTTGAAAGAACGAAATTAGTAAACATCATCATTTAAAGTAAAAAACTTGAGTAATTCAAAAAACTCCTCATAGGAGAGTTTTCAAAAATAGCAAATTGGGTCAACTCAACTGGTTACTAAATATTATTATGAACGATTTGACAAACAGTCAAATACTTCTCAATCCGTCAAAAAAAAATGTTAATCAATTATTTACCAAAAAAGACCATAATCTCCAACTAGCCTATATACAAGTAAAGTGATTTATAAAATAAATTTTATAAGAGATCAAAGATAAACAAAGATTGTTTGTAATTTAGATTTTAATTATGTTAGCCAAGACACAAGCGCTTTTCCTTTGTATGGGCATCGAAGGAACATAACAAGGTTATCTCTAACCCTTATGTACGTGCTATATGAATTACTTCTTAAAAAACTATTTTATCACTTGCAAACTATTAATGTAGTGGCTCAAAATAACGTCCTTTGACTAACCAGATCTACTTCAGGACCCTGGTTTATATTTGATGATCTTTCACCTAAAAAATTTAAGAGAAAATCTCCATAAATTTGGCATATGAATTGATCTACAAATGATTTGACTAAACAATCCTTTACAGGATATTTTCTTCGAATTCACTTTTCATTTTACCGATACTTTACTGGAATGGTTGTAACATCTCAATAATCTCGATTTCATGAATAGTATTTTTTGGATAATAAATAATGTATCCTGAGGTGAATAGTGACACCTGGGACTCAAACTACATTTTATTTTATTTCGCATTGGATAATATTGTTCAAAGATAACCCGATTATTAAATTTGAGCTCAAAGTGAGTTCGTTTTGAGGATTTGGCCAAGAATTGACCAGTGGTCAAAATTAGACCCAAAAAAGGGTAAAAGTCAACTTGAAAATATTAATGAAAATAAATAATATTAATTAATGTCTTTATGTGGTGTTAATATTTTTCTTATGGGTATTTTATCGAGAAGAATAAAAGAATTGATTAAAGAATGAAAAAGAGTTATTGAGGGACTAAATGTCATTTTTTTCTTATGGGTATTTTTTTGGCGGCCTACCCTTTCTTCTTCATCAAAGAGTGGCGAGAATAACCCATTCTTTTTTTTCTCCATTTTCTTTCAACTTCTGACGCTTTCAAGCCAACTTTCTTTATTTTTAATCTCCAAATTACCTATTAAACACTAAATCATCAACCTAGGATCTCGAAACTCACCATATCAACAAAAAAAATTGGGAAAAGATGAAGAAAAGGTATATGGATGTTCTTGATGAATAGTACATGAAAATTTATAAAGTAAGTTAATAGAGTTTTGATTATTTTTTAGTATATAATTTTGGTGTAGTTGCATGCATTGATGAATAAAATGCGTGAAATTGAATGCTTATACAATATTATGGAGATAAAGAAGAGGAATTTAAGGAGGTATAGAAAGAGAAAGAGAATGAATAAGGAATTGTTGGTGAAATTGAAGTTGATGGAAGCTTAATTTGAAGAATTGGACATCAGTTTAGTATGTGTTCTTGCAATTCTATTTTTACTATAAATTGTGCATTAGGTAATTTAGGGTTCTTGAGATAAAATTGAGAGTTTATAAAATTGTTGTTAAAAATATTTAATTGGATTGTAAATGAAGTAGTATGTGTGATTAATTTGGATTTTTGGACTTATAAGTTGTATTTTCATTAATTGGCATATATTGTGTTTAAATTGAAAACATTGATATACAAGTTATTTTTTACTAATTAGTGAGATGAAATGAATATGTCTTTAATGTTGTATGAACTAAATTAAAATCAATAATGGAAGAAAAAAATGACATTAAGGAGTGACATTTGTTTTGGACAAATATGGAATAACTTGAATTGACTATTGTGAGTGTTTTTTTATTAAAATTCAATGGAATTTAATTAGATTTCCCCCTAGTAAAATAGTTAGGAATTAGAGGAATGTGATAAGGTTGGTATGCCAATTAGAGAGTTAATAGTATTTCGTCATGATATGTGTTATTGGACTGTATGACTCCAATAGCGCGATTTCAATGTAAGACATTTGATTTGTGTTATGAATTGCATAGCTTCGAGAGCTTAGTTTCAATATGAATGTATATTAAAAAAGTGGACCGTATGGTTTCGATGACCCATCTAGTATTTTAAAATCCAATTTATTCGGCTCAGTGATGCAATTATGTTGGATTTTACTTCGGGGCAATTGCAAAAAATAGATAAATTTATGATTAATGATTAAAGAAATTCAAATGAATGTAGTAATTGAAAGTACAATTTATTGATCATTGTATAATTAGATTTTATACATCCTTGTATTTCAAAAATTAATTTTAAATGCGTATTTATGCTTAGAAATAAATGAAGATATTTATATTTGAAAAATATTATATGTTATGCATGTTATGGTGGAATGAATTATATTGAAAGAGAAATATAATTATTTGAATACCATTAAACCTATAGCTTAGCGTGTAAATTTTCTTTCCACGTGTAAGTTTTCAAGATAATTAGAAAAATACTGTGGTGGATCTACTACAAGACAAGAGTCACATAAAGAATCTCGAAAGACTTGGAGATAGATGTACTATAAAATGTTGTTTTTGTTTTTGGTTATGACAATATACATAAAAAAGTGAAGGATTACATAATTTTATTGTGAATTATATATGAAAGTTATATAAAATTTGGTTCAAATGAGTTGAAATGTATTGGAAGATGGTTAAATTATTTTGTCAAAGTGGAAATGGATATTTGAATAGCTTGCATGACAAGTGTATTAAAGTTTATTGTAGGAGATTTTGAGTTAATATAGAGGAAACTTTGTCTTTATAAAGTGAATAATAATTATTAAAATAATGAGTTTTTAAATAGAAAATGTTGTAGTTCGAAGTATTATGTATTTAAGAATATAATAACACTCGATATGCTGATTTTATTATCGGGTATGAGGTGTTACAATGATGGATGAGAACATGTTAGAATTAGATGATGACACTCTGCACCTCTTTGCTAGAAAGATTTCTTCTTATTTTTTAGCATATTCTTATGTTTTAGGAATATTATTAAGATTAGAGTCTCCCAATAATTATTCTTTTTACTAGTAGATAAAAAATCCATAAAATCAAATTGAAAATTAATTTAATCATGTTTAAGATAATCCTTCCATGTCCAGAGTAGTATAGCAATCTTTTTTAATCTTCCATTGAGACTGGTGTCCGTGGTCCTTCTAAGTTTTTTTGTATCATGGCAATGCCAGAATGGAGAAATTAAAACGGAAGAAATTATTTTATTTTCAAAATTCATTTCATTGGGTTTTGAATAAATTATAATTTATTTTTTGAATAAGTCTAATTCATTAATAAATTTGAATTTTAAAAATAATAAATTCAAATTAAAAAATAATCTACAAGTCGATCAAATATTCAAATTAATTTAATTTAATCTGAATTTAAGTCTTTTAAATCATTTTTAATTGAATTGAATTTTTTTTTATTATTTCTATTTTCAAAAGAGTTAAACTTTTATACCATCTCGAGGCAAGTCGATGGCCATCAATCTTAAATAAAAATTTTCTTTTAAATTTTTAAAAATTAAAAAAATTTAGTAAACCTGATTAAATCCGATCAAGCTTTGTGCATGGCTGGACCCGAATGTGGAATTTCAGCCAAGCTCAGACCCGACCCTTACCATTGCTATAATACACAAACCATCCATCAATTCCCCACACTTATCAGATCTATTAACTATACTTCCCTTGATCTGGGAAAGAAGTTTAAAGAGTCCAGATTTGTTGGAACGCACATGTGCTTATTCCAAACACAGGTATAAGGAACTGGGAAACAGAGCAGTATAGCTGATATAGCTTTATGAAGCAAATAACTGATGCAGAATCTTAAAAGCTTCTCGTAGAGTACGAGAGCAGACAGGTCTAACAACATAAGCTTTGCTTAACATCTTGTAACATCTGTTTATTCACCATCCCATAGTTCTTCCACGGTCTTGTATGAACCATATTTCTCGTTCACAAAGAAAGTTCCTTTAACGAGTCTCTCCTGCAATGTTTATATGTATAGGATCAGTCAATAGTTGAAGCACGAAATAAGTACCAGGATACTCAGTGAAGATGACTATGGACTAAGTCGGGTTCGGATTGAACGGTCCGAAGGCCTAAAGCTTGCAAGTTTGCCATCCCTAATTAGTTGCGAGTTAATTTCCTGTATACCCAACAGACACAAAATGATCAGAGAAGTGAAACAGGGGTACTTGCCTGCTCAATTTCAGAGAACTTGGCAAACAAGTCCTCAGGAATAGACCAGTCGAAAACGTCAAAGTTCTGCTTGATCCTTGTCTCGTTGGTGCTCTTTGGCAGAACACTGTGTCCCATTTGAAGCCCCCAACGGAGAGCAACTTGTGCAGGAGACTTCCCTAATTTCTCAGCCACCATGTTGAGTATAGGATTCTTATATATAATAAAAAAGTAATATTTACTTAAATATATAAATATATATAATCAAATTCAAAATTACGGGTGTCAAACTAAGTGGGAGAGAAGTGCATGCAATAGTGGTGATCTGATCACAGGCACAGTAACACGAGTTCTTCAAGGACCTATTCATGCTATATATATTAGTAACGGCATTAAAAGCCAGGTACTGGTCGTTATAACACTGTTGCTTGTTGAGCAGTCCAACCGTAAATGGAGGTTTTGAGATGGGTATTTTTGTTAATGGTAGTGATTGGGGAATGCAGAGAGCCAGTTCTGCACAGGGTTGGAGGAGGAAAGTACACCTGGCTACCTGGTTCCAACTACACTGAATGGGCTAACCATGAAAGATTCTATGTAGGAGACTGGCTCTCTGAGTATAGTCTATTTCTTGCTATGCTTTTGACTTTGTCCAATATCATTTACCGACTAAAATAACAAACTTGTGAAGTAGATTTTGGATTCGACATACACAAGTACAGTGTATACGAGGTGACCCAGACAAACTACGGCAGTTGCATGGCGGAGGACTTCATAACCAACATAACAAGGGGAGGGAGGGACGTGTTCAATCTCACAGATGCAAGACCATACTATTTCATTGATGGCCGTGGCTATTGCTCTAAGGGCATGAAACTTGCAATTACTGCTGTAAATGCACCACTTGACGACCAAGAAATACCCAAAACAAGTCATGATTCGTCATCCTCAAAGCCCTACCTTCATCAGCTGCTACCGTTGCTATTTGCTCTTACACCAGCTTGTTTCTTTCTCCAATGAACAGCCCTTACACGTATTTGCAGAATAAATCAGCTGCTTTGTCCTCTCCTTTCTTTTCTGGCTAATATGACATTATTAACATAATAAAAATAGGGGTTCCTTAAAATTTAATCAGCTGGAATACTTGAAACATTCAAATACAATGCCATAACAAACTACATTGAGGCTGAAAATAGACGTTACCAAAATAAGAACCAACATAAAATTGGGGGACTAAAGACATTACATACACAACCAAGTCATAGGTCTCTCGATTCAATGCAAGGATTGCTTGTCCATAACCTTCTACATAGAGCCGAACGAGAATTAACAAACATTCAATCGAGAACAGCTTATTCCGCATTTAACTGAGCTAAACAACCAGCTTGATATGCTAATTGTCAAAATTTTCATGTTAAATCTTCTAATTAAGAGATAGGAAAATGACTCAATACAAAAAAAGATGGATATTCTCCTGAAGGCATTGGTTTAATCCAAGGGTGCAACTCAAATCATGAAGAACATTGCAAGGAATCGACCTCCCTTGACTTCGTATATAGAGTAAGCCCGTAAATCTCTGAAATTAGCAAAACAACCCACATGCACAAACAACTAAACCAGCTTATGTTTGAAGTAACCCTTGCTTATCAGTGCTTAAACTTTACTTACAGGCAAAAGAGCATTATCCAAAACGACACTGAGCAAAGGGGAGGTGTCACCAACAATTTAAACTACGAAAAGCTAATACCGGTAACCAGAGACTTCCGAGCTGAAAACTATGGCAAAAGAGCATTATCCAAAACGTCACTGAGCAAAGGGGAGGTGTCACCAACAATTTAAACTACGAAAAACTAATACCGGTAACCAGAGACTTCCGAGCTGAAAACTATGTGCAGTGACAAGGCTGGAAATGACGAGGCTCAACAAAAAAACATGGAATTGCACACATTATCCTTCAATTTGGGCAGCTGAGGGACAGGGACTGGTCCAGCAGATGTCATCCCACCATGGCCGGAGGATGTATCAGAAGTCTCTTCAAACTTCACGAACTGTCCCACCTGACTAGCTGCATGGTGGGCATAGCATATCGGAGCAACTGCGTAGATCAATATACATACACGTATATATCAGATGTGGGATCAAACAAATATTAAGACCAGAGCATGACCAAATATTTGACTTACCCACTGAAATGGCAGTTGTGCTTCTTTGGTACCTGCAAAAAATGATGACAAACTCAGAGAAAATTGCTCAAGAGAAATAGACTCATCATCAACAGAATGGAGGAGTGTCTTGATGAACTACTACTACAGAGAATACTTACACATACGACAGAGAATGAACAAGTTCTTGAAGATCATCTGAAGAAAATCCAACCTCATCTAATAGGACATGGTAGTGTGTAGGCCTTGTAGTTCCCTGATAATTAAGCAAGCATAGAAATCAGTCTTGACAATTATTTGTTAGATTTAACGTTCAGAATTAGAAAACATGAAAACCAAAAAAAAGAAATCAAGATAAATTTGTATTATAATGTACACTAATTTCAAAGCCAACAAATTATAATAAAATTTGCAGCACCAGGAAATGATGAAGATTACTCACAATCATTCCAGCATGTGCACAGAGATAGAAATCATTGTTCCGTGGATGGCAAACTTTGCTGTCAATGACAGTACCTGGAAATGGGAGACAGCACCAAATGTCAGGTCAATTCAAATACGGAAGAAACAATGAAGAGTTTCACCTGGTGGAACATTATCAGGAGATCCATTCTGGAAGAATTTGGTGTGGTGGTTTTTCTGCGCAACAATGAGAACAAATTTGGGGTTCCAAGTCTCATCAAGAAACTTGCAGGCCTGCAAATTTAAATGATGTTTTGTCAGTTAAACTTCATTAAAGATAGCGGTGAAATGTACACAACAAAGGACTTTGAATAAACCTCAATAATCTGGTCCAGTTCAATGTTCAAAACTTGATTGAATTGTGATTCACTCACACCATCCCTAATCCAAGAGCATATGTATTAGGAACAAATAGCCAAAAATGTGTTGAAACAAAAAGCAGTGGCCAGAATCCATAGCTAAATAGACAGTTTAATTTAAACTTAAGTAGGCAGAAGCATTATGACGTCTGCGTACTTCTACCAGCTTCAGTAAAACATCATGTTAAAACTAGTTTGTAACAAACCATTAGTTTCCAACCAAAATTTAGAACTGGCTTCAAAAATTTAGAAGACCACCAAAGATACTTGAAATGGACGTCAAGCAGCCCACTGAGCATAAACAACTAATTCCGCCTATCGTATTCTGATTAAGCATAAATAACTGGAGTTGAAACGTTTATATACAAGCCAAAAAAAAAAAACAAAATGTGTGACAAATAAATTTGTCCTAACAGAATAGAGCAATTGTCATTGGAGAAAACACAAAAAAATACAGAGTTGACATGTGCGGGCTCCAGGGAGAGAGAGTACAAAATATACCTAAATATGATTATTTGATCAGGTTTCCTTTTCCCTGAACTCGTATAGAAGTCCAACAGAAGCTCCCTGAAAATGAAATAGATATTAACTATGACATAAAACCACAGTTGCTTAAGAGTTAATACAAATCTTGCAGTAGTTCGTCAATTTCACAAAATCGGAAACCACCATTTGTTCAACAACTAGCATAAAGAAATACAGACTCCAAACCTGATGATGCCATCATCTTGCTTGTCAGACACTTGCTTAAATAGAGAGTCTATCATTTCCACCTTCGGGGACTGAGTACGCACAGATGCCCTATATCGTGAAATCAATGGCCACTGCCTGGAGCTAACCACCTTACGTGTTTAAAAGCAATACCCGTGAGTGTGAAACACAGAAGGATAAACCTCAAAGTTGTATCATTATATACTTACATAATTACAAACGGCGAAAATTACACAACCAGCAAATTAAACCAAAAGGAAAATGAACCAGAAAACCATCAAACAGATCAAATCCATGTGAAATTAAGCAAATTACCGCTGCAATTGATGGAATATCAGACTGCCCAGGAGAGCCATGGGAGACATCCATCCCAAGAATAATAGTTGGAACCTTAGAAACCAGTGGTATGGAAGGTGAATATTCAACAGCTAACATAGAATTCAACCCACCAAGCTGCATGAATCAAAAAGTGGTTTAATACGTGAAACATCACGCAAATGAGAAATTTTTAATCAAACGCTCAAAAGAAAAAGAACTGAGTAAAGAAAAGAAAATGGGGTAAGAAGTTTCAGGCCTTGAGAACAATTTTTATAGAAAAAAAAAAAGAAAGAACTAACTTTTGCATTGATCTTCAGTAGAACATTTGTAAGATACTGGTCATTAACCCTCTGAGGAGCAATGCACTGCGTGACTATTCCAAATTCAGCTAGGTTCTTTTTTTTCCATGGCCCTTTCACAGTCAGGAAACATGATTTATCAGAAAAACCAAAATGCAAGACTTTCACTAAGAAGAGATAAGTTCACAAACCATAAATGTCAGAATTCTTCCTCTCAGGTAGTAAACAGAGAAGGAACTTCGGTGCTCCAGGAAGCTTTTCTTGTATCATCTCAAACATCTTCTCCACTCTAACAACTGCGGTTGCTCGTCTAAACTGAGGGTTCTCCTCAAACACATCAAAGGGATCTTCTATAGGCTATGAAAGAGGATTAAGACAAGTTATCAATCCCAAAAGTCATTTAT
Organism: Erythroxylum shatona; assembly: GCA_027568895.1. Taxonomy (NCBI): domain Eukaryota; kingdom Viridiplantae; phylum Streptophyta; class Magnoliopsida; order Malpighiales; family Erythroxylaceae; genus Erythroxylum; species Erythroxylum shatona. The sequence goes on along the minus strand of JAOSBK010000205.1, from coordinate 5,978,742 downwards.
TGTTCAGATAAACTCCAATACATCAGAAGACTCACAATTCCTTTCATATTTGCACATTTTAACAGATCTCGTACAAGGCCACGAATATCACAACGTGCAGAGAAGTTCACAACTGCCCATCGTTCAATCTTAGATGGCTCCACCAGTTTCTGTGGAAATATCCCATAATATAATGAGAATAGACAGTCAATACAACAATAGTAAAATAAGCAATACCTTGTTGTTGAAGTTCCATCTTCCATTTCGAGGAAAGAAATCCTCTCCATTCCCCACTTTTAGCTGTCAAACAAATAATTCTGTAGAACTTAGCATCGGCAACTACCCTAACAATCACAAAATTTTAATTTAAAATCTCAAGTCACTTGAGGAAAATAGAGCATCTACCCTTGGAGCTGATAGAACACGACCTTCCACTTGACTAAAATCAGAATTAATTGAAATACCACAAGATCGGAGCATGGGCTCGTTACCATAGTTGCTCTTTTTGATAGCCTGCAGGAAAAGACACCAAAAAGATATCCATACAATGCACAACAGACACCTGCATAAACTTAAGCAAGCAACTTACACTAGATAACACTTCCATCCTCTCTTTTGGCTTTTGTCTTGACTTCTCCACCAGAGAAGATCGTTGAAGTGTCGAGAGAGCTTTTGTATAACGTTGCAAGGATACCAAAGAACAAAGCTAAAATTGACCAACAATGAATTGGTGAAATGCAATGCAACTCATAAACATTGTAAACATTTTACACAAATATATCGTATCACCTCGATGGGAATGTAAGTAGGTCGTTTGGGCTTGCCAACATTAATGCATGGAAGGTCTGCAGAATAACGCAAGTCTATACGTCGACGGTTGACAAAGTAATCATAGACAGTAATCTCGATGGACTCAACCTCTTCATCACCATCCTTTACAGATTTCTGTTTCAATTGAAACCTACAAGCAGCAAAGCCATTTAAAAAGTATAATCCTGCCTCTTCAAATTTATTTGCACAGAGTTAAAGATTTAGCACAAGGTCACCCAAAACAAAATACCACCAGATGGACATACATTTGATCCCTACAAGGTTGCTCACTCAAGCCAGTAATTTTGTACTCTTGATTCGAGGGGTTAACTTTAATCCTCAGATTTTTCAGCGTCCTTTTGGCCTGATAAACAAAATAATGTAAATGGCATCTCAGCACAGTGAAGAGGAAAAAAGGATAAGGGCCCACAGCTGAAACTCAGAACAATGAGTGTTACCTTGGCCCAGTCAATGGAAAATGGATCTCTAGCATTTTGATTAGATATTAGAAAATCCACAACAGGACCAGGCTGTATAATCATTGTAGTAGACACGTCTGAATCAAAGAAACAAATTTCAAATTGGAAAGATTAAGCAGGTTTGTTCAAACATAAAGAGTAGATGCGTCAGACATAAATTCATACCAATATTTAGAGACAAGCCTCCCTGAGTGGTTCTGAAACTAGAATGGAATCCCCTGCAGCCCATAACACCACCTCCCAAGGGCACAAAATTGTTTTGATCATTGTGAAAGAAAGATTGTCGAACAAGGAGACAGCCCCTAAATAATTTATAGGATTATTATATATATGACAAAGTAAATGCATCTAAATGAAAAGAGTAAAACATAAGTATTGGAAGACAAATAATAAAACGTTGAGGCATATTATCATCAGTTATGACAAAAGAAATGGACCCAAAATCACACAAATAGAATAAACAACAAAGATTATTAACTGCTTTGATGCATTCTGCCGCAAAATAATATCCAAAACCCTTAATGCTTCTTGTGAGTTCTCAGATTCCTGTCCTCGTAAAGCATTTGCTATGGCTTGCATAGGAATTTTGGCAGCAAAACTTATCTCCACTTTGAATGTTTTGGTACGGTAAGGACGTTTCATTCTCTTTCTGTCACCCCAATTTGGACTTTCACTTCCATCAGGACTGGCATTTCCATTATTTCTGCAGATGAATTATATCCAAACCACTTGGATGAAAGAACTAGAATCACAAATAACAGGAATATAAAAGCAAAACAATTAGATAATCTCTTCATTAAACAAAACAGAGTGAAGATTACCGATTGGACGTTACATCTTCAAGCACAGCAGTGAACTCAAGTTTGTTGCGTGGAAGTGGACCAACCGTGAACAAACTCTTCTCCCCATCATAAGCAAAGTTCTTTCCATTTAACTCAGAATCATAAGTTTCATGTACCCTATCAATAACTTTTCTTCCTACACCCTTGCCAGTAACCGGGCGGCCATCTTCATACAAGACAGAAACCTGTTCCGCATGAAATATGAACTCAACAAGTTGCAAAATTTTTACCAAATTAGTAACCAAACAACCAACTTACGCTGTAGTGGTAGAAATCACCCTCAGCATTGGAGACGTTCACTTTGAAATGATTTGTCTTCAAAGAAATCACTTGACCTTTGGTTCCAAGGCCACGCCTTGCAATTGGAACCCGTACATCCTTCTTCTTCGCTACTGTTTCCGGTACTATATTTGGTGGAACGGGTGGAGGAGGTGGTAGGGCATCTCCTGAACCATTTCCATCAGCATCAAAGGATTCCATAGCCTGCAAGAAACAAAAACATTTAAACAAAAATAGAAAAAAAATAGGAAAACGAAATCAATAAAAAAAGTATATTTGGGAATAAATGCTCATAAATTGCTACAGCACATAACCATTCGATTAGAACTACATAAAAGACAAAACTATAACCTCAAAACACACAAAAAAAAGCACGAAGGAATTCCAGGAAGAAGTTAGCGCAAGGTAAAACGTCCATAACAAGTAGCCAGACTTAATCTTGTCATAACAAATACGAAATTTAATCGCTTCAGTGATTAAGGAAATCGACGAAACTTTAAAACTAATGCACAAACGAAAGCAACATGCAAGCATATCTTACTGTCAAATATTGACTAAAAATTTTGAAAAAGCTGAAAACGAACATTATACTTTATTACTGGTTATTTTCAATCATGTAGAAAGAGAGAACATCTTAACAACCTCTCTGCTAGTTAGGGTAAGGCCTAGAGAACATATATTCAGCCTCTCTACTGGTTGAAAAAGGGAGAACACATAAACGGCCAAAATAACCCAAAATGGAGTAGAAAACAGAGCTGCATTATTTAAAAATAAACAGATAGAACACGACGCCGGCAACCACAAGACGAGCAAATCAAAATCCAGTGAAGCAAATAAAAGCACTACCTCAAGCACCAACAAAGGATAGAAATCTCAGCACTGCAACCAAAAGTGTAGCACAGGACAGACACTAAACACCTCCACGAGTGACCAAACCCTAGAACCCAAGACCGAGAGGCGCAGTTTTTCTCGGCAAGGGTCAAAATCTCGTAGCAAATCAAGTGAGAGTGATATCAGCTGTTACTTTATAACGTAATCTGGTCCCGGGGGAAGTACAATCCAGCCCAAATTCTGATCATTGTTACTCGAGATTACGGCCGTCCATCCTGGAACCTATGAATATTTCCCTATCCCCCCACGAAAGGACGTGCTGATCAGATTTCCTTCTGGTGTGTACGTCCGCAGCCTATCAAACCTCAATCAATATCCACTATACAGGATAGTGATAGGCGGTAGTTGCTTTTGTCACGCCCTCTCGATTCCCTCGCTGGGGATTCTTCTCATGCTCTTTTACTTTACTGACTATTTTACCCTTATGTAAATCCCAGATTACCCCGCATACCCTGACCTCCGACGCTAAATTACCAACGTAATTTCTGGCTAGAACGTTGGTCATTTTGGCACTACATGTAAGGATAATGCTGGAATCACAGCCAAAATAAGAACGAAAGTTCTGTGCTTCTGTTTTGGTAGTGAATGTTCGGTGTGGGCCACTGAACATATCTCGTTTGGAGTTTTAGGTCAATATAATCTAATTACTGGCGCAGGTAAATTAGTAAGGAACTTTTTTAGTTTAAGTAAGATCATATATTCGAATCGTCTTTATTTATACAGTTATTTAAAATTTGAGGCTAAAGTTTTACCTCTCATAAGGGACCTATCCGGTTCAAGCGGAGATTAATCTGAATGTGAATAACTTAAAAGTATCTTTTCATAGTTGGGACCCTCCTAAAATACCTCGTGGGCAACAAAAAAAAGTGTAGTAATTTATGTGGCGTAGATAAATGAATAAATCATTATTAATGTTTGCATCCTACCTCGTCATCGTAACAATAAGTTCGAATTTTTGCAATAAAACGAAGTTTAGAAATATCTATAATATACAACCTTATTTTTAGGCTATTTTTAATATACTCAAATACAAATGAAACAATAAAAGAATTATGCAAGTTAAAGAGAAGTAAATAAAATTACAATAAATTTATAAATAAATAAAAATAAAATAAAACTAAATGATATACTTGATACAATGTTCAAATTTGCTAATATATAATAAACTGTAAAGTCCGACTCTTCTCGTCTCTAGTTAAGCTTATAGGATTGATCTTGTTTGCATCCTACCTATATAACTAAAAATTAAGTTTTACTTTTATTTTTTGTAGTTTTAGTGTTTTTATGTTTTTATTTGTACTTTTAAATGAAAACAAAAGCATATTTGATTATTAATGTTGATGTACTTTTATTTTTATTATGGATAAAACTTAAAGTTAAGCTTTTTTTATTAGTTAATGAAATAAATTTATCCTAATTTTTATATAATATTTATTGATAAATTATTAGCAAATTATTATATTTTATTAAAATAAATAATTCAATTGATTAAAACTTTATTTGTGAATTATTATTATTATTTTTAATTATTAAATAAAATTTTAATTGAAATGTATATATTTTAAAGATATTATGATTTTAATTAAATTTATTAGTAATCAATAGATTAAAATTATTTTAATTTTAAAATTATTGTTTAAGTTAATCATTGATAAGATGTGGATTTGATATATTAATTAGAATTATCTCTTTTATTTTTAATATATTTTTTGGTTTAAATAAAAAATTAATGTTTATTTTATTTTAAGCAATGAATCTTAGAGATTGCATAAACATTATAGGTGAAAATCACAAAAATTTTAAAAAAGTAGATAAATCATAAATTATTGCAAGATAGTGCTAAATCACATCATATCCACTTTAAAAATAGAGTCTAATTAGGAAGCTTCTTTTCATCCTTAGGGATTTTGATTTGTTTAAGATGTGAATATTTGCAATATAGAATTAGACTAGGTTTAGGTACGAAAACAATAGAAAAAGACCTCTCTCCCCATCCTTTATTCGTTTTCTTCTTAATTTTCTCTCCATCTTTCTTCTATTTTCGTGTTTGAACAGATTCAACGACATTGAAAATTTTAGTTGTAATATTGTGAGAATTTATTCTAAACTTTTTATTAATTTTTTAATTTAAATATTTTTATTTTTTGTTTTTATACTTTAAGAATAATTAATATTGATTAATTTGATAAATTAATTTAATATTAAATATTATATAGTTATATATGAATTCAATAATCACCAAGGGTTGACATAAATAACAAATAAGTTATTTATAAATTTGCATATTTAATTTATGATAAATAAAAAAATTAAGTTGAATAGTTTGAGCTATCTCGATTATTTAATTTAGGGTTGAGTTTGTTTTATTAAGCTTATTGTTATCATTTAATTGATATCAAATATTATCATACTCAATCAATTGATGATAAGTTTTAATTTGAATGTTGAGTTTAAACTAATTAATTTTTAAAAAATTTGAGACTTATTATATTTATGATAATATGTTTAAGATTAAATGTTTGAATTGTGACAATTATTCTTATCGGACCAATAATCATTGCTACAATTAGATGACGTATTTCTATTGAATTGTAGTTAAGTATTTTTAAAATTTCCCCTTTTTATATTTAGTTGTTTTATTAATTTTTTATTATCTAAATTTAATAAATTAATATTTAGTTACCTCGGGATTCAAGTTGGTTCTACTATTACTCAAAGAAGTTTGAAATTCATAATTAATTTTAAGGTTTCGACAATTCGATCAATTATAAAATTAAATTAAATTAAATTATGAAATTAAAAAAACTATGCTAATTATATAATAATAAATTATTTATAATAATTATTAAATAATATATATTCATTTGAAAATAAATCATATTATTAAAAATAAAAACCACTTATTATAGTTTTGTAAATTATGAAAATTCGAAAAATCAAATTAATATTAAAATTGAAATTGAAAACTTAAACAAATTTTTTATTGAATTTGGAAACAAAATTAAAAATTACCAAAAAATAAAAACAAACAAGTCCTAATTAATTACCATATTTATTTATTCTTTATTGTTGACGTTTTCTAAAATTTGACTAAATTCTTTATTTGATGGAAACGTGGTTACATGGAATATGGCATCGGGCGGCCATGGAACTTGATAATAGACCTAAGCACGAGTACTACATTTTTTCTTGTGTCCTGCAGCCCACGCCGCTCGGCTTCCCTCACTCGTACGTTACAACTTACAAAGCATTAATTTACAATTGTTGCCTCCAACGTATGGGTTGATTAGTTTACTGTTTTTTTTTTTTTTTCACGAGATACTTTAGGAGGGTTTTAATTATAAGAAAGCATCTTTAAGCTATTCACACTCAAACTAATCCTTGTTCGAGTCAGGTAGGTTTCTTACGGGAGGCAAAGTTCTAACTTCAAATTTTAAACGACTGCATACATGAGAAGAGCTCAAACCCACGACCTCATTTAAGCTAAGATAATCCCTTACCAACTATAATAACCACATAATTCTTCATTTTATTTACAAATTAATAAATTATTATACCTTGAACAACTTATCTAATAATGTATAAATGTTTATATTAAATTTTAACTAAAAGTATATTTTAAATTGAGGTTTATAACAAAATATATAACATATTTTAATATTTCAAAACATTCAAATTTAACTTAAACATTTTCAAAACATTCGAATCAACAAATTTTCCGAAAACAACGAAATCTACAACATCTGTTATTCTAGTCTATACATATAACAACCTTTTATATTGCAATAAAATTTATTTTGTAACAAACCAAACAATCAAAGCGTAAATTAAGGGACATATATATTAGATAAAACTTAAATATAAATTATTTTAATTAATTAATTAAATTTATTTTAATATCTAATATAATATTTATTAATAATTATCAATAAAAACTTTTAATTAAAAATAAAATTTTATCTATTTAGAAGATGTATTTAGTTTAATTCTTATTGATAATTAATATATTAATAAATTAAATAATAATAATAATTTTTACTATTAATATTATCTTTTATTATTATTATTATTATTCTTATACATTTATGGTAATTTTATTTACTTAAATATTTTACGTGCCATGTTTTTTTACTTATTTACTCTTTTAACTTGCATCACATTCTTCCTGTTACATCTATATGTGAATCTATAAGAAACAGCCTCTTTATTATGCAGGGCTAAAGCTGCGTATTATCAGATCTCTCCAGACCCCGCTTCAGTACTGGATTTCAGATTAGGTGTGATGATGATGATAATAAATCAGATTATATTAAAAAAAAACTACTTTTAATGGTTTCAAAATTGAAAAAAACCAAAACCAAAACCAGAAAAAAAAACTCATATACAGATTTTTTTACCGAATTGAAAATAAAAACCAAAAGCTAAAAATAAAAGTCAATAAAATGGCTCTTTCTATTTTCTTTTTAATCTTAAAAGATGGCTGCAATAGATTAATCACCCCTTCAATGGATGAACATGCGGAGCAAAGAAAAGTATAAATTTCCAAATTCCAATGCCTGTTCACATCGTCACTTTCTTAATCTAACACAAGACAATGTTCAAAGCCAAAAAGTATTACACGAGTGGAACTCCACGAGTTTAATCAGCATCCATCTCTTCAAGTGCAATTTTAGCAGCAGCCTTGGCTTCCTCCAGGAGTTCGTCAGGAACCTGAAGTACGTGGATATAGAGCATTCGTAAGACCAAGATTTGAGAACAAACAATCATTTTTTTGTATGATTATTATGAAAATTGATATGTTTTCCAAATCATTACAAGCACCAACAGTTTGGATGGATGAAGATGATCCACTCTGTTGAATTCAGTTATTCATTGCATAAATTTATCAGTTATTTTGAAGTTAACAAGGAAGTGTATCAAACATGCAGTTAAGAAGGGCCTTATGTGGCACGAGTTGGAACAGAAAATGCATGTTTATTCTGCGTGTACACAGTAAGGGGATGTAATGAGACAACTCTACACTAACTTATACTTTTTCTTTAATATCTATCATAAATATTTGATCACAGCATTTAGCCTCAACTGTGCACAACTTGCATGAATTTCATGATGTATTTTGATCGCTTCTTACTCGTGCTGGATATTAGCATTCACTCAAATTGCAAATGGAAATTGCAGTCCCATGTTTCCAATCAACATGGTAACACAAATGATCAATGAGAAAATAGGAACCAGAAAGTACCTTCTCATGTTGTCTCTTTGACTCATCGCAAACCCAACTCATTTCCAGTTCAAAAGCTTTGTCCTTTGCCTCATCATGCACTCTGTAAATGCTGCTCATGGAGAAAAAAGAAAGCAAATTGGTATCCTCAATCAAAAAGGTTGGCTAGCCATATCAAGAGCGCAACATTGTGTGCATTAAACATATGCATTCTTATCTCTCTTCCATTATCTAGCTTTTATCATTATTATACAGACCGTCACAAAGTGAATCAACAATCCAGGGCAATTGTCTAACGGAATGGCAAACAAGTTAAGCTTGCAACAACAAAAATATACATAAGTGTACTTGATTTTATATAACTGATTACCTCCGCGCTCCATTTCCAGTAGTAATCAGGACACTTAAAAGCACTCCGCAGTCCCTTTTGGTAAGGGAGGTTTAGAATGAATTAATAAAGAAACTGAGACCGAGCAAAATGATGGGTTCCCCTCTTTTAGGCTCATAAGCAGCATAATTTGTAGACTCATTAACAAACTCAATTACAGATCCATTCACAATCTCATTTTGGGTTCATTTTTAAATTCTTTTACTTACTCATGTAAAGACATATTGTCTTTCTTACACGTTTCAAAGCAACACAATTTTCTCCTTTTAATCATGTTGAACTTGAGAAGCCTACAATTTCTTATCACACCATGCCAAACAATGAAGTTAAGGCTCATTTTGAATTCAAGCCAGTTCATGCTGAAAAATATAATTAAAACAAGCAGAAGTTTCAAATATTAGACTTACTATAAGCATGAGCTCAAACTTGAGAAAACTTTGGATTACTCAAGCTTTTATATGGGAGAACATGGCCCTATCTGATAATTGCAACAACCACCCCAATAATGAATGTTATGAAAGAAACCTTTACAAGGCTAGAGCACGGTACTGTGCATCTTGTCCAAACAATAGGTGTTATTTAACCTAGCACACCCATAAGACGCAATATGCAACTAAACCCTAGCAACTAAAGGATGGGTTTTCTTTTATTTGTAGCAAAGAAAAATACCAGTAAGTAGCATATGAACATATTGGGTTATAAAAGAAACAAGGATATAGTACAAAGAAAGGACAAAAAGACAAGATTTGAAAATGTTGACACCCAAATATTGCAGAGAGGATGTAAAATGGAACGAAGAAGATAATGTGCAGAAAAGATAACGCGAACTACTTAGGAGAGTAGAGGAGACAAACTCACATTTTGGCTACTTCAATAACTCCTTCTCGGCAATTCATTTCAGAAAGCTTCAACTTTTCAATTTCTCTGGTGACAAAATAACAATCATTTAAAACAGAATGAATAAACATAAACAAGCAAATGGCTTCAAACGTAAGGGGAACAAAAATAGAGAGTCAAATATATCACCTAAATGAGAAAAATATATTCCTTCGTTCAAAGAACTAGTTTCCAATTTCCCAAAAAAAAAAGAAATAGGATTCCATAACTCACGTTTTAGCAGCCTGCTTTCCCTTTCCAATTGCAGCACCAAAGTATCTCTACATCCGTAGTAAATATTAAGATGATTATGTTACAAGAAAAATCAAAGGTTAAAGTTCCTAAAGAATAAGAAACATAATAAGACATCCCCTAGCACAAGCAATTAACAAAAAAAACAAGGAATGAGGTCATGCCACACTATAAATAGAATCTAATCAACTTACATATGAGATGCCAGAAGGTTCAATCACGTAAAGTTGTGGTCCATCTCTGTCATAACCACCAAGAATTACCCCACAACCAAAGGGCCTGCATTTGAAGAAAATTTAAGTACTTTTGGGGAAGTATCAGAGATACCAAGTGCAATGATCAATAAAATAAAAGAAGTGCTTCATAATCAGAGTTCAAGAATCAAGCCTTTACTCACCTCAGCCACCAATAGAGAGTGCATAAATGCACATAACTAGCAATACGTTGAGCAAGTTCCTTCACTGGTATGGCATCTCCATAAACACTATAACACCAGAATCGCTGGTCAGGATTAATAAGCCTTAAAAAATACACAAGCCTTATTTCAAAGTGACACAAGGAGGTTAATTAATACCCAGTCTCCAACACATGTTACCAAGAAGTGAACAAAAATAAACATAGGATGTCTTATCATCATGGTTCGAATAACAAACCTGTCATAGTCGGTAGCCTCAGATTTTGCCCGTGCCACAATTTGCCTCCCATCAGCTGCCAAACCAGCAACAGCCTAATAGTTGATAGCAAATAGGTATGTTGTGTGTGTGAGAAAAAGATAGCAAATCTCAAAAGAGTTTTGTCCATTAAACACTCTTAAGTTGTCTTAATAACCACTTAACCTAAACCTCCTCCTCTTTGGGTAAGTTAAAGTTGCATTGACTCGGTGAATAAATTTCCTTAGCATAACACTGAACTCACTGCAAACACAAAACCTAATCTTAGCGTTATTTTCTCCTTGAATGGCAATTAATGGCTTTGGAAGCCATCCTTTGCCATCCAAAATATAATATTTTGTGACCTCCCAAATTGGGGGG
>JAOSBK010000205.1:5942638-5954736 GCA_027568895.1 Erythroxylum shatona | reverse complement strand
GGATTCTTTAAATTCAATTATATTTACTTAATTAATTTTGTTTTATTGAATTATAAAAATTAAATTAAATAAAATTATTCATAATTTTAACTAATTAATTAATTATAATATTAAATAAAATTATTCATAACTTTTATTAATAAATAAATTATACATATATATATTTATATATTTAGTTTATAGTAAATTATACTTTGGAAACTAAGAAAAACTAAAATACAAAAGTAAAATAAACTTTTTACTAAATTTAAAAAGGAAACCAAAAATTTAAATAGAAATAATCAGACCCTACAATTTTAGACATAGTTCAAAGGGTAGGCACGTAAATTCATTCATCTCGGTTCGATTCAATGAAGAACGACAGGAAGGTTACAGATGGGCGTCAAATCTTCTGATTCCTTTCCTCTGTACCTATTCTATGCCATTGCATTTGAGCCATCTATTTATGTGGGATCTACATAAATAGATGATTTAGACTTGATGACATAAAATAGGTACAGAGGATCTGGTCTTTTACAGATGGCGTCAAATCTTCTGATCCCTTTCATTTGTACCTATTTTATGCCATTACATTTGAGTCATCCATTTATGTGAGACTCATATAAATAGATAATTTAGATGTAATGATACATAATAGATACAGAGGAAAGGGACCAGAGGATCTGGTCCCTTACGGATGACGTCAAATCTTTTGGCTCCTTTCTTCTGGACCATATAAATGAATGGCTCAAATGTAATGGTACAAAATAGGTACAAAAGAAAGGGACCAAATTCTTTGGTCCCTTATGGATGGCGTCAAATCTTCTGGTCCCTTTCTTCTGTACCTATTCTGTGTCATTGCATTTGAGCCATCTATTTATGTGGGACTCACATAAATAGATGATTTAGATGTAATGACATAGAATAGATACAGAGGAAAGAGATCAGAGGATCTAGTCCCTTACGAATGGCATTAGATCTTCTCGTCTCTTATTTTCTGTACCTATTTTATATCATTACATTTGAGTCATTTATTTACGTGAAACTCGTATAAATAAATGATTTAGATATAATGGCACAAAATAGCTACAAATAAAAAGGATAAGAGGATATGGTCCCTTGCGGGTGGCGTCAGATCTTCTGGTCCCTTATATACGGGTTTCCTTGGATTTTACAGTTCGATTCCTTGGAGCAGCACTGCAGTAATTAATTAATTATCCCGTTTTCTCCGCCGTCGGCCACCGGGAAAGCCAATTCAAGGTGTTAATTTAACCCTGATACCCCTAATTTCAATAACCATATATTACAACCTGAATGTTCAGCTCTTCGATTGTTTCTTAATCACTTGGACTGCAACTCGTCTCTCACAATCACCCCCTGATTCCCTTCCGATTTGTTTTTGCGTTCTCATTTTCGAACGCTTCAAGTGATTACACGATAATAAGCAGAGAAAAATTGCATATATATAGTTTACAAATGTTTACAAATAGCGAGAGGCAAGAGGAAAGAACTGGCAGATATGGTTCTCCAAGGCTCCAATACCTTCAGGTTGATCTTATTCTTCCTTCCTTATCACATGTTTATATATAAGCGTTAAAATGCTGGTTTTTGTATGACATTGTTTATTTGCTTGACAGCAATCTGTTTAAATTCTGGTTTCTCGTTTTTGTGATGCAGGAATTGGTTGGCCGGTTTCAAAATGCAACTGATGAAGGTGCAGTCTTGTAGCTTTGATGATGTTGACTTTCCCTTTGAATCAGTAATTTATTGTTTCTCGCTTGTTTATGGTTAATTTAGAGATAGTTGAAGATTCTGATTTTGTGTTAATGCTTTTTGTAATTATCCAAAACCCCTCACAGAATGTTTTCAACTATGATCCCTTGAAGTAGTTGTTTCATTATATTACGTCATATGGTTGGTTCTTGTTGCTGCAGAAACAAAAGAGAAGATTGTTGCTAACCTGGCAAACTTTGCTTATGATCCATACAACTATATTTTCCTACGCCAGGTTAAGTTTATATGATATGGCGTTTGTTTAGCTATGGATTTTAATGAAAGAATTTGGTGTTATACAATTTTCTGGTTAAGCATATTTTATGTGATTTTGAACAGCTCAATGTTTTGGAGCTCTTCCTAGATTGTATGACAGAGCCCAATGAGAAGCTTGTGGAATTTGGAGTTGGTGGGATATGCAATTCATGTGCTGGTAAGTTCAACATAGTCGACTTTTAACTAAATCTGTAACTGCATCCTGCAGAGGGTTACTCGGTTTTCATCTTAAGCTGTCAAGTGGTTTTTCTTTTATTGCTTCAATGCAGTGACCAATGCTTGAGAGCCTCTTTTATGCTTGTAGATCCAGCGAATGCTGCTGTTATCACTCAATCTGGTGGCATACCCCTTGTTATAGACTGCTTATCAAGCCCCGTTAGAAACACTGTAAGTTGAGTTTTGGGCAAACCCAAACCATTATCTATGAGCTGTTTTCTGTTTCCTTTGACGCTGAACTTTAAATGCAGGCGAGAAATTTTATACCACATTGCATGCAAAATCAATCATGTTTGTTTGTAACCCATGAAAATTGATCAACTCCTTCTTTTGTCTTCCACTAAAGTCAGGCTTTCCATCAGACGTGGCTGTTATAATGATCCCCTTTCAGAATTCAGTCCCTACTTATGTCTAATTATAGTAAATTTTCCAAAGGATTTCAACTAGTAATTTCTCTAGGATACTTCTAATCATGGTGTTCGTATGTCCAACATTAATTTCAATACTTAATGTGTTAGTTGATCATAATTTGCATCATGTACACATGCAGGGTGGAGTGATTAAAACAGCCCTTTTTCTTGTTTGCATAACAGTTTAAATAGTTATATTGAAAGACTGCATTTTGAAGCTCTTCATTAAGGGAAGTGATTATCTTGTAATGAAGCTCGCTACTCTTCCGTACATTCTTAGTATGGCTGTGGAATCGAAACTCAAAACTTATAGACCCAAGGCATGGAGTGTTTATTTGGTTATGCTATCATATTTATAGACCCAAGTTTTCAGGTAAATTACGCTCTTGGGGCTCTTTATTATCTCTGCAATTCATCAACCAAGGAAGAAATTCTAAAGCCAGAAATTGTTGATGCCATTGAAAGATATGCAGCTGCAGAAACAGTAAGTTTCAGCAACCTGGCCAAAGCATTCCTAGACAAACATGTTTCATCCTGTGACTGAGAGAAGCTTTGGCTTGGGAGATGGATTAGTTTATTTTGTTTCCTTGAATTTTGTTGAACTACTCGATGAGCTTATTCCTTATTGTCTATCAGACCTTTGCAGTATATGGTTCTTCTTCGAGCTCATTCTACAAGTAAACTCAGCAACTCCTGTACATAGTTTGTCTTTATTAACCTCCAATTCAACCGAAATTTTGATCAGGTTGCATCTTAATTCAAATCATTTCGAATCTGGTTTTAAGAACTTTGATTTTTGGAATTGCCTGAGCATTGGATAAATCAATCATTTGGAAGAAGGTGGCAAGTGGTTTGACCAAAGGTTACGATTACTTAGAATTACCATTTCTTGCAATGTTTTCGACAATGAAATAACATGTTTAGATAGATAGCAGTAGCCACCAAATTGTTGAGAACTTGGCCATAGGAAGATCTTCACGAGACGCTAATTGTGAGATGCCTAACTAATCAGTTTATCCTAATCTATCCTTATGTTCTGTGGAAATCCAGGAGATACTATCCTGAATTCAAAATATATTTTAAGGATACATCGGAAGACTCAGTTAGTTAGAATTAATTTGATTTATTTACTATAATAAAAAGATAATGGTACTAGTGCTGCCACTTTTATTCTTTTATCGATCGTAAGGTTTTACGACTCCATGGATGTCACATTTATTTGAACGTAAACCTCACTACAGACCTGATATTCAGGGGAAGAACTTCATTAGTGAACATCAGCTTTGAGACATCAAAACACTTGACACAATTCCTATACTTGTCCTATAGCCGAAGTCTGAATTATGAGTCCATCTGAATTAAAAATCTCAAATTTCACTAGTTAACACTAGCCCCATCTCTACTCAAAATGATTTATCTGCTAATGATAGATCTATAAAGTTGAGAAAGGGCATAAAGTCTTGTGCCAATCATGTAGTTTACACCTTCGTTTGTTATGGAAGACTGCTGCCAAGTCACCATACTTTGGTTAGTAATCTTGATAATATACAGGTTCCAAGTTCAATAGATGAAGCTCTAGGTGTCCCAAAGTAGAAGATGGTCATTTTGGAGGAAATTCGTGCTCTAGAAAAGAATGGGACTTGGGAGATTTCAAAATTGCTGGTAGGGCAAGGGGAGTTGGCTGCAAATGGATTTTCATACTCAAACACAATACTAATGGTAAAATTGATTACCAGGATACATTTGCCCCTGTAACTTTACTTAATACAGTCAAAATGCTTCTATCACTTGCTTCTAATTTAGATCGAAAACTATTTCATCTTAATGGAAAAAACGTATTTTCCAATGCAGACTTGGAAGAAGAAGTTTACATGAAAATAGTTATCGGATTTTATAATCCGTTCACCAGTAACTAAGTCTATAAACTTAAAGAGTCTTTGTAGAGACTGAAATAATCATCTAGCGCATGGTTTGACAGGTTCACTGGAGTAATCAAGAAGTTTTAAGTATGAACAATGTTAGACAGATCACACTATATTCATCAGACCCTCAGATCGGTCCGACCTGAGATTATTTCATTCCGCAAGTAACCCAAAACCCAACGTCATTTCAGTCGACTAATTTAGGTCCAGTTCTTCACGCATTGAACAAAACAAAATGACGTTGACTTTTGAGCTAGACTGGGTTCAAGCCAATATATTATCAACTCAAGAGTTGATTCAAGCTAAATGTGTCCTTTTTCCTGTGAAAAATGTGCTTTTGTTTCTTCTCATGACAGAAAACAAACTGTGATATTCTTTTAAACTTGGGGGATGGGGTTCAATGAGCACAACAAATCAAAACTGGACGTTAATGAATATTATATACCAACACACACATGACTATCACATAAAATCACTCGTTGGACTGTGACAGATCGGAGGGTGAGATACAAGCAGTGGATGAAGGAGGCTCCTTGTACCACTCATTCCTTTCGCGAGTAAGGAACTTGGCCTCTGCAGAAAGTATAATATGCAGAATCAGATATCAGCAGTCACACCATCATCTTGCAGGATAAGAAATAAATACTACATCTAGCACAAATTCCTTTTGAACCATTTTCTGAAACTCTCTTGTGCACCATTCATATTCCTACCATGTTGGTGTAATTTAAGTCAATCCATTTCTACCATGATTTAATTTGGACGAAGATAAGTAAGGATTAGATAATTAGTAGACACAGCTTTTTCAAATCTTATCCTGTGTCAGGTATCTAACATGCTGGTGCCTTAAAAGATCGCCAAAAGAAAATGTTTCAAGCTTTACGGTAATTAAGTTCAGACAGGGTTACTAGGTCTTTACCTGACAAGAAAACATCCCGATACTCATCTTCATCATACAGAAATTGTGGAGGATCTGGAGAACCAACCCCAACAATAGTGCTTCCACTGTATCAAACATTAGAGAACATAAATAAGGTAAAGGTCAGTCATCCTAATGAAGTCTCTACTTTTAACACCAAATGTTCCATCATCTAGTCGCAATTAGTAGACATGCAAGCAAGAGGGAGCAAGAGTACTGAGACTACATGCTCAAACAAATTGTTCTTGTAGATTTGTTGCAATGTTAGATGGATTGACCTGTGCAAACTATCCATCCATCAGGTTTTATAACTCAATTATGTATCCCTTACTATGGTCAATGCTGACATAGATACATGAATTCAACAGAACTCAGTACGCTACCTTCCAGACATGAAAACAGCATCATATTGTCCATGGCCAGCTGCAATAATGCGCTGCTTCAATCTTTTAAGTGATGGGAGGACTTCAAAAGCAGGAGGTTCTGCAAATAGTTTCACATTAGATATTTCACCTCATAGAAGAAAATCAAAATGTTTGGTAGGACAAAACAATGCCAAGTGATAATAATAACACAAATAAATCATCTTTGAGAGTGTATAGACAGATGTTAACAGCTTTGCCAGTTGATTCTAATACCATCTCTATCAGTGCTTTTTTTACAACAAAGTTCTGGCAACCTAGTCACTTCAGGTTAATTTCAGACACCTAGTTTTTTTCTTATTCACGAATTAATAAGTAATTTGGCCAAGAAGAACAATCGTAACACACTAAATAGCAAATAATCCGCACACCCAAGTAACTAAAAGTATAGCAGAAGCCAAAGTTATTAAAATTGGAGGAGTATATTAGGAGAATGAAAAGTTAAGATGCAGCATGAAAACATAAAATTTCGTAATAACAAAAGAAAGATCAATCCCAATATGTTCTTACCTAGGTCATTAATACAGACATCTTGAGTTATTCCATGCTTTGAGATCTTTTCCAGCAATGTTAATGGATCAACCTGACTAGTCTGATCCAGTTTAAAGCACTGAGAAATCAAAAAACACATCAGGATAATTTTCTCATAGTATCGAAGTGTGAATAGAATTCCATTTTTTAATAACAACATTAAATTACCTTGTAAACTTCAGCAGTTGAACATGCCTGCGGGGGCTTTATAAGAACCATTGGGATGTCCAAAGATACAGGTGAAGGAATATCTTCAACAATCTAGACAAAGTGAAGTAGAAATTAAGCTTGGGGGTTAATTGGAAATCAATGGAGCCAGAATATGCCTTTCAGAATTAGAATATAGAAATTGTGCGTCCTAAACAAAGCAGGCAACTTATGGGTTTGAACACTAAACAAAGCCACCCTTAATCCTCCAGATAGTAAAGGAGACGCAACCATACCTATGAATCTGAAGACTTGAATTCTAGACCAATTCACCATGAAATCAATGCAATGTTATGATAGTTTAAATTTCTTTAGGAGAGAAGGAAACCTCAAAATAGTTGATGGTTGGCTAATTGTGCATTATCTTGAAATAGTCAGGTGCCTTATTTATTTACATGGAATCATGTAGAATGAAGAGATAAAAAGGATCCACTATCTGTGCAATCTCCAGATTATTCGGTTTGGAACAAAATGGAGAGGAGAATAAGAAACCATAGGCCAATTCCGATTAACTGTGATTAAGGATTAGTTATAAAGCACTTTAGGATAATAAAAGGGCATACTTCACCACGTCCAGTACAATAGGCCGCTCCTTGAGAAAAGAAGAAAGGAATATCTGAACCAATCTCACTTGACCACTCTTGGAGTTCATTCTCCGTGGCAAGACAGCCACTGAACTGATTTGCTGCCCATAGGGCAGTTGCAGCATTGCTACTTCCACCACCAAGTCCTGCCCCAGTTGGGACCTTTTTGTCTAAGTGGATCTGAAATATACATATAGCACTTTGAACTTGCAATGAGCATGAAAAATGAATGATACTCAGTGCTGAAACAATATCAAGTCAAGGGGAAGCTTACCCAAAAGAAATTGTCTGTGCCAGTCTTCTTCCTGTAAAGGTTAAGAGCTTTAATAATCTGCAATGGCAAAAAGAGCAAACTCAATATCAATTATCAAACAAAATAAAAAAGTGTTTGCCTTACCAAATTCCTGTCATCAAGGGGTACACCAGACACATTTGTTGATAAGCGATCCTTGCTTTTTGATGGTGACAAGGAAAACTTTATAACATCTCCTAAGCTGATTACCTGAAGCCAGAAGAAACACCAGAATTACAGCTTTAGAGGATAAAAACTACGAGAGTAGTCTGCACCAAAATGGATTTGGTTTATGCTCACTGTCTACTATTTGTGTGCACAACTTAAAACAACAAATTCGAAACGAACAAAGATTACGGATGGGCTCACTTGAAAAAGGGACGCCAAATCGTGATATCCATCTTGTCTCTTAGAAGTTATTCTCAAGAAAACATTAATCTGCACCACGGAGAGGATCCAAATTGCACAGAAATTGATAACTCTCGACGTAACAAAAGAACAAAGAGAAAAAGATAATGTGCCAAGCTAGATGTTTCAGCAAGAGAACAGCAGATAACCTTGCAAGGGGAGAACAGAGTGAGCCTTGAGAGAGGGGCACTCTTATCAACTTCATCTGCCCACTGATTGAACTTCTCTTCAGGATCATAAACTATCTAATCACGTTCGACCAAGCAACCAAACCAACCAATCAAGTTAAGCACAATGCAAAGACTAGCAAGACTAAATATTACGAGAAAGTGATGAAACTGCAACCTCAACTTGTTTTTGGCTGGCTTTGACAAGAGGAGCCCTCGGAAATTGAAGCCTTTGATTGAAACTCACGGACCCATTTGACCTACACGAAAAGGAATTGCTTTTACTGAAAGAATTGCAAGAAGCGTTGAAGAGGTTGTTGTTGCAGAGGAGATGAGCTGAAGCCATGGCTGCTTGCTTTTGGGTACTGCTCACACCTCTGTCTGGATCATCCAACAACCTCCAATTCTATAATTTTTCTGCAGCTAAGACTTTTGGACAACAAACACTAACTAGTACTATCATATTATCTGCGGTCAAATTTGAACAACGGGTATTTTAAATGGAATCAACATGTTTTGTCCTCTTCTTTCATCCAATAGCTTCGCAGCACCCAAAACCTCCGGTCGCCTCAAGAAGCACTGTTAGATGACAGACACGTCAAGATAATGTGTATCGACGGTGATGGACATTTGGAACTGAAACAATATCATTCTAAGTTTATTTATTTATTTATATATATTGGGTGAAAGAATATATATATATATAGAACGGCGTCGTTTTCAGAGACTGGCTTTTACCATTAACAGGCCAATGGTAAAAGAACGTAATGAAAAATGAAGTATGAGAGCATATCATTAATGTAAATGTTGCAGAGAATGAGCTCATCAATTTTTGTATTGAAAAAAAGCCTAATATTCTCTTAATGTAAATCTTGTTTTATCATTGTTACTTTGTTAATTATAGAGTAAGATTATATTTAGTTGAGAGTTTATTAATAGAATATATAGTACTTTATCGTTTGAGAAAAAAATTTATAATAAAATGAAATATAATAAGATAGAAGATAGAGATTTTATATTACATCTTATTTTATTATAAATAATAAAAATAAGAAATTTCTTATTTTAAACAACATTTCATTATGTTACATTATAAATTTTCTATTTTTTTCAAACAATAATTTTTAATATTATACTTATTGACGATATATTTCATTTGTTCTAGGAAAATCGGAGAGAGTTCAAAAATTCAAAGTTTCCAAAAAACAAAAAGGGGATGAAAAATAGAAATCAAATCAGAAAGCGAATATCCAAAAGCATTGGCTTTAACAAAGTTATCACACCACAAACGAAGCGGGTCTGAAACTCTCCAAGGAAGTCAGGTGTATGGAGACGATTGTCTTCTTCAGTTGCAAAGGTTTGATCACCCAGGTATGACTCTTGTGACTTCCTTTTTGACTGGCAGCAACTACTTAAGCTGGAGTAGGTTTGTTAGAATCGCTCTAGGAGCGGAAATGAAATTAGGGTTTGTAAATGAGAGTTACCCAAAACCTAATCTCGATTCAGTAGAGTTTGTTCAGTGGAATAGGGTGGATTGTATGGTGAGATCGTGGATTTTAAGTGGTAGAAATTGCTGAAGCTTTTGTTTACACAAACTCTGCTAGAGAGTTATGGGTAAAGTTAGAGGAGAGACTCAGGGAGTCTAATGGGCCATTGGTTTATCAATTACAGAGACAGATCAGTTCCATCTCTTAAGGGACTTTATTCGTAGCTAAGTATTTCACTAAGCTAAGAAAACCCTGGGATGAACTTGTATGTCTTATGCCTATCCCACATTGTACATGTGGGGCGATAGAACAATGTATTTGTGATACTGGGAAAGGTCTAGCTAATATAGTCTTCCTTAATCAACTTATGCAATTCCTGATGGGTTTGAATGAGGGTTATGACAATGTTAGAAACTATATTTTAAGCATGGATCCTTTACCTAGCATTAATAAGGCTTACTCCATTGTCTTACGAGTAGAGAAGTAAAGAGAAGTGAGTTATGTAATTTTTGAGTCAATAGAGGGAAGTGATTATGTCCACCATTTCGAGTGCATTGGGCCGGTGTACTCTATGTAGGCTGGTTAGGTTCAATCAGATGGTTATAGAAGTAGTAGAAATAGTCTTCATTTAGCGTTTGCATAGCATGTAGATCTACAAGGGAATCTGTATTGCAAAAGCCAAGTTTAGAGGCGATACTAGCTTAGTCGGCATTCAGATGACCGATTCTTTCTAAATCTATGGTCTTTGATAAGTCATGTTTGTTTTCATTTTTGATAAATTACCATGAGATTCTCTAGATCTAGGGTTTCTCCGAGTTATATCTATGAATTTGGTATTAGATCTGGGTTTTGAGTCATGTGAATTTGGAATTAGATTTGGATTTTGTGTTTTGTGTTCTCTCTTTATGTCCGCCATCGTCGTCGTTTTCTTCCATAGAAATGAATTAAATACACCCATGAGGGGTATTAAAGTCATTTTCCCTTACATAACTACCAAAGGTAGTTAAAAGTGTAGCATTTAAAAAAAACAACGGACACAACAGATAGGCTCTATCTGATGAACGAAAAAAGAAAAGTCAGTAAAAGTTCTTTAACCGGTGAAATTATAAAGGGAATCCAACTACGTGATTCTTTGTTTATTATATGCATATACAAATGATCCTCTCATGATCTTTGTGATTATGTTTTATTATGTTTAATTTTCTAACATTAGTATCAAAACAAGGTTAAATTTTTTTAAATTTATATGCATGCGTAAATATGCTATTTTGGTATTGATGCTTTGTGAATAATGACATGCATTTTTTACGAATAGCATTGTCTTTTTTGTGATATGTTGTGTATTACTATATCATACGTCTGTTTTATGCTTATGGTTATCGGTTCTCATTTTTTCTCTTTGTTCTTGACTGTTGGGTTGTCTTCTACAGTAAAAATAGTTCTCATGACAACGTTTAGAACAAAAAGAGAGGTTTCTGTTTGTTTTCTTTCTTCTTTGTTTTTTTATGAATGATTTTAACAAAATAGAACAACGTTGTTTTTCGTTTCTTCGCTCTAGGATGTTTGTTATTTTTTTATTTCAAAGATAGAAGGAAAAAAACGCAAAATGCAAAACGCAAAACATAGAAAAAACGAAACGCAATAGAGAAGAAGAAGATGCTTGTTCTTGAATTAAAGTAAACCTTTGCATAAGACAACGTGTGCACACGAGGAAGAAGAGGCACGTTGCCTTTCACAAGAGTTGTTTTTTTCTAAAATGTTTCATTCATAAAAATGGCTACTGCATTTGTCTTATAATATTTAATGTAACTTTTGAGTTTTCAAAAGTAGTGGGCCATAATAAGAAAAAAACGTATTAACATTAAATGTAACATAAAGAATTAGAAATATTTTCTAATTTACACAAACTAATTAAGTTAGTTTCTAATTAATATCAAGTATTAGAAATTATTATTATTGTTTTAATACAAATAAACTAATTTGATTAGTTAAAATAAATTTAGAAATAAGTTTCTAAAATCAACAAAATTAGAAATCAGTTTTCTAATTGTATTTTTTTGTTGAATTAAAATTAGACATGTTTTTTCCAATTAAATCAATACTAATTTGTTTAGTTGAAATTAGATTAAAATTAGAAATAAAATAATTTCGTTAGTTTATTTTTTAATTAAATCAATGCTAATATGTTTAGTTGAAATTAGATTAACCTTAGAAATAAACTAATTTTGTCGGTTTATTTTCTAATTGAATAAATACTAATTTGTTTAGTTAACATTAGATAGGAGTTTTATTATAAATTAGTTTCTAATTAAACCAAAATAATTGATTAGTTCAATTATAAGTTAAATTAGAAATAAGTTTCTAATTGATTGGATATTAAAAGCATATTTTGATTAGTTCAATAAATTGTTGATAAACAAATATAATAAAAAATAATAAATTAAATTATTTCCATATATGAGCATAAGTTCGCTATGTGTTAGACAAAATAATTTGTTATTTTGT
>JAOSBK010000205.1:5895459-5911891 GCA_027568895.1 Erythroxylum shatona | reverse complement strand
AAAAATAGAGAAACTTATGTCTCATTAGATGAGAGACGAAAACCCTAGCCACCTAGACCTAGTTGTTCGTTCTTCTTTCGAGAGAAAAATTGTGCGTCGTTCAAAAAGGGTTTTAGAATGTGCTAGCACACTTTAGCCGCTGCCCAGATCGTTCATCCTCGTATGGATACCGGTAGAGGACATTCGCGCATTGTAGTGTCTACAAATCTGAAAAAGAAACAAATACCAATCCACGTCAAGAGGTAATTTCATACGTGTTATAATTTTTGGTTATACTTCTTGTTGTGTAGTATGGTCCATTCCACTGCGTATTGTGAATACTCGGGCCATGGGCGATTCAACAACTATAGCTTATTTTGTGATATTACATAATTCAACTATAAATTTACATTTATAATTCAATTTGTGTAATTACATAATTCAATCATAAATTACAAATATGCCTCATTTTGTGTGATTATATAATTTAAACACAAACTCACAACTATAACTTATTTTAATTTGTATAATTATGTGATTCAACCATAAACTCTTAACTATAACTTATTTTTATGAATATTGATTAGTTGATTAAATAATCCAATCAAAGACATAAGTTCACAATATAACTCAATTTGTATAATTACTAACCACAAATTAAATAATCCATTTTGATGATTGCAAAATTCAATTTATAATATATAACCTAATTTATAATAAAGACTAACCTTTCATTTAAATTTCAATGTATCTCAATTTCAAAATTTAGACAAGAACTAATTTTTACGAATGACTTAAATTCAAACTTCCATTCCATTATTCCATAATCACAAATTCAAAATTCAGGAGCCATACATATACACCACATCCACAAGTCCACAATCCTATAACACAAGCAATCACACACACACACACACACACGTACCATACACAGACACAGACACAAACACACACAAAAAAGCAAAATGCAACTTTGGTTTAAGCTTACAAGTCACAACATTGCAAATTTACAACACAACATAAAATAAGAGGGTGATGACTGGCAACGATTGGTGGCAATTAACGATGTTGTGAGTGACTGGTTAGTGGCTACAACGACTGACGATGACAACTGGAGATGATGGTGATGGTGAGCAGCAACGATGGAGATGGTGACTGGAGAAGATGGCGAGTGCGATATCGGCTAATGAGGGAGCGATTGATGACTAGAGAGTGGCAATGGCATCACTTGCGATGGTGCGACTGGTGAATGGCAATGTTTGATACTAGCACTGACGTTGAGACTTTTGAAGTCTAGATGGTAGACTTGAGAGACGAGGTCACGAGGGAGAGGAGGAGAGGAGAACTTTTGTTAGGGTTTAATTTTTTTAATATTTAAGTCCTCCAATTTTTAAAAATTTATGGTACTAACTAATAGTTGACTAGTATTTGACATATCGACCGATACGATATGCTAAAATTTTTGTATCATTTTTTGATTGATACTGTACAAAATTCAAAACTTTGAATCGAAGACATTTTGTGCTAAACAACATCGTTTTGATGGGTCCAAAAATATGTTATGTATCATATGTCTTCTTCCTTTTGATGCTTCAACTAGGGTTTTTCTGAGTATAGTGATTTGTATTGGCGAATGAGGGCATATGGAGCTACTGTTGGTGGTGTTCTTTGCGTGGTTATGATCTACTCGAATAGAGGAACAATTTAGTACATAGCAAATTGTTTTTGAAGTATATCAAGGAACACAAAATGGAAAGAAAGAAGGCTGTAAGAGAAAAGTTAAATGGAAATCCCACAATTTTGATTCCTTCTTATAAAGGATAATATGATACCATATAAAAATGGAGAGCATAGAAGAAATAATGAAATAAATTATGTATTTTGTTGTGTATACTTATATATATAATAGGGTTATTTATATATGTTGGATGAGACTAAATAAAGAAAGAAAATCAATATGATAATTATGTATAATTATATACATGATTCTAGGATGAAATTAAAGCTAAATTAACATTAATAGTTGACTTCCGAAGAATCTAAGAATATGAGTTAAAGTTCTGGATGTACAAAGCTGATGTTTTTGCTTGTTGCTCCACTCTAATCTCTATGCT
Organism: Erythroxylum shatona; assembly: GCA_027568895.1. Taxonomy (NCBI): domain Eukaryota; kingdom Viridiplantae; phylum Streptophyta; class Magnoliopsida; order Malpighiales; family Erythroxylaceae; genus Erythroxylum; species Erythroxylum shatona. Next base: position 5,909,798 of record JAOSBK010000205.1, on the reverse strand, counting down.
TGTCGAAACAACGTAAAAAAACATTGTAGTACTGTAGCCCAAGAATGCTGGATCATAGGTCGTACTGGGCTGAGAAAAATCGGGAGCTGATCTTCTGTAATAATTATTCTAGTCCTATTCTGTTTCACTCTATCTTATTCATACATTTAAGTAAGTTTTACATAAACATATAGGTGAGATAAAGTGGAACAAAATAGGATAAGAATAACTATTACGGGTAATTTTGTGCCAGGAAAACCATAGCCCAATAATTACATTAATGGTGGGCATCACCCAGCCGAAAGAGCTTTCCAACAAGAAATAGATTAGACAAATATTCTTCCCAGTCAAAGCATCACTTTCCGCTTAGGAAGAAAGTGGACTAGACAAGAAATTTTGGTAGGGATAATCATTGAGCCAACATTTTCTGTAGTAAATTTTTATTTTTTAAACTCACAAAACTTTCTTTTCATAAAATATATAAACATTACATACAATTGATAATTTTTCTCAACTTATAAAATAAGGAGTTATGTATGTCGGGATTTACCGCTTTTACTCTGTTTCAACTATATTCTTACACCAAAACGACATGATTTTATATCTAGTTACACAAAAATATATAACCATTATGTTTTTAAGCATGTCTGATTTTATATTTATTTGAAATTGTAAGGAATTATATTATTTTAATAAATATAATCAACTAATTTCAAACTTTAATAACAATTTATGAAGGGATATTATTAAATTATTTTTAAAATACATATTATGATTCGAAAAAGGAGAAAAAAGAATAATGTTGGAATAATAAGAAAAGAAAGCAAGCACTAAAGCGGTAGTTGATTGGAAGAAGCCCCATTCAATGCCCCCTGTTTAATCTGATATTCCCAAAGCAGATCCTCTCTGTCTCTCTCTTTGACTTTGTCTCTATGTTTTCCCCCTTCTCTCTGTAAACCCTAATCAAAAGCATTGCTCTTTTTCTCTGCCTGAGGCTGAGGACCAAAAAGCTTAGAGAAGCTCTCAATTCAACACAACCATGGTATTCCCACTCTCTGCTTCTCTAACCCTAACGCTATTAGTCGTACTACCTTTGGTGTATGGGAACTCTGAAGGAGACGCTCTTTACACTCTGAGGAAGAGCTTGTCGGATCCGGATAACGTGCTTCAGAGCTGGGATCCCACCCTCGTTAACCCCTGTACTTGGTTCCATATCACCTGCAACCAAGACAATCGTGTTACTAGAGTGTAATCATTTCTGCTCTTACACCTCTTTTTTTTTCTTCTTCTTCTGGCTTATGTCTCCTTTTATGCGTATTTATATTCTTAGATCTGTTTTGTTCTGAAAGATGGTGTCTTGCTTGTCCTTGTCGACTATTTCTAAACTTTCATTAATTTGCCTTTTAACTTGGAATTTTGCAATTTTTTTGGTATCAATTTTCCCCTCGAAGTTTAAATTATTATTGCCTTTGCGTACTTTCAAGTTCTTTCTTGCTTTGTGCGTTTTTATCGTAACATACTTTTTGACCTTTATTGGCAAAAATTAGCTCCGTTTTTGTGGTTAGCCTTCTTTTATCAGGGCGAGGACCTAGTCCACCAAGGGATTAGGCTTAGAGGATCATTTTTCAATCTCTTTATGTTTTGATTATGTGAGTATTTGATGAAGTTTCCCGTTAAATGATTTCTGTTGTTTTGTTGTTGTGATGCTAGGCTTCTTGTGAAATTGCTCTACTTTAATGCTTAGTGCAATTTGAGTTCACGTTGCAAGACTACTATTTGGCTGTTGGAGTTCAACGGCTATTAAAGCATCTCAAGAGCTCCAGAATTAAACATAAGCAGATACACATCAATTAATTGATCTCTATGAAAGAAAAGAAATGTGATTTGTTTCTTATTGCAACTTCTCAATAATAACAGTTAAAATAAAAATCATCCCAGTGTAATTGGAGATGAAGTCTACCAAAGACTAAATGGATGTGCGATTTATGAGATCAATTATGTACTTGTTGTATATTTGGAAATTCTTGAAGAAACATATAGTCCAGTAAACACTTTTAAGACCTGGGACTAATATCCATTCACTATTGTGGACATGAACTGCAAAAATGGACCTTATTACATAGGTCTAAATAGCTCACCACCCATGCCGGATATAGTTGCATTGTGCATATTTGATTGGTATTGCATATCCATGAATGCTCTTAGATTTTACTCTTAGATTAGCCTTTCTTCTCATTCTGCTTGCATATCCATGAATGTTCTTAGATTTTACCCTTGTGAAAGATGCTTGCGTAAATTTGGTTAATAAAATCTGAATTAACACACCTTTTCCTTCTCCTCCTCCTCTCTATCTCTCCTTGTCTCTGTATAATTACTGTTTGATTGGTATTGCAGCCTTAGGATATTTGGTGTCTTGACCAATACTTTTGCTTTATGATTTAAACCAAATTAGCTTCAGTTTTGCTGTAATTTTCATTTTTTATGTGCCTTGAGCCATGTGTTTTATTGTGGTATTCAGCATAGTGTTGTGTTTATATGCATTGATTTGGTTTTCTATTATTCTTTTGACATGATTCTCTTACAGGGACTTGGGGAATTCAAACTTGTTTGGACATCTAGTGCCTGAACTTGGAAATTTAGAGCATTTGCAATATCTGTATGTTTCTCTCTTCTTATTTTCAGCTTAGTTGTATGTGCAAATTATTGGGTAGTTTATTTTGGTTTGCAGTTTATAGGAATCTGTAGGGTAGTGATCTTGTAGCTGAATGAGAATTGGTTGCAAAGGTCACTCGCCTGATGTTCAAGTGTTTCATTTTCACTGGAAAAATCATGTACTGCGTTCTTATAGTAGTATGTTTTCTGCCCCTCATTTGTGGCCCTCTTGATTTAGGGAACTTTATAAAAACAACATTCAAGGGACTATACCCAATGAGCTTGGAAAATTGAAGAGCCTCATCAGCTTGGATTTGTACAACAACAACATTACAGGGAGCATTCCTTCTTCACTTGGGAAATTGAAGTCTCTTGTCTTCTTGTGAGTCCAAGTAACCCTAAAATATCTCTAGCATATTATCTTTAAAAAAATGTTTCTGTCTCAAAAATAGCATATTTCTCAAGTATACAGTAATTTCCACTGAAAAGACTGATTGAGAGAGCTTGGACCAAGTTCTCACCAGTGAATCCGTTGGGGAATGGTTAATAGATTGTTGACTTCTAGCTTGGGTGTTTGTGTCTTAAGTGTGCTTGTGCACTTGCTTTAATAATTAGAATAGCTTATAAGCTCTAGCTTTCTTTTTTTCCCCCCTCACAATCTTTATTACTTGACAGACGCCTAAATGACAACCAGTTGACTGGGGCAATTCCTAGGGATCTTGTTGGTATTTCAAATCTCAAAGTTATGTAAGTGTTCTCTCTTGAATTGTTGTATTTTACATTTTTGGTTATTTAACCCTGGTTGTTGCAAATGTTAGGAATTGGGAAGTAAAGATTATATTTGACTAACTTGCCTTTTTCTTCAGGGATGTGTCAAACAATGATTTGTGTGGGACGATACCTACCAGTGGACCTTTTGAGCACATACCTCTGAACAAGTAGGTTTTCTGTTATTTACATCATCCATTTGCTAGTATATTGGTTTGTTATTTTGCTTGTTCTTTTTTATTGTAATTTTTTTGTTAATGATATGGTCTCTTTTTGTCTTCAAAATCTCATGTTTTGTTTGTGGCCTTCTTAAGGTGTTTAGTGCATAGAGTTATGGTGTTGCTGCGCTATCTGCTTTACATATTACTAGTGATTGTCATACTGACAGAGTTCTATATGAAAATTGTTACTCACTTTTCTATTTTCTTGAGAATCCATAATAGCTTCGACATAGAAGAGTTGAATACTTTTTTATGTTATTCTGGTTATTTAGCACTTTCTGGATATGTACATTCATTGGTAACGTTGCTGTAGGTTTTATATTGACCTTTGGTCTTTCTAAAGCAAAATGTAGTTTTCTTGCTTGTAATATAAAACAAAAGCAAAAATGTCCTCATAACTTACCAACTAGAGAAGAAACTAACCATAAGCATCACTTCATATCACCATCGTGTGATGGTATTAAAATCCATGCTCTTGGGCAAGATGAAGTTACTTTAGAACTGTATGCAAGTGCTTGTGATGATTGAAGATGGCTGATATGCAGGATCACATAGCTCCTATAAGCATGGTGACCCTATCAGTAGATGGCGGATCACTGATGATCTTTATGTTTGGATTTATTTGTACTAGACATCAGTGCTTGTCTCCAATCCTTAACAGATTCTGTGGGCCAGGAAATAATGCAGATGTAATGTGTATTCGGTAGAGATATTAATATAAAATTTGTGGGGTATATGCAAATTAACTGGTAGTAGGGGGAGTTGATGATTGAAGACTCATCTGTTGAATTTCAGACTTCCGCTCTCACTTTCTCATCTTTAGATTATTGATGGCTTTCATATGGTGATTTCTAGTAGGCAGAGAGACCTCCAGTTTATGTTCTCTTTCTTGTCATCAGTGCTTGTCTCCAATCCTTAACAGATTCTGTGGGTTAGGAAATAATCCAGATGTAATGTGTATTCGGTAGAGATATTAATATAAAATTTGTGGGGTATATGTAAATTAACTGTTAGTAGGGGGAGTTGGTGATTGAAGAGTCATCCGTTGAATTTCAGACTCCCGCTCTCACTTTCTCAGGGCTTTCATATGGTGATTTCTAATAGTCGGAGAGACTTCCAGTTTATGTTCTCTTTCTTGTCGACTAAGAAATGTAATGTTTTTGGTATGTTCAAATGCAGCTTTGAGAATAATCCTCGGCTAGAAGGTCCTGAATTGATGGGACTTGCAAGTTACGATACAAATTGCTCCTGAACAAGATATCAAGCTGCAAAATTATCAATTCATCATCGACATAAAAAAAGTCACTTTGTATTGGGAATGGCGAAAATGCAGTCCCATGTATAAGAAGTATCTGTATATTTTATGATACTGCTCAACAATCTAGCATTTGTAACTGTATCTGCATGATCTTACTCCTGAGAGATCTTCCAAAACCTGATTCTGTATTCGTATAAATGTAGTGAAAGGCTTACATATGTGCATGAACTTGCTGCTTTCATCAATTATGCTCAGTCAACTATCTGCAACATCTATGATCATAGTTACCGTAATTACGATTAATCTGTCTTGTGCCAGCATACTCACAACGTCATTTATTTGATCCACATTCAAGAGAACATATTGAATGGCTGCAGTATATACTTTACTAATCACTCTGCTCCTTGTGAAGAAGCATGGCTTTGTGGTTTGGTGTGATTAAATACAACCGTCTTTTGAGTCCATACAAACAATACATGTCCAGGACAGGGTATCCCATATTCCCCCCCGTATACTCAATGTTTGAGATGAGAAGGCAAAATGAGGTGGCTTCGGTTCACGTCTTGGTACGGTACAGAGTACCAAGAACAAGGACAGTCGACAAGTAGGAGTGGTTTGAGTGGTCAAAGCTTCTTACTTAAGGCTCTCCCTTTCAGGAGGTTTTGAGTTTGAGTCACGCCAAAGGAGGAGAAATAGGAACTATTCTTATTTATGGTCCTCTAACTCCCTGGGCAAAGCTCCTTGATCGGATCAATTACGGATGTCTCGTTTCCAGCGACAGTGTGGGAGTTAGAGCTACTAGGGAATCTGGGGGTTGATGGGAACCTGATGCTGAACAGGGAGGGCCAGCGATCAATCATCAGCTGAACAATCAAGTATGTGAAGGCTCCTTGTGCGCAGATGTGTACAGGCTACGTAGGAACCTCAGGGATCTTTGGATTTCAGGTTTACCCCTCTAGGATTCTTGGGGTGGGGTCTTAAGAGATTGGGATTAGTCTAACTAAGCCAGGATACCTATTGTAATAAGTTTAAAAAAAAAAACAAGGACCGTCGGTGCATCAGGCCAGACCAAGTCTAATTGAATGACAACGTCTGTACGCCTTGATTATTTCAAGGATGCGGACAGATGCAGTGAGACTACGTTATTTAAATGAACATGCTTCGCGTCTCTGTTAATGTTCCCTTCTTTGATGGACCAGTGGACGACACAGGAAAAAAAGAAAAAGGCATGTGAACTAGTAAATAGACTACTCAACAAATGTCAAACAGAGTAAGTATCTTCTTCAAGAAAGAATTAAAAGCAACATATTCCTTTATGTGTACCTATAGATTCCCAAATTAAATGCGAGTACAGTAAGCATTGTGAAAAAGAAAGGGATGATGGTACTTCTTGTTACTTTCATTTGATGAAATTGCGCGTGAAGAAGACTACGAAAAACAATTTCTTATTCTTGAAGTACTTTATATTAAATAGCTCAGACGATCTTGAAAGTGATTAAGATTATATTTTTCTCCTTGAGGTGTACCGTATACACATGATTGAGTAATTGATTGTGATATAATAAATTTAGAAATTAATAAAAGATATTAATATTCTAGAAATAGATAATTTAAACAAAGGATAAACTCTAATATACAAGTCTCCCCACTTTGTAAAGATTAAAATGGAGTCATCAATCATACATAACCTCTTTTTTTTGTACAATTTTGCAAAAGGCTTATTTTTATTATTCGAAATAGTAATCTTATCAGTTACTCTAAGTTTGGTACTTAGTAGGGACCAGAAGAGGCAATAATGTATAACTATTGGCAGCTTCTGCTTAACCTGTAGTTAATAATACTTTTAGCATCTCTGCTCTGCTAGACATATGTCCTTCCAATCAGCTTGCCTCCATTATTATCATATTCACTGCTTTTTATCATTTGTGTTCATCAATGGGCCACTATTTAGCCGGTGGGCAAGATTAGGAATTATGTGCCATGAAAGAAAGGGACACATTATAATCTATTCCTTAGAAAAGCAATGGTCACATGGCAATTCATGCCCAAAACAATGATGCTTTGATTCTTACGAGTCAACAAAGAATATAAAGTAAACGATAAATGCTATTAAAAAGCATTAAAACTTCAAACTAAAATAAACCGTGTGTTCTTTTTTATTAGAGGTAAGATTGCATATTATTAAACCTTTTTATACCTCACATGTCATGGAACTTTTAATGAGAGTTGTTGTTGTATTATTATTTGTGATATAAAAGGTTAACTGTAAAAGGTGAAATTTACAACTTTATATAAATATATAATAACATCGATAGTTACTATCTTTTGTTAGTGCTAACTAATCGTTAATATTAATGATATTATCAGTCTATGGTCATTAAAATTGCGTTACACATTTAAATGGATAGTATATTATAATAAAGAAAGTAGTTAAGAGTAAATACTAGTTTCAATACTAACAAAAGAATAAAGACAACTGCCTCAATTAAGATAATGCATAGAAGATGTCATGTAACTGAATTTATCACACTTTTGGGATATGTTGAGGAGGTAAAGAGCAAGAACTCAAGTAAAACATGGGCAACGAGAAAAGTACTTACGATGTGGAAGGTGAAGTGGCATTTGTAACATTCAATATTTATTTCAATGCTTGTAAAAGGGGTTAGATTGAAGGTAAGGATGACAATAGGCCAAACCAAATCCTGCTGTTTTAGACCAGCCTAAATTATTATTATTTTAAAATGGCAAAAAGATGTCGTTTTGTCATTACCCGTCGAGCCTTGGGCCTCGAGCCAAACCTAGCCTGACTTGTTGAAATTGGAATGAGCTCGGTTCGGACCCTTTTGCTGTTCCTAATTGAAGGTTGTAAAATAATAATATGAATCGATGGATGTTCTATAAAAAGAATGTATAAAAAGACAGATGTAAGCTACTGCTAGAAGGGGTAAAAATAATCAAATAACTCCTATTGCTTGACAACATGTGACTAATTTTTATAATTACACTATGTCCAAAACAACTAATGATTAGTTAGCTAATTATTGTAATACGTAACGAGACCTTAGTTATGCATCCCGGATTGAATGTGAAAGGAAAATAAATGAAGAAATGCAGAAAATAACTGATTTCGATTCCATAACTTCAAAAGAGCTTTCCAAAGCCTAAACGAGTGCGAATCTACAACTGTCTTTATAGGAAGTTCATCGAGGCGCAATAAAGTCTTTCTATAGTTTTTTAAAATGTAAGCTCTCTTAATAGGTCAGATAATCCTTATGCTTACGAATGATATGAGCAACTGCAGAAGACCTTAACATTTATATATAGCATCCATATTAGGCTTCTCCATTACAGGCCTGATATAAGTTCAGTCTATACTGATCGAGATCTATTTTTCACCCAGATTTCAACCCATTGGCTTAGATCATTGATTAGGCCACTTTAGTATCTTTATTCAGATCAAATTATATAACTTAACTAATAAGTTATTGAAAAATCAAAAAATGCAATTAAATGTTGCCCAACTTTACGGGAAAAGTAAAAAATATCCAACATTATCCCCTTTGGATAATACTTAATTGTGGTATTGAATCAAGTTTAAAACAGTGTAAAAACTCGGTTAAGCTATACTACTGTACTAGTTGACTAAGTTTAAAAAAAACCATTTGATCCAAAGATAACGAAAGTCCATCATTCTATCCTACAAGGCTTTCGATACTGATAAGTATCAAATACAGATGTCATGTGTGACACATATTCAATACAATCATGCATATCTAATACCTCACTAACATGAATGGAAAAATATAGTGTGACAAACTAAGATGATATTTGTATGACCTAAATTATATCATCTTCATTTGTAGGTCTCGATTTCTTCAACTTTATGCTAAACTGCATTATAAAAATCCCGTTTTCTCTCACCGAATGCTAAAATCCATTAGAGAAAATGTTTACATTCTCCAAATGAATGTTAAACTGCATTAGAGAACCTTTATGAGGTTAAAACTTATATTCTCCTATGTTATGTCAAAATTTATGAATATCTGTATAAAACTGTATGTGTCCAAATGACATAAGCTTAAGGTCAATCTGTATATATGCCAAATGACATTTAGATGCTTAAGATTGACACATATTTGAAGACTTACACACGTATTATGACAATATACGATAACACTTATTACTGAGAATAAACGATGGTCATCTTTATTGATGAGCCATCATACTGTCATAATACATCAAATGTATAAATGTACATAAAGCAAACATAATGATCCCCTAACTAATAGTGTCTAAGAACTTCAATACACCTATACTGTATACTTGTCTTTCAATCACAAGTGGGCGAAGTCCTTTAGTTAAAGGATTGAGTAATATTTTCTCAGTCCTTAAATGCTCTAAACCTTAATATCACCTCTTCATTTCAACTCTTTTATGGTCAAATAATTGACCTCCAAATGCTAAGACCATGTGATATGCTTTGTTGTTACTAAACAACACAATAATAAGGTTACCACAGTATAACCGAATAGGTCTAGCCACTGAATCAATTCCAGACAACTCAGAAATCAAGTTTATGAGTCAAAGTGCCTGTGAATCAGCCTATAGTATACACTCTGCATGCATGGTCGAGGAAATCACCCGTGTCTACTTGAAACTATTCTACAACATTGTACCATCTGCAAACATAAAAAAGTAACCTTAAGTGGACTTTCGATCATTTGGACATATAGCTAAAATTTGAATTTGAATTACGTATGAGGTTTAAACTGTTGATTTTTTTTTTAATTTCAACATGTAATCCTTAGTTACCTTTAAGTATCTCAATACTCGCTTGATTGCATTCTAATGGTCTATATCTTAGTTAACCAAATATTGACCAAACAGTTTAACAATAAATACAATGGCCCGTCTAGTACTTACTTGAGCATAGTTCAGGCTATCAACCGTACCAATTTTAGGAACATTCCTCATAACCTCTCTATTTACTTTATTCCTTGACACTATACCAAAGATAATCTCTCACTATGAGAGACAGATGCTACAATAAGTTTACAGTTAACCATATTAAACCTTTGTAAAACTTACTCATTGTATGCATTCTGTGAGAGATCTGATGAGTGTTGAGATCTATTCCGATAAATCTACATACCTAGGACAAAAGATTCTTCACTAAGGTCCTTCATATTGAAATACCTGACAAAAATTTGCTTAACCTCATGTAATATAGTCAAGTCACTTAATGTGAGCAATATATCATCTACATGCAATAATAGGAAGATAAATAACTTTGCTCCCTTGACCTTGTGATACAAGCATTATTTTCTATGAAGTTGAAAGAGGTCACACCCTCATCAAATGTAAGCATCACTTTTGGGAGGTTTGATGTAGATCATATATTGATCTGCTTAATGTGCAAACCATGTCAGTTCCATCTGGATCTTGAAATCCTTCAGGTTGTTCCATATTAACCTCTTCAAAAAGATCTTTATTCAGGAAAGCGATTTTGACAACCATATGATGCAACTCTATACCATCATGAGCTACAATTGTTATAATCACTCAAAATGTATCCTACAAGGATACGGGAGAACAGGTAACATTAAAGTCAACCTTTCTCTCTGAGTGAACCATCAGGCAACTAACGAGCCCATAAACCGCTGAACTTTATCCCGAAATCCTTTAGGTCTTAAAAATTCATTTACATATGATGGGTTTGCAGTTTCACTGCAAATCAATTAGCTCCGAAACCTGAATATGCTTCATGAATTGCATCTCATCCTTCATTGAAACCCACCATAAATTCACATTGGGTCCAAAAAAGGCTTTTATAAAAGTAACTAGATTCACAATATGTTTAATATAATAGTCGTGTTCACCTAATAGACTATGTAATCAGATGGGATAGCCTCACTCTAACGAATTTACACAACTGCATTAGATCTTGTACCCCCCAAGAACCTTTGTGTGTACATGTATGAGTTCTTGTTCCTATACAAGCATGGTACAAGGATCTAGATCTACACAATATAACTGTATGAGTAGCGGGTATAAATAACAATAGTATCTACCCTGCTATCATCCGAAGGGTCAAAGGGCCCATCATTATCATAGACATAGTATTCCAGAAACTTAGTTGGTTATGATTTCCCTATTCCAGTCCCTCCTCCTTCCATAGTAAAATTTGTAGCCTTTAGAATGGTTGAGATATCTGACTAAATAGCATTGAGCATAACGAGCATGCAATTTGTGTTTATGAGGATTATACTACCTCAGTAGGGCAGTCCCATACACTAATGTGTGCAAGGCTAGGTTTCCACACTTCTAGATAATCAGGTAGATTATTATTGTTCTACATTGGCTTCTTCAAGTCCTTTAGGGTATTGTTATGCCTTTCAGCAGCATCATTTTGCTCAGGACTGCTTAGTATAGTGAACTTGGTCACTATTCTAACCTTGGTCACTATTCTAACCAATTCCATATATCTGGCAAATAGACCTTTTCAAGTCTTGAAACACCATGTTTGCCATGATATTCTGCTCCACGATTAGATCTGATTATCTTGATGATTTTTTCTAATTGGTTCTTAACCTTCAATCCTTACGTAAGAACACATAACTGTAATGAGAATAATTATCAACAAATGTCATAATACATTTGGAATTGCACAATGTAACTATATAACATCTTCTGATATCCGTATGTATCAGACTCAATAAGTCAGAAGCACAAGTTGACCTTTTTATTCTTATTCTAGTCAACTTGCCTTTGCAACAGTCAACACATGTTCTTAGATCATCATAATCTAAAATCAAGATAATGCTTTCATTAATCAATCTCTCAACCTTAGCTTTGAAAATATGACTTAAACTTTTATATCACAACATGAATGACTTATCATTCATCAGGGTTCTTTTTTCATTACTTGTCAGCAAGATACGAAGAAGTATATATCTAATTTGGAGTAAAACATATTCTATACAAATTATATGACAAGAAAGTTATACAATTATGTTTTGCATTAAACAACAATTGTACAATAGAAGCATCAAATTCAAAACGTTAAATTTCTATGTCCAAAATTGATACAAAGATCACATATAAAATTTATCGTGTAAAACTAAAATGAACCTTGTTGTATAATTATGTTTTATATTAAACAACGACTATACAACAGAAGTATTAAATACAAAACATTAACTTTTTCTGTCCAAAATTGATACAAAGATCACATATAAAATTTATCATGTAAAACTAAAACGAACCTTGCAGCAAGGTTTAGTACATACATCCCCTATAGATATTACTTCCACTTTTTCATTTCTGTCAACCATCAGTTTCTCCTTCCTTTTATTTGGCTCTATCCTGGATATGAACCCCTGCATTGTGGAAGCCCCTTGATCAGATGCTTCACTATCTAGTCACTAAGAACTTAATGCGACTATTGCAAATTAAATACATAAATTGATAAGCTAAAGAGTTATCTGATGGTCTCAATCTTTCTTTCTAGGCCTTATACTGTTGGTTTCTTTATATTCTCAGGACCTTTACCAGCACTAGATTGATCAATATAAGCATGAAGAGAAGATTTAGACTTTCTACCTTTGAACTTAGCGGGCTTCATCTTTGTCTTCTCTTTAGTTGCTCCGAGGGTTGTAGGAGTAGCAAGCTTGATTTTCTCCTCCTCAGCAACACATTGGGCAATCAAAGCATTAAAGTCCCATTCCTCATCTAGCGAATAATATGTCATCACCAGATTATTAAACTATGGAGGGAGTGTATTCAAAGTCTGGTAAACTATAAAGACATCAGGAAGAGGCATATTCAGCATCTTCAGTCTACTGTGAAGATGGATAATCCTTGATATGTACTCTATCACTCCCCTTTCTCCCGTATGCCTTATGGAAAACAATTCTTTCATTAAGGTACTTATCTCAATGTTAGGTGAGAATGTGTACCTCTAGGAGACATTACCAAGAAACTCATTCGTTGTGTCTGTGTCTGGAAGTCCACTAAGTAAATGGTCAGGTATGGATCTTTTAATGGTCATGCAACATAATCTGTTAGACCAATCCCAAGTTACATAAGCTACTTTATGAGCTCTTGAGCTCATAGATATAGGTGGAGATGGCTTATTCATCCGTATGGCCATATCAATTTCAGCTATCTCTATAACATTCAATACATCCTCTATCCACTTCTTCGTATTGAAACCGGTGACACTGTTATTGTTGACCAAAAAGTTGACTACAAAATGACAATATTTATATCAGCACAAATGTAGGACAATAAGGATACTCAAAGCCATTAAATATTATATGTATCAAGAATCTGATCACACATATTATCAAAGACCTTTGAGCTAAATACATAATATATGCAATTAGATCTCCACATAAAAGCGATAAGACAAAACAATAAACTCTCATGACACTACCATCTTTGGGCGAATATATCACTTAGGCAATAACTTTTCACCATCTAATGCCTTTACGCACATCTTAAAATTTTATATAAGGCCACCACTTTTGATCAGAATAACCAAATATAAAATTAGAGACATTTCTAACACGTAAGAAAGACCACTTTGGTCCCCAAACACAAGGGATACATCTTTATGTTATCCTCGTATTCTTTATGGGTATATGATATGTGACAATGTAACATCAATAAATGAAAAAAAAACTGAATACATGGTCTCATTGTCACACACTATTGTTGAAGACATACTCTGAAAACTTTATTTGAGACTTTCGTAACGAAAAATCTCATCAGAGCAACTTTCATGCGTCGCTGGACACTGAACCGACTACTCAAGACATGAGATCCTCATGTATCTTCCTCATTGCAAGTTCATTGCATGAAAATTCACTCAAAAATGGCTTTCGAATGTCTTAATTTCTTTTATGAGTGACTATCATGCAATCTCGAACACTTCCATAAGACTCGAGATACGAAAACTTGAAGTATTTCCCTCATATGATATCTGTAGCCTAAAAATTCACTCCAAATCAAATTCAGAATGCCTTAATTTCTTTTCTGGAGTTAAACTTTAATTTATTACTGATGTAATAAATCTAGAAAAATAGAAAAATTCACTTTATAAATTTCCTAGACTTAGAAATTAACTCAAAACATCCCGGGACATCCTTATGGGAAAATTGAAAATTTTGATTTTTTTCTAATTTCCTTATGACTGACATCACAGAGATGTCAGTCTCGCGTTCGCATGAGGGGGCGTGCAAAACACACCCTCGCATTAGACGTGAGGGGTCGAGTCTAGTGTTTGTCGCGCAAGTATTGTGATGCGCAGACGCACCCACCAACACTGACGTGTGCAACGCACATGCCTGACACGTGTTGTCACACGCACTATCCACGATCTACCTAATTAATGTGCAGGGTCTGTACACACGCCCGATGATGCTTTACTATGTCACAGGAAAATGGCAATTTGCAAC
>JAOSBK010000205.1:5866608-5883389 GCA_027568895.1 Erythroxylum shatona | reverse complement strand
ACTAATGGTGGTTATTCATAGATGATATAAAAAGCACGGCTATGACAACGTTTGAAACAGAAGATAGATAACTTACTCTGTGTAATTTGCTTTTTCTCTCGACGCTAGTGCTTTCAAATTCTTGGAAAGGAGATCTCTGCATTTTTTAACCAGTGGAATTACAAACAGGAATCCAAGTATGTGTTTTTGTTTTATCCTACGCATATACAATCGATCCTTGAAAGATGCATAATCTGTGTGGTTATGATTTGTTGTGATCTGTTCATATATTTCTAACAATTATAAACGCTGAAGATTTTCAGACTAAACTTTTTAGGTATTGAAATATTAATCGTAAAGGATTTATTTAATACGGAGTATTCGATTGACGTGATTTGTAATCTATTACGTTAATCTAAAGATTTACTCAGTACGCATCTAAAAAGTAACAGCCGAGAGTTTTTTTGTTTAAAAAAAGTTTTAAAATATTAAATTTATGGAAAATAATTGGAATGATAAACATGTAAGTTTTTTTTATAAAGGGAAATACAACGAAGAAAATTACATAGGGAATCTCGGGAAATAAATCCCAGACAGATCCTCTAGGAGGAGTAAACGGCATCCAATAGATGTAGTAGGTAAATAATGGATGCCCACATCAAAATGTGATGCAAAAGACGCGAGCCAGTCAATGCATTTGTTGCCCTCTCGGTAAATATGTTGATGAGCAACAGTCCAATTTCGAGCAAACAGCTCGTGAATAGCCCTGACTATGGGGTTGAGCGCCCGAGAACGAAAGTCGACGGAGGAAAGGATCTCGATCACCGCTGCAGAATAAACTCCCCAAAGTGTTGCAGTCAGTGTGGAGCACCATTTGAGGTTGTGCGTGAAACCTCCCATCCAGCTGCCTACACTATCTCGTAGTAGTCCACCGGCTGATGCGGGGGACGCGGAGTGCTTACAGGCGCCATTAGTGTTTAATTTAACCCACCCGGGTGGAGGTGTGGTCCAGCCGATGAGTCTATCTGGTCGAAGGCGAGCTGCAACGTGCTGACATCGGGTCCACCTGGCGGCCTGTTGTACCTGACCTGTATAAGACAAAATAGATGAAGAGGGGGAGTTAGGCCATTGAAAGTGCTCCTTAAAGAGGGACGAATTTCTCCATTTCCAAAGAACCAAGATGTAATGTCAAAAATAGGCGACCAGTCATGACCAAAAACATATTAGTGGTTCTGGAGGTTGGTAGTGAGCTAAGTCGGGGTAGTCATAGCGAAAAAATCGGGAGGGAGGAGGTGAGGAGGGAAGGCTTGCCACACTCGTCTGAACCGGTCACAGTCTCGCATGACATGAAGCGAGAATTCCAGTAAGTGACAATGGAGACAGTTGTCATTGGGAGTGAGGTGATTGCGAACGCTGCTGATTCTAATATGTGATAATTTGTTATAACGGACCCATTTAGTGTACCATATGTTAATGTCATAAACCTTCAAAGTGAATGCCCGGTCCGAAAGTTGGTGGCGTTTGAGGGACCTTGCGCACCAGCTGGACCACACATTGGAGGCAATGTACATATAGATTCGTAACAAGCAACTATTGTCAGCCTCTGAACGTACCCTTAACCTGTGTTTTTTTGGGGTATTACCATTAATACTTTCACCATCTCTGCTAGACGTATAATATGTACTTGCCTAACACTTTTTCCATACAACTTGCTTATTCTTTGCTCTTCTCATTTCGTATTTTGTTGATCTATGTGCCACTATTTAGCTGGCGGGCACATGACCCTAAATTAGATCCCAAGATCGGTACTATGTACCCATGAAAATAAAGGAAAAAAATCATTAGATATAGACAATGGTCACATGGCAACTTATGCCAAACAATGATTCTTTGGTACTTGCCAAGTCAATCAAGAATATAAAGCAAATGGCAAATTGTTATTAAATAGAAATTCATAAAAAGTTGAAAAGAAAGAAGTTAATATTCTTTTTGATAAATAAGGCTAAGTAAAAGGTCTATATTTATTATTTATAATAAAATAGCAAAATTAAATGAACTTCTATATCAATAATAATTACTAACAAAGTTCTAAATGATGAAACTTACAATGCAGTATATAACTATATAATAACATCAATACTTACTATCTTCTTTTGTGGTTAGTATTGATGTCAATTGCGGTCCTTGGTCGTCAGGATGCACAATAAAATTTAATATTTTGAAAACGAAATCGAAATTTAAACCTAGAAGATAAGATATTTATTGTTTAAAAGATTTAATCAATATTACTCAATTATAAAATTAACTAAATATCAAATAAAATTAAAAAAATTAAAAAATATTATCTTTTCTTATCGAAGAATTTGAATATTAATTCAAAAAATTGTTAAATGAAAATTAATTGATTTATTTTAGTTTATAAGAATTTATTAATTTACAAAAATTGACCAATTAATAAATTAATTAGTTTTTAACAACAAAAGTTATAAAAATAAATCAAACAAAAAAATTAAAAATTAAATTAAAAAATTAAACAGTTCAAAATTTTTATAATCATACCGATCGAATTGGTCCAACCAGTTGAATTTTTTAATAATTTAGCAGTAGCTATAAAACACCGGGCTAACGGCTAATCAATCAAACCAATTTTAATATATACGTATTATCCATCGTCTGCTAGTGCACAATTTTTTCATAGGAAGCTTCATAGTTCAACATATAGTTTGATTTCATCTCTATGTCTCTTGTTAGAAGTCCCACTCCAGCCTTATGGGTCATTTGTTGCTTGTGTTTGATCCAATTTTCTGTAGCATCGAAGGTCAGACATTTCAAATGGGAAGTAGAGTACATGTTCTGGTCTCCAGATTGCGTAGAAAATGTGGTGATAGGTATCAACGGTCAGTTTCCGGGACCGACCATAAGGGCTAGAGCCGGAGATACCATTCATGTTGAGCTCACTAGCAAGCTCAACACAGAAGGAGTTGTGATCCACTGGCATGGGATCAGACAGGTTTGATTACGAACTCATCCAATAACCTGCATAATCGCATCTTCTGAGTGTTGGGATTTCCTTTTGCAGCTTGGAACACCATGGGCGGACGGTACAGCTTCCATTTCACAGTGTGCTATAAACCCCGGAGAAACTTTTGTTTACAGGTTCAAAGTTGACAGGGTAAAGGCTCTTTCTTTTTGTGTGTCTGGTTCGTTCGTTTTTTGATTACGCAAGATACTGAATAGTAAGAATACAGGCAGGAACCTACTTTTATCATGGACACTACGGAATGCAAAGATCAGCAGGGCTTTACGGGTATCTGATAGTGGAAGTTGGAGAAGGAGAGAAAGAGCCATTCCATTATGATGGAGAATTCAATCTGTTACTTAGCGATTGGTGGCATAAAAGTGTTCACGATCAAGAGCTTGGCCTTTCCTCCAAACCCTTTCGCTGGATAGGTGAACCACAGGTCAGTAATTGTTATCTATAATTAATTCTATTAAGTTAAGACATCATTATAGTCACTAGTTCTCCTTAAATGTTTCCTTTTACTCCCTAAGTAGAATAATAAAGTCAAAGCATTCCGTGTATTATATATATATTTATGTATGTATATTGCTCCTTTCTTCTTGTTCTAATCATCTTCTTTTTGGCTAAACTTTGCATTTTCAGAGCCTCCTTATAAATGGAAGAGGACAGTACAATTGTTCATTAGCAGCTGCGTTCAGCAACTCCTCAACAAAACAATGCGAGTTAAGAGGAAATGAGCCATGTGCACCCCAAATTCTGCACGTACTCCCCAACAAAACTTACAGGCTACGAATTGCTAGTACTACAGCTCTTGCTTCTCTCAACTTGGCCATTTCTGTAAGTATATATATACACATTTTAGTACCATATCTATTGCCATTTGAGTAAACAGTGGATTAAGATACACTATAATGTAGTACCTATCCATTATTGTATATTTATATACAAATTATGTTACATGTGTGATATGATCTTACACAAAAAGATCTATATTCCTAACAACATCTCAGAGCTGCTGTACATTTCCAACTGCTTGATTCGTCAAGTCATGTTGAATCACTGCACTGAATAGAACGTGTTCAAAGTAGCAGGTTACAGGGCATATACAGATGCCATATGGTATGAGATAGTAGGGGACATATGTATATATGACGTCAGATCAAATCATTTTAATTACAAATCTCAGACTTTTGGTAGATTCTCTCTAGCTGGAAAGTTGACTATGAATTGTGGAAAATTGAAGTCAAGTGGGAAACAGCTATATGCATTAATTGATGGTCTAGCTTTTTCATAATTCAATTATATGCCAAAGAGGAATGATTCTAAATCATTCTTTTTTACTTTTTGATGCCAAAAAATAAAAAAAAAACTCCAGTTTTAATTAACCTATTTTAACCCTATTTTTGCACTAAACCCTATTTTTTACTAAAATATTTTGAAACAAAAATAAGATTTAAACAGAGTATTTGAGATAGAGAATTTGATGTCACAAATTTAATTAAAATTAATGATTAGTTGGATGATATTATTATAAAGATTAAGTATATAAAAATTATTTGTAATTTAGCTATCATTTTTTATAGTTACTATTTTTAATTTTTTAAATATAGTCTTGAAAATTTTAATTTTAGTATAATATTATTAAATAAATAAAAATAAAAATTAAATGATAATAATTATTAAAAAGTTAAAAGAGCTGATTCTGGAACAGAAAATGAGCATGTGTTGCCATAATCCATCCTTTGTGGTCCAAATTGGCTCTATTTGGAATACACACACTCCACAACACCAAGTCTACTATTTTTATACAACTTTTACATATTCGAATATTAGTTATTTTTATTATGCAATTGCGTATGGATTTGGATTTGGACCATGCACACAGCACCTTCCATTCGAATACTATCACAGTTTCCTCACGTTCACTTAGTTGTCCTTTGTACATACGATGCCAAAGTAGCTATCACTTGTTTCCTTTCGATCTTCTATATTGATATCACGTAGTGCGTCACTAATGCTCTTTTTCAGGAACGTGTCACTTAAAAAAGGCTTGAAGAATTGTTATTGCTTAATGTTGAATATGTTGTTCTTTGCAGAATCACAAGATGATAGTGGTGGAAGCAGATGGAAACTATGTCCAACCGTTTATGGTGGACGACATCGACGTGTACTCTGGTGAGAGCTACTCAGTTCTGATTAGTACTGATCAAGATCCATCAGATAACTATTGGGTTTCAGTTGGCGTTCGAGGAAGAAAACCTCAGACTCCTCAAGCACTAACTATATTACGCTATATACCGACTTCTGCTTCAAAAATCCCGTCTTTGCCACCTCCAGTAACACCTCTATGGAACGATTATAACCACAGCAAATCCTTCTCCAAGAAGGTTCTTGGTTTAACAGGAGCGGTACCAAAACCTCCAGCACACTATGAACGTAGGATCATCCTTCTCAACACCCAAAACAAGATCGATGGTTACACTAAGTGGGCTATAAACAATGTTTCTCTTGTACTACCTACCACGCCTTACTTAGGCTCCATCAAATATGGCCTAAAGAGTGGTTTTGATCAGAAACCGTTGCCTGAAAACTTCCCGGACGATTACGACGTGATGAAACCTTCCGTCAACCCCAACTCCACAACCGGAAACGGTGTTTACACTTTCGAGTTGAACACAACGGTGGATGTGATATTGCAGAATGCCAATGCATTGGCAGAGAATGTGAGTGAAATACATCCGTGGCACTTGCATGGACATGATTTCTGGTTGTTGGGATACGGAGAGGGGAGGTTTAGGAAGGAGGATGAGAGGAGGTTTAACTTGAAAAATCCACCATATAAGAACACTGGTGTGATATTTCCATATGGATGGACAGCTCTTAGGTTTGTGGCAGATAATCCAGGAGTGTGGGCATTTCACTGTCACATTGAGCCACATTTACATATGGGAATGGGTGTGGTGTTTGCAGAGGGTGTGCATCGTGTTGGGAGGATTCCAACTCAGGCACTTGGTTGTGGATTGACTGCCAAGATGTTTATTAAGCCACCCCACAAAAGTTAATGAATAGCTAGGAGTGACGAGGTGCTGTAATTGGCTGAGTTGATTTTCATGTCTCTATAGTTCTGGCTCGTGGATTCTATTTCTAGGCCATGTAATCAAGTGCAGTTTTGAGCGTTTAGGGTTGTTGTCTAATATGGTTATTTAGCTAAGGAGTGCTTTAATTTATAAAAATTGTCTGGACTTGTCATCTTAATTTGAAGATGAATACAGCAGAATCACACTCTCCAGTTGAATGTATTGTTTAAGTCATTGAAATAACTGTATAACAAAACTCAGGTATTGAAGATGAGTATAGCAGAATGAGATTCGTATGAATAGCTAAAGACATTTTCCTATAACCACCGAGCACCAAGTCTAGCGTAAGGGGTTGGTCTTCGCTTAAGCAACGTTGGGGGTTCGACTCACACTTATGTATACAGCAGGGTTTTTTTCTTTTGAGGAATAAGTTATGAAATATTATTAATAATCAAACAAAATTCATAATAGCAGGAGGTTGCTCTTTCTAAAACATTACTCATACAATTCTTTTTATGGCCATCACCGTCGGTTTATTCACTGACTTTAATAGCCTGAAGACAACTAAAACACAGCCAAGTTTGATAGCTAATAAACAACTTCAAATTAGCTGTAATAAATGAACGTTGACAGCCACCAAAAGAAAGACAATAGTCATACTCAACTGTTGGATCTAGAATAACCTATAAGTTTCCATTGTGTTTGTATTCTAATACTCCCTCTCAAACTTGACTTTGCATGCGAAGCTTTTCTTTAAGTTTGTAAAGTAAATTAGTCTTCAACGATTTTGTAAAAATGTCCACAAGTTGATTTTCAATTCTGCAATGAATTAACTCTACAATTTTGTCTTTCACTTGCTCTCGACTAAAATGACATTTTTTGTCTATATGTTTGCTTCGGCTATATGACACTAGATTTTTTGCAAGTGATATAGTGGTCTTATTATCAATGTATATTATAATCAAACTTCTTACGGGTAATATAACTCACTCAAAATATTATTCAACCATATTGCTTGACATACGTACATACTGTTACAGCGACATACTCAATTTCACACGTTGAAAGAGCAACTATTTATTACTTTTTTTATGACCATGAAAATATTGTTGATCCAATATGAAATGCATATTTAGAGGTACTCTTTTGATCATCTAAGTCTCCACCATAATCACTATCTGAATATCCAATCAACTTTAAATCTTGAGAATGTGTATAAAATAGACCATAGTTTATTGTACTTTTAACATATCTTAAAATTCTTTTTGCTGCAATAAAGTGATCTTGATTTAGCTTCTCCATATATCTACTGGCCAATCCAACTGCATACATAATATTTGGAAGTGTAAGAGTCAAGTATCTTAGACTTTCGACTAGACTCTTGAACAATGTCGGATTTACTAACCCTCTATTTGAATACATTCTCAATCTTACACCTGTTTCTGATAGGGTAGCCATTGGCTTGGAATCTTTCATTCTAAACTTGTTCAGGATTTGTTCTGCATACTTCTTCTGCTACATAAATATTTCATCTTCCATTTGTTTTATCTCGATTCGAAGAAAGTATGACATTTTGCCAATATCTGTCATTTCGAATTCTTTAATCACAACTTTCTTAAAATCACTGAACATACTAAGATCATTTCCCGTAAAGATCATATCATCCAAATATAGACAAACACTCATGATGTCACCATCTTGAATCTTCTTCGTGTATAAGGCATGCTTATGTGGGCTTTTTACAAAACCATTATTTTGAAAATACTCATCTATTCTCATGTTCCAAGCCCATAGAGCTTGCTTTAATCCAAACAAAGCTTTCTTTAGACGATAGACTTTGTCTTCTTGTTTTTCGATAAAGTAACCACTAATGGTTCTTACATCAAGCTTCCTTTCATGAGGATTATAAATCCTTATTTCGGCTGGGTAACCCAAACATGTAGGTGTCTCAAGTTAGGTTTCCTTCATATCCACAATTCGTAAGGTATCACAGGAATCGCTTTATTAGGAACCTTGTTAAGTAAATATGTAGTTGTCTTTAATGCATACATCCATAAAGATATAGGTACATTCATAAAACTTAACATACTTCTAATTATATCCATAAGAGTATGATTCTGCCTTTCAGCCACATCATTTTGTTGCAGTGTACCGGGTATTGTATACTATGCACAAATGCCCTGACTTTGAAGAAATTTTGCAAATGGCCTTGGACACTATCCATTCTCATCACATTTACCATAATATTCACCACCTCTATCAGATCTTACAACTTTCACTTTTCTATCTAACTACCTTTCTACCTCATTAATGAACACCTCAAGAATTAATGTTTACTAATTCCACTAATTGAGACTTTTCATGGATTAAATAGAGATAATAATAATGTGAATAGTCATCAATAAAGGTGATAAAATACTTTTCATCGCCCCAAGATGGAACACGAAATGGACCACATATATTAGTGTGTATTAATTTTAGTAAATGAGTACTTCTTGTAGCTGCACTTTTAGACATGTGTTTGGTTTGCTTGCCTTTATTGCAATCCACACACACATCCCAGTCAGTAAAATCCATTTGAGGTAATATTTCACTCTTCACTAACCTCATCGCCCTTTCTCTACATATATGACCTAACCTTTGATGCCACAAGTAAGCTAAGTGTTTATATGTGCACTATGTTTGTAACCAATATTGTGTAACATGAAACAGGAATTCAGAATAATTAACATCAAGATTGAAATGATATAAACCATCTATTAATATACCAGAACCATAATAGTACTATCGTTTATACAAAGAAAAAACATCATTTTCAATATTGAAATGAAATCCTATCTGATCTAACTTACTAACAGAAACTAAATTTTTAGCACATTCAGGAACATAAAGACACTTTTCAAGATCTAGACTACAATCAGTGTCTAAGATCAATTTATACGTCCATATTCCTTCTATTCGTGCCTTCATTTTGTTACCTATATATAGAAACTCTTTAGTTTTGTTTGTGGTTTGGATCTAAAAGAATCCCTGCATAATATGTGACATATGAGTAGTTGTTCCTTAATCTAACCACCAGGTATTATTAAGCACCTCAATAAGATTTGATTCAAAACATACTGAAACATAATACTCACCTTTCTTTTCGAACCAAACCTTTCTCTTAAGGCAATCTTTCTTAAGGTGACCATGTTTCTTATAGAAGAAACAATGTTGTACTTTATAGATTTTGCCCTCATTAACCTTCATTGGGGTTTTGTCCTTCTTGTTGCTCTTCTTTCCCAGCTTTTCCTTTTAGCTGCTAACTTCTTTGTGTACTATGAGGTGAGAAGAGTGTTCCTTCATTTTGTTTAATCTCCCTTCCTCCTACACCAACATGACCTTGATTTCTTGAAAGTTTCATTTTTCCTTCAGAGTGTTGTAATTTACTTGGAACTGACCAAATTTAAGAGGAAGTGACTTCATGATAAATTATACTAAGAAGGATTCACTCACATCCATGCCCATTAATTTCAACTTGGTAGCCAAATTTGACATGCTTGTTACATAATCATGGATAGGTTATGACCAATCAAACTTCTTGGTTAATTTGCTCATTAAGCTTCCTACAATAGACTTGGCAGTTATGTCTGATTGTGAGTACTCTTTGATTTTCATCATGAATTCCCTTGCATTGATCATATGCGACATTGATGACGTAACATTTTCAGTCATTGTCAATCACATCAAGTTCAGACTCAACCTATTAGATTTTTGCCAAGCCTCAAAATATATCCTTTCATCTTGGGTATGGTCTCAGTAATGGTTGCAGGCTTCTCTGCAGCTAATGACAGGTCCTTATCCATAATACCCAACTGAAATTGGATTTGCTCAGACCAATCGACATAGTTAAGCCTATTGAACTTGATCAGACCATTGCCCAAAGCTAACAAGTTGTTAAAAACTGCAAACGTAAAAACAAACTTACATATTAATACTTTGAGTACAATTAATAGATTCAGAAAATAATAAACTTTAATATACATATTTAAGTCCACCTCTGGCTGAGACTTAAACACATATCCTTAATCTATGATGATGTTAACATATGTATACACACTTTGATAACTAGTTAATCATACTCAATCTAGTATGCATGTTATGTTTGGATATACAAACATATTCACTAAGTAGATCGATAAGTCTCTTTAATGTTATTAACTATATGCAATGATCCACCTTTGGGTGATCTCCTATCATTATAATTAATAATCTCAATTGTTTAGTTCATTATTATATCATTTATAAGCATCAAGTAATATGAACAATTGAAAGAATACATAATTAAATGCCTAAATATCTTTTCAAGCAAGGTCACTTTGGTGACTAACAAAAAATATAAAAATAATTTTAAAATTTAACTATAATGTTTAAAGATAGTCCAAGAAAAATTATAAAGACAAAAATATATAACTGACCATCTTCAACCTTTTGACTTTCAATTGAAAAATATAATTTTCAGTAAGCGTTAAGCCCAAACATGTCTCATTACAGATTATGATATTCAACAACTTTTGGAAGACCATGTACATGAAATTACTTTCCCGAATATTTCAATCCAATCAATTCATCTTTTACAATTATAAAGCTAAGGTCTTTCTCATGGTGGGCCACGATCATTGACTTTTCTTTCAAGAATTTGCTTAAACAAGTAATTCAAACATACTTTTAATCATTGGTTGCATTTTCTTTAGCCTTTTGTTTTACACAGGATCCATGTAAACGAATTTCACATATTATAAACTTAAAACCTTATCATGGTAGGCTCCACAAATATAAAAAACTTTCTTTAGACCTCTCCAGAATTCAACGTTGCAGGAAACAATAAATGCATCACAATTCAATGCCTTAATGGTAGGTCTCACAAAAACACTTTTCTTGCACTTTTCATTTTCCATAAACATAATTCACGAAAACTTTCTTTAAAACTTTTATTACACATACGCTTCTCACTAATAGGTCAAACTATAATTAATGCATTTATGTACTTAACATCTATTATGTTGCTGTTTTAGAACTTATGCAAGATAGTAATGCAACATAAACCATTATGGTAGGCCCTAGAAATATGACAAGCATTCCACTGGAGTCTTTAGGGTATAGGCTTTTCAGTTTTCTATTAAAAACATAACAAACAGATATGCTTAAACAAAAACATGCCTTCGACTATTATTAGTGAACGAGTCGGCTGTGTCAATGAATTTAATCAATTCCACAGCCCACTCTACAATCAATCACTACAACAAATTTTAGGGTTAACCCTAACGTAAATCAAGGTGTCATAACCTGCTATGATACCACATGTAAATTAATTCTTTAACAATTTTAAGCTATAATTCAAGCATAGAATTCATCTAAGATCGTTTATGACACAATTGATTCAACATTTTTGAAAACCCTAAGATTCACATTATTAACAAAAGAAAGAAATACTAACCTTGATCCATACTCGTGTAATCTCTTCTTGTTCGCGAATTCCCTCTTTATGTAAAAATTTATCCACTCTCGCCTTCTTACTTTTCTTCGTTCTATCAATGGTGTAAGAACGTCTATTCTTTGATATCTTTTAACGTAACTTCTACTAAAAGGGGAGGGAAGGGTTTATTGTTAATTAACCCTAATGATTCTAATTATCTTTAACAAGCCCAATAATCATTATTTTGGGCCCACATTTATATTAGAATCCATTAAAATAATATGGGCCACACTAATTATTAAAATTAATTTGACAAAAATCTCTAGCATGTGATGCTGTAATGATGTACATCTAATGGTTCAAGGCAGATTGAGGACATTATAATATACATCTTAGGGGCACAATGGTTGAGGACATTAGGTCTGATTCTATAGGATTTCTCTTAGTTATCTATGCAGTTTTGAGATGGTTAGGAAAAAGATTATTTTCACATGATTGGCAACTTCAACTAATAAACTAGTTGATGAGTCTAAGATAAGCAAGAAAATCACAAAGAAAAAAGAAGGAATCCTCCTCCAAATAAACTCTATCAGCATGTTGTCCTCAGGTGCTTTTAACTCTTATTTCAATTTGAGTTTATATAACTTGGAACTTAAGTATCTTGCAGTCTTATCAAGATATTTCTAAAAGAGCCTCATGGTCTGCCTCCTTCACAAACCCACGATCATAAAATTACCATCAAATGAGGGTGCAAACTAGTATGTGTAAAGCCATATACATATCCTCATTATCATAAGAATGAAATCGAGAAATTGGTAAAAGAGATCTAGTGTCATATGTCTAAGTCAAACCTCATACTTATCTCTTGGTTTGCTGGTTAGAAAGCATGATGGTTCTTGGAGGTTTTATGTTGACTATCAAGCACTTAAGAGGATCACCATCATAGACAAATTCCTTATACATATCATCAATAAACTATTAAAAGAGCTATATGGTACAAATTTTTTCACTAAACTAGCTAGAATTGAGAGCAACTTGCTATCATATACAAATGCGAGATTAGGACATTCCAAAAACTGCATTTCAAACTGACTATAGACATTATGACTTCATATTGATGTTATTTGGTCTGACTAATGCTCCTTCCACTTTCTAATCATCAATTCAAACCTTAAATTTTGATATTTATTATAGTTTTTGACAATAGCTTAATTTATAATAGAAGTTAAGAAGAGCACCTAAGGGATGTTGAGGTTGTTTTTAATATTTTAAAGACACACAGGTCGTTTGTAAGAGAACAAAAGTGTACTTTTTCCTAAAGGGAAGTAAAATATTTGGAACATAAAATTTCCAATGATGGTGTCATTGTTGATCGGGACAAGGTCGCCACTATTAAGGTTGGCTAAGACCATAAACCATCAAGCAACACAAGGCTTCTTAGGATTGACTAGGTGCTACCGCAAATTCATTGAGAATTATGGAAGAATGGCAGCTTCCCTGACTTAACTATTGAAGAAGGGAAAATTTTTACAGAAGAAGCTTTTACAAGCACCGGTATTGACTTTTCCTAATTTCGATAAGCCATTTGAGGTGGATTGTGGTGCGTTTGGCTTTAGTGTAGGTGGTGTTGTTATGTAAAATAAGAGGCCAATTGGTCTCTACATCAATACCTTAATAAGGTAAAAGTTTACAATTGTTAGCCTATAAAAAAGTTATGTTAGCACTAATCCTTATAGTTCAAAAATGGAGGCCATATTTGAGAGTTAGTCAATTCAATGTTTGTATTGACCAAATAAAGTACTTATGAGAACAAAGGATTATTACTATAGATTAAGAGAAATGGCTGGATAAATTAATGGTGTATGACTTTATCGTTAAGTATAAGAGAGGAAAGGATAATTATGTAGCAGATGCATTGTCCCAAATTTATGAAAAGGAGTTGATGGTTGTCTCTACACTACTTTCGAGTTATTTGACATCAATAAAAGAGAAGTGCAAGGCAATCCAAAATTGCAGTGATTTGAACAACTTTGCCAATCAAGAGAGGCTGTGGGTCTATGGGAATATAAGGAAGGTAGACTTTATTTTAAAAACAAAATTTATTTACCAATTGACTCTCCATTGATTCCTATTATTAATATAAAAAATGCATTTCAACTCTCATGAAGGATATCACAAAACTCTTTGTTTAGTAAGGTATGTGTTTTATTGTCAAGATATGAGAAAATACCTTCTTGATTTCATACAAGAGTATGAAATCTGTCAAAAATGAAAAAAAACATAAGGTCTTAAGCCAATTGAGTTGTTTCATCCATTTGCAATTCTCATTTAGGTTTGGTCACATATTTAGATAAATTTTGTGAAAGTACTTCCTAAGTCAATGGGGAAGTCAATCATTTTTGTTGTTGTTGACTGATTTTCAAATTTTGCTCAGTTTATTCCCATTTCTCATCCTTACTTTGCTGTTATAATAACACGATTATTTTTTGAGCAAATATTTAAGTTATATGGAATGCCTAAAAGTATAGTATGTGATAGAGACCTCACTTTCGCTAGCATATTTTAGAAAGAGTTGTGCAGTTTACAAGGGACCATCTTCAATTTTAGCTCATCCTACCACCTACAAACTGATGAATAGACAAAAGCGGTCAATAAAATGTTGGAGATGTACCTTTGTTGTTTCAATAGGCAAAACCAAACAAGTGAGTCAAGTGGATTCCTTAGGTGGCATATTGCTAGAACACAAGTATTCCTTCTTCTACAAGAAAGACACCATATGAAGTTGTTTACAATAAGCTTCCTCCTTCACTTTTGACATATATTACAGACATTTCACAATTAGAAGCTATCAATCAAGAATTGCAAGTCAGCGATTTAATTATGGAGCTAAGAGAATAGCTAACATTATCTCAACAAGGCATAAAGAAGTCTTATGATGCTCAAAGAAGTGAAAGAAGTTTTAACATTTGAGGATTTTGTTTATTTACGACTATATGTTAGAAGACAAACACGGTTGAGTATAACTATTGGCTTTCCTTTGGTAGCTGTCAATGTTCATTTATTTTGGTTATTTTGTAATTGTTTATCAGCTGTCAAACTTGGTTATGTTTTAGTTGTCTTTGGGCTGTTATAGTCAATGAATAAACTGACGTTGATGGATATAAAAAGACTTGTATAGGTAATGTTTTGTAAGTGAAAAGAGTGAAAAAGTAGAGAAAAAAACAAGAGAGAGGTATAACTGCAACTTGTTATATTATCAATATATACATTATTGTTTGATTTTTAGTAGTTAGTCTATTACGTTTCTAATAAGTGGTATCAGAGCCAAGCTCGAGACTACGTTTCAAGGACATGAAAATGACCAATATGATTCAGCCTCAAATTCCAAAATTAACAAATACAAATTACAAAAACTAGACCATCCAAATGAAGGTACTGCTCGGATCACAGGATTTGTGGGAGATTGATGAAGAGGGCTACACTGAGCCTGAAGATGTGACTACCAAAGCATCTTTATCAAACACGTGAAATCTCTTCATGGAGTTGACAAAGCTAAAAAGGTACGGCTCCAATCTCTTAGAGCTGAATTTGAAATATTAAAAATGTAGAGTTTTGAAAAAATTAGTGACTACGTTACTCATCTGAAAATGGTGGCAAACGAGATCGAAATAAATGGAGAAGCTTTTGATGATGTTAGGGTGATGGAAAATCTCTTATGTTCACTAACAAGAAAATTTGATTATGTCCTCCCTACTATTGAAGAATCAAATTATTTGTCACAATATCTATTGATGAGCTTATGGGTTCTCTTCAAGCTTATGAACTAAGAATGATCCAAAATGAAAATACTACAGATTTGGAACAAGTTTTGCAAAGCAAGTTATCTATCAGTGGCAATCAAACTAGGGGAAATTACCAATGAGGCAGAGGAAATTGAGGTAGCTACAAAAGTGCCTACAGAAGTGGACGCGGTAGGAAATCTTTTTAAAGAGGCCAAACAAATGAAGGCTATCAAATATATGGTCGTGGTCGAGGATTCCAAAATCAAGGAAGCGGCAGTTTTCAACAACAAGGTAATAAATCACAAGTGCAATGTTATAACTATAACAAGTATGGCCATTTTAGTTACGAGTGCAAGTCAGCCCCTAAGAGGGAGGAAACAAATCATTTTTGCAGCAACAGAAGATAAAGAAGATGAATCGACTATTATCTTAACATACAAAGGAAATGAAGAGTGTAATAAAAATGTTTGGAATCTTGACATCAGTGCTACTAACTACATGTATAAGCAAAAGGAGCTGTTTACAAAATTGGATGAGACTACCTAAAGAGAAGTTTCTTTCGATGACTCATTAAAAATTCCAGTTATAAAGGTAAGGTTATGATTACCTTAAAAAATGGAGAGAAGAGGTATACATATGATGTTTATTATGTATCTGCATTAAGAAGCAATATTATCAGCATTGATTAGCTCTTAAAAAAAGGGTATATTATGTATTTGCATTAAGAAGAAATATTATCAACCTTGGTTAGCTCTTAAAAAAAGGGTACAACATGCATTTGAAGGATTGTTGTCTTGTCATCAACATAGGTGATAATTAATTGCTAAAGTTAATATGACAAAGAATCGTCTTTTCACACTTGATATTCAGTCAGAAGTACAAAAGTGCATGACGTCTATCATTAAAGATGATTCATGGCTATAACATTTAAGGTTTGGTCATCTTGGTTTTATTGGCCTACATTGCTATCAAAAGCAAAGATGGTAAAGAGACTTTCAGAAATTAATCAACAGGATCAATTATGTGAAGCATGCCTCAAAGGGAAACAACATAGGCAAAGTTTTGAAGTTAGAAAATCATAGAGAGCTAGAAGCCCATTGGAGATTGTTCACTCAGATATAGATAGACTATTTAATAATACCCTCACTTGGTGGAAATAGAGAAAAAGCAAAGGTTCAAAAAAAAAAGAGAAAAAAGCATAGGTGTAGTAAAAAAACAATCTTGTTATTATAGAATTGATTCTTATCTTTCGAATGTTGATTATAAGCCTCAAAAGGATTAATACATATATAGCACTTGTATACGATAAGGAAGGAAACAGATGGAGTTTCCTTTATCTAATAAACTACCACATATAATGAACTACCACTTTTGTAACATCCCATCTCTCATAGGAAGGGTTTATTGGTAATTTGGGACGGGTTAGGAGTATTGACTTAGGTCTCGGCATGAACATACAGCATATA